>JALIZF010001475.1:335000-343420 GCA_029948255.1 Telmatactis stephensoni | reverse complement strand
ATCTGGTTCCTTTTCTTAAACCTGATGTAGTTACATAGATATATTCACCTGTTGATTGAAGGATTGAAGCTATCATTACCATCATTATATTTCTATTTTTTGTTTGAGAAACAGGGAAGCCTGCTCGTAAGGGAATTTTATTCCTGTTAGGTTTTCCTCCGCCGATCACTTGTTTTGTAATAATCTTATTGCTTTGAATACTCAATTAGAGTAAAGTAAAAATCATCATCATCATCGTCATCATCATCAACAACAACAACAATAACAACAATAACATCAATAACAGCAGCAACAAAAATAATCGCTTCATTATTATCCTTTTAGTTGTTTTTGCTAACTATCAGGACTAACACTAAGTCACGTACATGCAATGCATAAAAGATATTACGCAGTGGCGCTAAGGTATGAAGTTACAAGTGGTACATTTTATAGTAATTGGTATATAACGTGCACTGTGATTGGTCGAGAACCGTGTGTGATTACAGTACACACACATAGATGACGTCATTGAATCTTACGCGCGCTCTGATTGGTTGAAATGTTTCGTCTCTTTTTAGATCTGTGCATCTATTAGAGTACAGACGCACGGAAAATGGGATTTATTTGTTAGTTATTAATGATTTCACGAGTGAACTACAATTGTAGTTCCGAGCAAACCAAATTTTTTACCTCATTTTTTTCGTTTTATATTACATAGCAAGGAGTATTTTACTGGTAAATTTTATTTACAAAATGACCGCGCAAAAGCGAAAATAATAAGGTCTTCGATAACTTCAATTCACTGGTGAAAATATTGGAGTCCCATGGGATTTACATACGGTTCCTGTTTCATTGATACAAATTAAAGCATTCTACGCCGGATAGAGTACAAACACTAAAAGTGTGCAATACTTTGCACTATTTAGTACTAAATAGCACTAATTAAACAATGAAAACAAAACTAGAATTTGCATAATTTAGCACTATTTAGTACTCTTTATGTTGCACACTTTTAGTGCTTGTACTCTACTTTTAAATTCTAAATATATTTTTCAGTAGGTGTGTATTAAACTTACCGTGATTGAAGGTATGGTCGTACTTTGACCATTCAGATCCTTGTCGTCTCGTCCACAATTTATACCTATTCTGATACCCGCACATTGATGTATCAAAGTTACAGCTTCCTTGTACTGTAAAGAGAGCATAAGATTTTTACACAATATTACAGTAAAAATAAAGTTGAAATAAATTTGATCTCGTTGCTCAGTTGGTAGAGCATTGGCGCGGTACAAATCTAGGGGTCGTGGGTTCGAATCGAATCCCAATATTTTTCTCTGCTTTGTTAGGGAAACACACTGTAGGTTCACCGCCGGGAAGGTTCTAGAGAGCATAAGATTTTACGTTATAATAGTAAAAATATAGCTGAATTTGAAGAGAAGACATTTGACCTCGTAGCTCAGTTGGTAGCCCGGCAATGGCCTAATAGCGTACAAATCTGGGGGTCGTAGGTTCGAATTCCAACAAGGTCAAAGCCGGTATTTTTCTCTGCTTTGTTAGGGAAACAGACCGTAGGTTCACCGCCGGGAAAGCTTCCTCGGTGGTATTTATCTTCTAGCACTGCATCTTTCATTTAAACTTGTACTTCATCCTGTCTTAGTGCTAAGTGGTCTTTCATTACATTTGTTTCTAATACTTGTTACGGCACATACTGAACATATTAAATCTTATTTTCATGTGCTTGAAAGGGTACGTTGTACCCCCAATTCTTCCATCAAACAAGACGCTACAATAATGTTCACTTTAGTAAGGAAGCCCGAGTAACAAGCTTGCTTACAATTAAAGGTCGACATCTGGGTAGTTTTTCACAGTTGCTACTTTGACAACGGCAAAACAGACCTGTAGATCCCGTCTATTACAGGTAGCCCGAGTGATAAACCTAGTTTTAATTAGTTGCACGGTGCACTCGCGGATTACCTTCTTTAAACATTCTGTCCTTTGGTTGTACAGGAAACAGTTTACAAGATCGAGCATCATTCGTGACTTGTACGTCATCGATAAAGACAGTTGTTCCATAATAGGCTTGAAATATGATCTGAATTATAAAAATTAAAATGTTGAAAAGAGTTAGGCATTTTTGAATTTAATTGGATCTCAAATATCCTTACATTTTGTAATTGCTCCTATTATAATTATAGAATTATGGCGTTCAGACCATAAAAGACAAGTAAACCTGGAAAGGTTCTGTTTAGTTGTGCTATACCTTGATTGGTCTCTTGGTCTTTAATGTAATTGGGACGCTAGCAAACTTCCAACTAGATTCACTACTGCTTTCAACTGTCCACACGAGTGATGTCTTACGGCCTGTTTGAAGTAGCAAGTCAAGTCTTCCAGAACTGCGGAATGTTCTATAGTAGTAGAACTGAACACAGCCAACATTCCACAACAGTGGACTCATCAGCTGTGTTGTCGGTTTTAAGCCTCCTCGCGTCCAATAAGTTTTAGAAATCATAAACGATCCTGTAGATGAAAATAATAGTAATTCAAAAGTAGATTCGAATAAAAGCAAATTCATTGAAATTTCAATTAACTGGAGGAAAAGAGAAAAGAAAAAAGTTTTTTTTCAATTCTTTCTTTCACATTTCGTACCACTTTCAACGTCTGTTTGACTCTCAAATTCCTCGACGCAATTGGCTCTCGAAATTCTAACTATACGCGAATGTATTTTCCCGAAGAAGGTACCCTTTTCAAACTCAAGATATGTTAGTAAAGCCGGGGTCGAGATTTCACAAGTTGAAGCATAGATTGAGTGCAAGGAGTACTAGTACCATTTAGATGTTTTCTACGATGAGCTAGAATAGAATGACATTATATTTGAAGGTTTCAGTTTAAAAATGATATCTCTGTATAGATACAAGGGTGGGGTTTCGATCTCTCATTTGAGGGGGGAGACTTCTGGCTAAACATTAAGCATGCTAAACATATTACTCAGAGCTTATTGAAACATCAAACATACCTTTTCCAGAAGTGTGATCTCTTACTGGAATGCCATTAAATGAAAACACTTGTTTTTGTTCCCAAACGGTTCCATCCCGAGATATTGATTGTTTACTTCTGTAGCCACAGGTGCCATTGTCAAACGAGCAGGATCCTGAATCTGTAGTATTTTATGAATCGTATCAAATGTTATTGACAATTAAGTGTGATCTATAACTATGATATACATATTCAAATTGCACTTGTCTCATAGGCAAAAACACAAACAAATCTTTATGGGGCGTGTAAGTGATGACGTATTTAATTCCGTCGATTTTCGAACGATATTGCACTTCCAGGTTCAAATGAGAACGAGTGCTCAACGAGCGAAGCCGGACCAACTACAGTTCACCAAACCGCAAATATCATACAAAAGTAATGGTCAATTCCAAAGATTGTAAAGCGTTTTTAAAGAAAATTACAACATTAATTTAAAGAAGACTAATATAACATCCAATCGTCGTGTTAGCGTTTTTTTCTTAGATCTCATCAAATAATAAGAAATCGTTTTTTTTTGGAGTGACTTACGGGGGAATGTGACGTCAAACTTACAGACCTCATTTTTATATTGCTACTGTGATTATTATTATTGTTATTAATTGTTATTCTTGTTCTTGTTATTATTATTATTATATTGTTTATTGTTTATCATTATTGTTATTGTTTTTCTTGTTATTGGTATCCTTGTTTTTCTTGTTCTTGTTTATCTGGCCTTGTTATTGTTTATTGTCATTGTTTATTCTTGATATTGTTATTACTTGGTTATTTTTATGCATTACTATTATTGTTACTATTATTTTTACTGTAATTATTGCTGTTGTTATTATTGTTATTGTTATATTATTATTATTATTATTATTATCATTATAATATAATATATTATTATATATAATATAGTGTGTCATAATGACTAAAAACTGTGATGTGGTTTTATGATATACCGTCACATTTTCATACAAATGATGTAAACATTTTCAGATATAAAACCTGTGAATTAATCAGCGATCAAATCACATTGATACTCACTCCTAGCAAATGCACAACCAAACAGGATCAAACTAACAGCCAGAATACAAATCATACTCATGGGTCTGCACCTTTACCTGAAAACAGAATCAAGAAACTGATGCACCAAGTTTTTATCTTTTCTAAGGCAGTATGTACAAATAGAAATAAAGTTGATGTTCGCCTCGTTGCATCTCCCTCTCCCACGCGCATTCGAGGGCGCGCACTTTTATTGGAGGGCATTGGTTTTACCGCGGGGAGTTTGTTCACTAGTAAGCGAGCAATTGAAAACGTAGAAACTCTAAATTTAGTGAAGAAAAATAATATTTTGTCATTCAAAAACCGGAAACATTTAATCAAGAAACCTTTTTCACCGTATAATGTAGGTATTTAGCCACCATTGCCCTGAATATGGACAATTTTTTTCAAAAGCTTGGTAAAAATCAAAAAGAAAACATAATTGACCTTGTTTTATTCACATAATGTGTCCTAGGAGCAAAGATGCGCGGCCTTCGGTGCGAGCGATCCCGAGTTTACGGTGGCCCACAGGGGCAAACACAATGCAAAATTGCTTTGAAAACACAACAAAGTTTCGTAGATCACAACAATCTTTCACTGAACACAACAAAGTTTCGTGGAACACAACAATTTTTAACAGAACACAATAAGACCCAACAATGTTTTACAGTACACAAGTCTTTCACAAGCAACTAATTATTAGTTAATGAGGATGGGAAATTTCTTTCAGATTTTTGTATTAATGTCGTTTTGGTTGAACATTTTTCAGGTCCGTGGACATGGAGCTTCAAAGTGGACGAACAACACTGCTAATTGTATTAGTCTCATTATGTTCTATATTGTATATAAATGGTAAGTTAATCAAACGTTTAATAACGCCGCTTGCTAAAAGAAATAATGCAGCAGTTATAATACATGGTACTCGGATTTTAACCTTCTCCATTCAGAGATCGAAAAGGGTTAAAATTCGAATTATGTTCATATCTAGGCTGTCACGAAAAGGAAAACCACGTTTTATGTCGGATCTTTAACGATGTAAATCAGAAAACCGTTTTATCTATCAAACGTTTAATAGCGCTGCTTGCTAAAAATAATGCATCATTTAGAATACATAGTGCCATATTTCGACCTTCTCCATCCAGTCCATCCAGAGAAGAACTGGTTAAAATCCAGACTATGCTCATATCTAGGCTGTCAAGGAAACGATAGGTGTCTGTAGACAAGCACAAGGAAAAAGCATACAGACTTTAAAGACGTTTTTCAGAAAACTGTTTTTATCTATGATTATAAGTGTTTGATTTGTTCGGGCGACGTTTGAACTCTGGCCCTGCCCACAACAGACGTATGCTTACTTGAGTAAAAGAACGAAAAATTCGTCGAAATTTATCCGAATTTTCGTTACTGAAGCTCCGCGCCATCTGGAATGTGTGCATTAGCTCTGGAAATGGTAGCCACTAAGGTTTGAAATACCAAAATCCAACTCATAACAGTTTAAGTACAAGGTTATTGCAATGTTGCGCGCAACAGAACGTGCGTTAACCCTTGCAACAGGCGCGCGCAATGCCCCAGAAAAAGCTCGGTTGTACTTCTGTAGCGGTTGCGCAAAATGTTGCGCGATCTGTTGCAAGGTTGGTATGGCTTCAGAAAAAGAACTCGTTTCTACTTCTCTAACTGTTGCGCGCACCTGTTGCAGGGTCGGACACACGCACGATGCATGTTGTGTACAATGCTACAAGCTACAGGGAAAATACCATCTTGTGTTCTGAGTTTCTACAAATTAAGCAATAAGCCCCATTAACAATAGCCCCAGCGCAGGTCGCATGAGAAAGTCAGAGGGGTAGTGAAGGGTTCTAGTTCTTTCCCATCCCCACCCCACCCCCTTCCCCGCCCCGATATCAAAATAGGTACCGATTATGATAAAAAACAGCTTTGGACATCAGTTCTTCAGTTTTCGAAATTAGTTCCCGTTCCCTAACACAAGACTAACATCAAGAATAACGAATAAAACCAGGAGAGTATAATCAGGTGACTGAGATTCCGCACACACCTTTATATAAACCTTTTGTCCCCCATTCGATTTCCTTTTAGAACACGATTCGAACGAATTCACCTCGCGCTGGAAGCAAATGAATGTAAATGTTCAAAATTGACGAGCGCGTGTAAGTGACCTGTGGTTTAAAACTAGCACAAATACGGTGAAACATGTCAAATCACGTGACGTGCGTGTCTCAGTCTGGTGCTTATTCTGGTTTTTACAATCGTGTAATTTTAGTTATCTTGACTATGTATAGGATAATTCGTCAGGTAGAGCAGTGAATCACTTGAAAGACTTCATCATGTAATGAAAGCACTATGAGAGATTTAAAAGGTTTACTTTTTTGTGTTATTAAGTTTCTAGACAGAAATGACATTTCCCAATATTTTGAATACGACAATATAAAAACTTGCGCGAGTTTGGCATTCTGCATTACGAGATTCTCTGTGGAGTTTTCGGGGATACATTTTGACGAGATCAGTTATAATTTAATTTCTCGTCTACTTACACAATTAAACTCAAATCGACCATGTAACTAACAAATTTGGTGTTGATATTGAAGAACAAACGCGTACATGTAAACAACTACGAGCTTTGTTTTAAAACGATGAGCTAAAAGTATCAATCCAAATATTAAATCACCTTAACTTATAAAAGAACTTACCTTTGCTAATGTCTTAATCTGATTAGCTCTAGGGATATTCCTGAAATAAGAAACGTGGATTCCAAGTGAACATCTTCAGTGAGGCCGATCATTTCACTTTGGATCGGAAATAAAAATCCATAAGTAATAGCGTACGTAACGGCTTGAAGCTTGCTGTCCTTAAAATAATCATGGAAATTTATTGATCCCTCTTCAATCGACTAGACTTTGATTGGTTCTTCTATCTCCCTGGGGAATTGGGACAAATCGATGGAGTAAAACAATGCAGACAAGCCCGATGTTCCTGAAAACTTATTCTTTTATTTTCTCTCTCTATATATTTACAAAACAGCTATGTTTTGATAGCTGGGCTCTGATTGGTTCATTTCTTTCCCTGGGGAGTATTTGCATTACAATGAAACTTCGCCGAATAGACTACCCCAATTAGTCATTAAATTTATTAAGTGTCTAGGTAGCGCAGCGGTCTAAGGTGATATCTAAAGGTATGGATTAGGGTCCGGATATCGTCTCCCTCCCTGGCCTTCGGGCTAAGATAACTGTAATATGTAGCACCGGGATAGCGTGGATGGGGCCGAAATCTTCATCCGTAACGTAAGTCGATTCGATGTCTCAGCTTCTCAGAATGTCTCGGGAGAATCGTCCCAATTTTTTTTTTCTTTTTTTCTTTTTACAGTTATTCATTCAGTTTGTTATTTCATTTCCGGGGGGTGCTCTTCAAGGGGTTATAGGTTCGATCCTCATCGACGCCGGATTCTTTTCTGACTTCTTTTTTTCTTCATTTTTTCCGTTTCTTTCCCACGCTTTAAGTTAAAATTACATCTTTTTGAACTTGTTTTTAAATGTTTGGTGTTTTTGATATTTTTTCTGATAAATTTCATTTTCATTTTTTATTTTTAATCATAATTATTCATATATCTTACTGCATTGTTTCTGTGGGGTGCATTTCCTAGACATTACAAATTTCTTTCTTTTTTTCCTTTTCTTTTTTCGAATGTCTGGACGTTTTTTCCTATTTTTTTCTTTTTTCGAATAGCAGGACTTCTTTTCTCGCAAGTGATAATATTTTTACTTATAAATACCTATTTGAATAATAAAATTGGAAACAGTTTCTTACAAAATTCCTGACTTACATTAGAATTTGTCCCCGTAGCATGAATTCAAATCGCTTTGATTTGATTTTATGCGTCAGATAGCAAATACATACAATTATTTTATCCTACACTAAGCCCACACCATAGAAAATACAGCAAATAACGGCAATGCATCATGGGAAGAGACAGTTGAATACCGCCGTATATACAACGGCTTTCCTGCTTTCTGATTGGCTGTATTCGCTATGGTGTGGGATAAATACGATATAATGCCTGGTTCACGCTAACGACGCAAGACAACACAAGACGACGCAAGACAATGGAAAACCACGCAAGACCACGCACGATGACTCAACACAACCCATGCAAGACGACGCAAGACAACGCAAGACAAAGCAAGACGACGTAAGACGACGCAAGACGACGCAAGACAACGAAAGACGACGCAAGACGACGCAAGCCCGCGCAAGAAAAATAAAACCTCCCGTTCTTTTGCGCTAGCGTTTATGCTTGCGTCGTCTTGCTTGGCGTTGTCTTGCTGCGATAGTGAAAACCAGGCTATCGTTTTCACTGTTCTCCGATTGTGCTGTAGTGC
>JALIZF010001475.1:262500-330000 GCA_029948255.1 Telmatactis stephensoni | reverse complement strand
GTAGTGAAGGAGAAATGGCCGAAAAAATTAGGGAGGAGGGAGAAATAGGCTCAAAAAGTAGGGAGGAGGGAGATTTAGACTCCTGTTCCTCTCCGCTCATAACTATTGGCATATCTACACGAATACTCCAGGAACCCTAGAGAGTCCTTACTCTGCTCTGCTCTGCTCAGCTCTGCTCTGGTCGTTGGTGGTTTTAATCGACGAGCTTCCTGTGTTGTTTCAGAATTAAAAGGGATCCCAAAAGGTGTTGGCTGCTAAGGAGGCTGTTCTTATTATACAAAACTACATAATGCCGGAAACGACGAAGCATTCAATTAAGCTTTATTATTTAAACAGCGCTTTAAGGAACCATGCTGATTATACACTAATTCTAATATACACTTTTATGTGAGTTAAACATTAAATAGACATTTATTAGTTCATGCAGTACTATATATCCCTTTCATAAGTAAGGGTTGGAAAAGAGTTTATAACCTAAATCTGAGTTTTACATGATAAAAAATATGACTCTCATTGAAATATTCTTTGCTAAACACTGCATGGCAAAATTTAATACCATTAAATTGGCATGGAATAAGATCAGTTACCGAATATATTTTAACATCAGAATGATGTTTTGTTTCTGTATGGTGGAGCTGTATGATGTACTCTTGTTCCTCTTGTTTGAGTCTAAAGAAGAAGAAGGGAAAAAATTGAAGGAAAAAAGAATGGATAACTGTAGTTAATCATTATGCAATAAGTCATTTTTTTAAACTTTAGATTCTTTCATTTTAATAAACGATTCAAAGGAAATGAAATTGAATTCTATCATCAACTTGCTATAACCAATTCAAAATTGAATAATTTTTAAATCTCTTAGATAAATGTATACATATTATAAATGTATATAAGAGAGTTAAATATTATTCAATTTTGGATCGTATATGCGCATCAGTAAAGTACTTGGGGATGCTCAGTTTAGTTGAATCTATTCTCACCATGAGGCGCAAACAACACCAAGATCTTGTGAATGATCGCAGTCATCAACCACCCAACGACGATAATAACACGTGGCTATCGAGACTTCGTTTCCTTTGCACTGGACTCTAGAAAGCTGTATTTCACCTTTGCCTTGACCAAATGATGCTATAGCCTTAGCTTTACGATATCCAAGGTCACGGCAAATTACATTAGCTGACTTCATATTCCAGCCTTTGTTGCAGACTGTTCCCCATTGTCCCTTGTACTTGATTTCCACACGACCTTCATTTGGTGATTTTCCACCAACAAGACGAGCATCTACAAAGAACGAAATTAATTATCAGTGTTGATAGAATTCCCTGTAAAACGTTTCATCTTTTCAAAAATATAATACCCAAATTAAATTATTCTAAAATGAAGGTCATTTGATTTTTTGCTGTATTTTTCACTCACATTAAATGTTAGCTTCATAATTAAACGAAACAAATCCAAAGAAAACAGTCAAGAACGGTAAAAAAGTGCTAGTCCCGGTCCGGAATGCCGGTCCGTACTGCAAGATTCCGACCGCGCGGAGAACCAATTAGATTTTTCCTTTTTTCTTAAGACCGGCCTGCCATATAATAATTGCGGTTATCTTTATATCGCTATGTTAACGAAGTCTTATGAAAATATTGTCCATGACACTAAAATACTTTATATCGCTTGGACGGATTCAAAAAGAAAAAAGGGGAAAAATCGCGATAAAATGCAGTGGAGGCATAAAATGTATATGGTTATACCTACCAAAGCACTCAACACCAGCGTCATATCTGCTATGTGGTACTACCTTTAGAAGACTACGTCCAAAACATCTTGCTAGATTAGTTTCACTGGATTTGCACATAGGATATATATGACCGCTCGCAGACCATGTTGGACCATTCACCTTTGCCTGTCCAAAAGCACTTCCATGGTAAACAGCCACGGCTCCAGCGAACTTTAATTGTCGACAAGCCACCCTACCAACGTGAAGGTCCCAGCCATCGTCCTCTACCGTTCCCCAGGCTCCATCAATGTAGATCTCAACTCGCCCTTCCATGTTGGATTTTCCGTCCCTTAGACGCAGCTTTACGCCTGTTGACAAATAAAAACAAGAAGATCGTCAACAACATTCTACGAACTTTCAAAAATATGATTTTGACTCTTACCACTTAATGTATCGGGTGTGGCTTTGAAGGGTATTATTTCACAGGATGTTTTGAACACCTCGATTTCTCTAACAGCTATGGTAGCGTTTTCTTTGCCAGAAACATACTCAAAAACGACCTGAAAGATAAAAAATAAGCACGTGCTTTATAGGAAAGAACTTGCTGCGAACTCAATCTGAAGCTGAGTTCTACGGACATAATCCGTACCGCACGCGATCGAAAACAAATCCGAAACAACAACAACAACAATAACAACAACAACAAACAAACAAAACTATACAAGAGCTACAAACTTGTTCATGATTGTTTCATATAATGTCTTTTTATCAGAACAATTGAAGCTGGATGATAATTACTTGTAAACAGCAAAGAATCTGAAGAATTCGAATAAATCTAACCTGAAACTTCGTACTGGACTTTAATGGAACTGAACCAAATCTGGATTCCACATACTGTGGAGCGCTTAGCGTCCAGACTTTTTTAAGAGACCTGGAGCCTAGTGGCTTTATGTACACGTTAAGTGTTCCAATATCACTTTCCCATAAACTTCCGTTCCACATATCTTCGGGACACATGAGGTACATGAATTCAACACACTTCGTAGATGAAGGCAAAATTGGGCTCAAGAACTTTGCTTTTGTACCAGGTTTGACTGGCAACTTTGTTACAATTTCCATGCCTAAAAAGCGAAAAGATTTCATTTATTAACAACTTGGTTGCATGATGCTTCGTATTATTACCAAAAGACGCCGAGTCCCGGACAGTCTTATTTATTTTTGACACAATTCGGTACTGGACTCAAATATTGAAGATAAAGCTCAAAATATCACACCATTCCTAGGCTTTGATTAATGATTAGAAGTTACCAGAGGTTAAAGAAGCCGATATTTATTTTTTCCCGTTGAAAGAGTCAGTTTCCAAAGTCAACATACATGTAATTTTCGTAGTTGCAGAATCTCGAGAGGAGTCTGGGAACCAGTTTACTGGCGCGGTGAGTGAACATTTGCATATTCGTCCCCCCACAATAACTCGTGGATTTGCAATGCATGAGTTACATGAAAATCACTTATAAAACTATCTCAAATACCTTGAAAGTTCGCTCATTTGCAGTGAAGAAGTTTTGTATGAACATAAAAAAGTTTGAAATTTTCCAAAACTACTTCCAAAAAGTAGAAGCCAGCATCGTTTCAAGTAAACTTAATTGTGGGTGACCAGCGACCAATCGCGTGCGAGTAATGCGGCGGCCCCGATTAAGCCCTCCTTGATTAGCCAATCAGAATCAAGTAATTTTGTCCTCTTTATCATAAGGTATTAAAATCACATGTTTTGGTAGCTTTAAAGGTCCTCGCGGCCAGAAGATGGTACTTTTACAAAAACTGGTATCAAATTGGTTGTATGCTTTAACTACAGTACCTGCCTTTAGTTTACACTATCTCCGTTTTTCTCACCATCCGAGAAAAACAACGCGAAAGCCAAGGAACAAGGCGAAGAACTTAATCTGGATTTTATTAACCAATAAACATAGTTTTGTTATTATGACTAAAAATTTAATGTCTGTAAAAACCGCAATGCCGTCACTATAAATTATTGGTAGCTCCGATCATAATTATTTAAACGTCAAAAATATCTTGAATCTATCCCTAGACTTGCTATATACAAATTGTTGTGAAATAAGCCTTCTGGCCGCGACGCATTTTGCGAACAATTCCCAAACACCAGACCTGCTGAATTCAATGCAAATGAGATGATAATGAGTAGAAACAAAAGATTTGACTAATTTGCATTGAATTCGACACATGTAAGATGCGACGTTTGAACTAGGCCTTAGTCTCCTTCGCATCCTTTATTAGTCTAGCTCCCATTCCCCTGCGGTCCACTCCGATCCCGCCAGCAGACGTGCGCCTAAAACAAAATCCAGTCGAGCTACCTTAATTTGTTATTTTAGTTATTGATCTTAAATGGGTCAATTGCGACCGAACCCTTAATGACTGATAACCAAGCACGATGACATTCAACTTTTACCTGCATAACTGCCGCTTCGTCTTCTCCAAGCAACTCTGCTGGTGTTTTTAGCTTCATTTGTGTACCCACATAAACCACTGCTAAAGTCACAACTTCCATTCTGAGCTAACCAAGTGAAGTCTGTTGCAAAATACATAAATACCGAAATAATCAACGGAGCAGCTAATATCATTTGAAAATTAAGGGTAAACTTGTTTGTGTGGTTTGTCATTTCGCGGGTCATTTCACTTTCGGCTGATTAAAAATGTATAGCCTCGTTTTCGATTATTTGTGCATAGTTAATAGAGGGGACCCTCTATTAACTATGATTTGTGATGAGTCGCTAGCTGACCGCCTACCAGAGTAAAAGAGCAAAAACTACGACTTAAGTACGACTACGCTTTACTAAGTAAAGTTTACGTCGATAACTCGTGACCGAGTAATTTGACTAAGTGATAAACACGAGGTCGACGGTGCGCTCATTTTACTCCCCTCTCTCCATCAGGTCCATCAGTGCTCCGTTTTAAGGGTATTCAAAGCTACTTAAAGCTACACAGAAAGGAAAGAAGTTGAAACAAGGATGTGAGATCCGGGGATCGAGCTTCAAAGGCAGCGCACTAACCATACATCTGTGCCATTCTTGCATCATTGCAGACAATTCTGACAATGATTGTATAGTTGAAGGGTTTTCGCAGGGGATAAACGGCGAGGGAAATCTGATCAGAAATTAAAGGCCTAAGTATCTCCTCATATAAGAAAGTTGACAACACTGATTCGTTTACTTTTAGGCTAAGCTAAAAATTAATTTGAGATCTACTAAAGTGATTTAGATATTTACCAGCTTGACATATTACTCCAGCATCCTGACTGTGTAAACAATTATTAACACCCCATCTTGCATGTCTACATCCAAAGATTGACTTCTCTTTTCCTGTACATTGGACATCACTCAGCCATATATCTCCTACACCACTGCCAAGACCAGAAGATTTAACAGCCTTCACAGCTCCAGGAAAACCCAACATCTTACACACAACTGTTGCGTCTTCAATGCTCCAAGACTTGTCACAAATGGTTCCCCATTTTCCATTATGAAGAACTTCGACTCGTCCTTGGTGCTTTGCATATGATCGGCTTTTAATGACCAGACGAACGGAGTTAATATTTCCTAAATAAGATGGAACTGTGTATAAGGTTTTTATAATGGGCCTGTGGGCCCATTGTATCTGTTTTCACCGAAAATTTAAGTTTAAGTTTATCATTGAAATTTCAAGTTTAATTTTATCATTAATTATATCCATTTTGAAATCACTGGTGATTTCTGCAATCTGATTGGTTAAAAAGTGTGCGATTAATTCCTAAATTGCATCCTTTTGCTTCTGTCATTAATCGCATCTTTAAAGACTTTTCTTGGATATATATTCTTAATGACTTTGTTATTCCTGATAAAGTTGAGATTTCAAAATGGATATAATTAAGTGGTAATTAAACTTCAGAAATCATACTTCGTGGTAAAAATGACCATACATTCTTTGAAAGCAACAACAACAACGACGACGACGACGAAAAAAACCCAGTGTTTCTAAGACTCATCAGGTTTTCAAAGACAACTATCTGGACCTTTCAGTGATAACTGAGTTTGGCATGCTTTTTCCATTTCTGGCATTTATAGAGCTCTAACATTAATTTTTGTGATTGACAAAAGGGCCGGACGGCTATCGATAGTAAGAAGTTGAAGCGCTAGAGTTAGTTCATGTCTGCGCATGCGCTGTGGCGCTTGAAGCGGTTAAATCAATTCAAAATTACATAGATGACCGTAATATCTGGCCATGTGGTACCTATACTTTTATTACCAAAAACGTACCTTGTTTTGATGTTGGTTTTGATGTTGGTTTTGGACGACGACATCTACTAGAAGTTGAAATGTCGTCAATTGCAATGTCTCCTCCGTCACGACCTCCTCTGACACTTTCAAAAATAAGCTAACAAATAACAATGTTAGTCTAATATATTCAAGTACATACATAGTTTGTACGTTTACATTTCAAGTATGATACCTACGTACAAAGAATTACCATTGGGCTTATTTGTTCGGGTTAGGGCTAAACGTGTTAACGCCAATGCCGTTTTCGTTAGATTTTTCGATGCTAAACCATTAATGAAAACTTAATTAGGCCAGCCTGAATATTATATTAGTCTTGTTATAACAAGACGCTCAGCTCGTTTGAGTGCATATTTGGCGGGCTTTAGATCGATGCTGAGCATGCGCCAATAAACAAATAGATAAGGCTAAGCCGTGATCTATCTATACTCTGATAGCGTATACTCGGCGGGCTTTAGACTCTCCCACTGCTGAGCATGCGCTAATTACCAAATAGATAAGGCTAAGCCGTGGTTTATACTCTGATAGTGTACACTCGGCGGGCTTTACTGAGACCCTCCCACTGCTGAGCATGCGCTAATTATATTATATTATTATATAATAAATATACATTCAATATATATGTAAGTTATTGACCCGAGCTTGTTCGGTCCGGATAGGAGGATATTTGGTCGAGTTCTTTAATATTTTGCGTGCAGGTGCGGACCGAGCCTTATTTATTATATGGCTGACCAGCCGATTTAAAAAAAAATCGTTGGTTATAAACTCGATGAACTGAAAAAAAAAGCCGGTTTTGACTGGCTCCCGGTTCAGTTGACTTCCGGTTTCACTAGCAAGGAACAGAAATTGTCAAATAAAGATATCATCACTGTAAGAAATAAGGAGCCATTCTAATGCAAAAATAGCCAAAAACCTAAAGTAAAACAACTTTAGAAAAACTTTTTCCCCCAGCCAAACAAATAAAAACAATTAGCAAAAAATTCCTGCGCTTTCTGTTAGGCGGACGCGCGCGTCTGCACTCCGAATGGCGGGAATTCTGTGAATGGCGGGAATTCTTCTTTCTGCTAAAAAGCAATAGACTGACTTTTCTCTTTGAACTGAGCTGATTTTAAAACGAAGAACCGAAAAAAAGAAGAGAAAAATAGTTTTTGCTTCATTTTGCCGACTTCAAGCTGTCGTAATTGGGCTGGAAGCAATTTTTTGGAGCTGGCACTTTTGTTGTGTTTGGTTGCTCGATCGTCGCCTACAAGGTCATGGTCTTCACTGGATTTTAAAAGGAAGAAATAATTTAAAGCTGACACCTAGACTCAAAATGTCCACAATCGCTTTACACCAAATTTACGTGGCTCTTGAAGACGATGACCAGAAAAAAAAAAAAAAAACACAAGGTGTTTTGAAGAGTATGAGTGAAAGGATAGTTATTTTCTCAAGGCGTATTTCCGGGCATGATGTCTCGGTAAGCTTACTCGTGGATCTTAAAAAGACTCTCTGGCTTACTTGCATGCTTATACAACTATTTGGATTCACTGATTTCACCAAATTTCTATCAGCTGTTCGATCAAACATGAAATACTTTCTAGGAAAATTATAGTAAGCGTATTATTTTCTGACTACACGTAGCCAGTTTTTTGACGATGTTTGTGATGGATCAGCGGCGTCTTATCTTTTCAAAAATGTCCAAAGTTTATTCTAAAATGAGGGTCATTTGAATTTTTTGCTGTATTTTTCACTCATGTCAACTGTTAGCTTTTTATAATTAAACGAAACAAATCGAGAGAAAACAGCCAGGAAACGTAAAAAAGTGTCAGTGCCGGTCCGGAAACCGGGGAAGCGGTCCGGAACGCCGGTCCGGACTGCGTGGAGGATTCCGACCGCTCTGAGAACCAATCAGATTTTTCCCTTTTTCTTCGGACCGGCCTGCCATATAATAATTGGTTGTAGTACAATAGATATTTGTTCTTACTATGAAAGGTCCTTTGGCAGTACGTTTATCTATGTATACTGTAGCTTTTTTCCACTGTTCGCCATAGTTACCAGAAAGCCTCAACACTCTTTTGTTGGTGTTCTGTACTCGGGTATAAACGTTTAATTCACCAGTGTGTTTTCCATACATGTGCATGTAATAATAGAAAGTAACACATTGGACGTTGGTTATCGTGGGGCTGATTAGTTGAGATCTGGTTCCTTTACTTAAACGTGGTGTTTCTGCATGGATATATTTACCTGTTGATTGAAGGATTGAAGTTATCATTGCCATCGGTATGCCGACAAAATGCATATTGCATTATAGTTCGTGGTTATACTGTATAATAGAGGCTCCCCCCTAACAAGGGTGCGAATTCTTGACATATCTTGCACCTTGCCTCATTGCGTATTCAAAAACAAAGCAGCAAAGAGTTTGTTTTGAGCGACGAAATGGAACTGAGCTCAACCAAAAACGTAATTTCTCTTATTCCAAACCACGAACAACAGCAAAATTGGTTAATGATTCATCACAGTAGTTTGAAGCTTATGTGGGAAAATTCTAACGGAACAATTTGAAAAAAGTACGAAGCAATTGGAGAAAACGCAACTTCTTGGACCTAGGCAGGTATTTGAGCATTTTATTACATTCATACAACTTTAAAATACTTTTAAAACGGTCAGTCTGGTCGACAATCGCGGTATGGCAGTCGAAAGTATAATGAATTGCCGCCAGCTTTAGCCTAAAACCGCGGCTTTAAAGCATGTTTAATTTAGGGAGCGACTATTTCGTTCACAACATTCAAGATGATGACAATATAGAATTTAGGTGCCTTTTCTGTTCGCTTCTGTTGCGAGACTTCAGTTCCGACGAATTTCTTAAAACGTGGCCGAGTTGTCTGTTATGTTTAGCTAAAAGGATTCTAAATTTTTCAGCGAAATAAAACGGCTAGATTTTCCACAAAATCGAGTTTTTGTGACAACAGCTCATTCGTTTAATGTCGTATATATCACAAATTACTGACATAAAACGCGATCAGTGCATGTATATCATATTATAGCTGAATGACTGTTTTAGATTTTGGTGCCGTTTGACGGTCATTGCTCAAAGGGAGTCAAAGTTATGAGCCAAAAACCGATATGACCGATTCGGCCATTTGGAACTATTGACTCACCTTAAATTCTAAATATGTTTTTCTGAACGTGTATTAAACTCACCGAGATTGAAGGTATGGTCGTACTTTGACCATCTAGATCCTTTTCGTATCGTCCATCCTGGCCATTTCCACCACATTCTATTCCTAATCTTATACCCACACATTGATGTATCAAAGGTACAGCTTCCTTGTACTTTAAAAGCAAATTAAACATAACATTTTAAGTACGTAATATTACCATACAAATAAAGATGAAGTTGAAGTTAAGAAGTTGAACTCGTTGCTCAGTTGGTAGAGCATTGGCGTTCAAATCCAGGGGCCATGGGTTCGAATCCGAACCAGGTCGAAGGCTGATATTCTTCTCAGCTTTGTTAGGGAAATAGACCGTAGGTTCACCGCCAGGAAGCCGGTTCTAGGCCACATTGGGATTTCTCAGTTTTCTAGCACGGCATCTTTCATCCATGCATACTTCAACTTCATCCTGTCTCAGTGCCTGTCCGTCTTTCATTACATTTGTTTCTAATACTTGTTACGGTTCATAACACATTAAATCCTATTGTCATGCATGTGCTTGAAAGGGTACGCTATACTCCCAATTCTTCTATCAAAACAATACGCTTCAATATCGTTCACTTGAGTAAGTGAGGAAGCCCGAGTAACAAAGCTTTTTAACAAAGGTCATCTGGGTATTTTTCCACAGTTCAGGCTCGTAACATTGTATATTTTCATCTCACTGATCTGGGTTTTTATGGAAATTTTGATTCCTGAGCCCATATTTTTTATCCCTGATCCTTGGTGCAAAAAAACTGAGCTGATCCCTGATTCTGACCCAATGTTCCTGATCCTCGATCCCACCCATTTGATCCTTGAGCACTGGCCTCTGATCCCTGATCCTGGCCATAATTCGGGGCTTGATCCCTGATCCCATATACCGAGCTTGATCCCTGATCCCATACGAGCCTGACAGTAGCCTGCGTCACATCCGGACTTTTCCTCCGTTAAGTCCGTCTGCGAAATAACGAACAAAACCGTGTTCTGAGACCCCCAGCAAATAGCAGGATTATAGATAATAGATCCTGATTGGCTGTTGCATTTTTGAATTCTAACGAGACTCGTGATTGGCTCTATGATCACTGGTGTGTTTGTCTTCACCATGACAACACTTCCGTTAGATTTACCGTGATTATGAAAACACAGACAGATTTTTGAATCAAAACAACCTCCCAGTTACATACATCGATTGCCTGCTATAAAAGGAAACTTTCGAAACATTCCAGTCGAACATGTTGCTAAATAATAGCCTTAGTTCAGAAAACATTCTCTCAAAGAGAAATTACGAGATTGACCCCGGGTCATGCTAGCAATAAAGTTTGTTAATAACTGGAGTCCATCAAGCTGTCAAAACATCGACACAACGAACATTAAACGAGCCAATCACGAGTCTCGTTAGAATTCAAAAATGCATCAGCCAATCAGGATCTATTATCTATAATCCTGCTATTTGCTGGGGGTCTCAGAACACGGTTTTGTTCGTTATTTCGCAGACGGACTTAACGGAGGAAAAGTCCGGATGTGACGCAGGCTAGCCTGACAGTTGCAACTTTAACAACGGCAACAAAGACCTAGACTTCGTCTATTTACAGGTAGACCGAGTGATAAACCTAGTTTCAATTATTTTAAGGGCACTCGCATATTACCTTCTTTAAAAATTTTGTCCTTTGGTTGTTCAGGAAACAGTTTACAAGAGCGAGCATCATTCGTGACTTTGACGTCATCGATAAGTTCACCTATTTCATGAAACTCTATAATATCTTTAGATTCAAATTTAGATGCTTGAAATATAATCTGAAGTGAAAGTTAATTGTTAAAAAAGTTAGACATTTTTGAATTTATTTCGATCAAATAACATTACGTTTTTGCACGAGCTATATAGCTGTATATATAGTCAATTGAAGAAACGTTGTCGGGTCTAAAAACATAGAACATAGAAGCTGAGACCGAAATGGTGCTTGGGATGTCCATAATCACATTCTGATTTATTCATTTACGATTTGCCTTCGATGCAAAATGCTGAAAGCGTATGCAGGACCTAAGTTGGCGGGCCGTTTGGCTTCGATTTTTTATCGGTTGCAGCGTAAATAAATAAATCAGAATATAATTATTGATATCCCATGCACCATTTCGGTCTCAGCTTCTATGTTTCCGGACCCGACAACGTTTCTTCAATTGACTATATATGACATTCAAGACCCTTTGCACTGATAAAATACAAGGATCTTAGTCTTGCAAATTAAAGGTTCTCTTGAGTTGTGCTATACCTTGATTGGTCTTTTGGTCTTTAATGTAATTGGGACGCTAGCAAACTTCCAACCAGATCCATTACTGCTTTCATCCGTCCACACGAGTGATGTCTTACGGCCTGTTTGAAGTAGCAAGTCAAGTCTTCCAGAACTGCGGAATGTCTTATAGTAGTAGAACTGAACACAGCTAACATTCCACAAAGGTGGACTCATCAACTGTACTATCGGTTTTCCATAACTCCAAATTTCAGGAATCATAAACGATCCTGTAGATGAAAATACAAGTAATTCAAAAGTAAATTAGAATGAAAGCAAATTCATTGAAATTTCGATTCAATTATAAAAAGGCTCTTTTCAATTCTTTCTTTCACATTTTCTACCAATTTCAACGTCTGTTTGGCTCTCAAATTCCTCGACGGGAGAAATTCTAACTATACTAGAATGTTTTTTTTTTCCCGAGGAAGGTATCCTTGTTTCAGTTTAAAAATGTTATCTAAATAGATACAAGGGGTACGTGGGGTTTCGGTCTCTCATTTGAGGGGAGGAGACTTCTGGCTAAAGCATATTGCTCAGAGCCTATTGAAACACCTAACATACCTTTTCCAGAAGTGTGATCTCTTACTGGAATGCCATGAAGTGAAACAGCTTGTTTTTGTTCCCAGACGCCGGTTGTCAAACACCAACGGGATCCGGTTCTCCAACTACAACGGGATATTAATTGTTTATTTACGTAGCCACAGGTGCCATTGTCAAACGAGCAGGATCCTGAATCTGTAGTATTTTATGAATCAAATGTTATTGACAATTAAGTGTGACCTACAACTATGATATACACATTCAAATAGGCCATTTAGCATGCACGATGGCGTCATTTTAATTTACTACAACTACCAGAATGCTCTACGAATCTTCTTTCTTATTTAGATTTTTATTCCTTTTTGAGAATAGCCGAACAGTTGCACTAATCATTTTACAAAAAGAAGTGGTCAAAGCATTCTGGTAGTTGTAGTATATGACGCCATCATGCAAATGCCTACTGCATGCAGTTGTCTCAGGCAAAAACACAACCAAATTTTTATGGGGCGTGTAAGTTAAGTGATGACGTATTTGCGTCGATTTCGTCGAATTTCGTATGCTTTTGTAGTTCTGAGTCCGAATGAGTGCTCAACGAGCGAAGACCAACTTGAAAATATTTGAATCTAGTAAATTACGCTTTATTTATAGAATGACGATTATAGCATAAAAAACTAATGGTAGTGATGGTCAATACAAGATGTAAAGCGTTTTTGGCATTAATTTATATTTAAGAAGACTACTATAACATCCAATTGTCGTTTTAGCGTTTTCTCTTTGAACTCACCAAATCAAAAGAAATCGGTTTTTTTTGGAAGTGAAGTAGGTCATAATTTGATATGGTTTTATGGTATATTGTTACATTTTCATACACATGATGTTTTCAGATATAAAACCTGTGATTAATCAGCAATCAAATCACATTGATACTCACTCCTAGCAAATGCACAACCAAACAGGATCAAACTAACAGCCAGAATACAAATCATACTCATGGGTCTGCACCTTTACCTGAAAACAGAATCAAATTAAGCTTCAAGAATCTAGTGCACTAAATGTTCATCTTTTCTAAGACATGCAGGCAGGCATTTACCCTCGGTTGGCAAAAGGCTTGTTAGGCCTCTGGCATGTACTGCTCCTCCGATAAAATTCCGAAGTTTGGTGTTAATCGGATCAATATATAATATTGAAAGAGATACAGCCATTCAAAAACTTCAAAATTTCCTAAGAAATGTGTGGATTACTGGACAACTTGTCCGGTCGTTCATACATTTCGTGGTAACTTTTTAGTATTATTTGGAGTTTTTGAATGGCTGTACCTCGTTCAATATTGATCCGATTACTAACACCAAATTTTGGAATTTTGCATAGCTCGATGTGCTCTTTCTGACTATGTGGGTCTTGCATTGTGTGAATAATCGCAATATTAAGAGACTGGCGAGATCCAGTCCCTAACAGCTTCAAAATCCGGCAATGATAAACATATCCTGTATGTATCTACAATATACTTGCTAATGAGTACTCTAACTATATTCACTGTGTCCTCTCGTGCAATCTCTGATCTCCAATCTATCAGGTGTCTTCGTTGAGACAATTATTCCAAACAAAACTACAATAACTTAAGTTAGTTCCGGACCCTTGCTAATGAACATCTCCCGCGCGCATTCGAGGGCGCACACGTTATTAGAGCGAGAAATTGAAAACGTAGAAACTCTATAAATTTAGTAGAGAAAAACAATATTTTTTCATCCAAAATCCGGAAAAATTTTAATTGATCGAGAAACCTTATGTACACCGTATAATGTTGGTAATTAGCCATTGCCCTGAATATCAGTGCTAATATGGAGAATTTTGTCCAAAAAATTGGCGAAAATCAAAAAAATTAAAGAAAATGTAACTGACCTTGTGTCAATATTTCCCGTGCCTTCCCTTCTACTCAGCTTGCAAATCTTTTGAGAAACTCAGATCTTACCTAAAGATCTCTGGACAGTATACACGATAAATCCCCTTGAACTTTGAGCAAATCAAGTTGATTTCATTCCAATTTATAGTGATACTAAACCACTGCTTCAGTTAAATGCACAGAGGTCATCAATCCGGCATAAGCGGAAGCAGGCAGAAAAAGTTTGTGCATTTACGTACTTCTTGTTCCTGTCCAAACCTGTCCCCTGTGCATTTCAACGGAAAGAGCTTACCATGCATGACCAGCTTTTGGCAACTTTTATTTGATATTCAATTTTTATCATGTTTTTATTTTACTTGTTACGTTGTGTTTTCAACAATTTCTACTGCAGTGTTATGGTAGATAGCGTGGCATCGATGAATTAATTTTCCGGTGTAAGGTTCATCAAGCAACTACTCATACTTTTACCGCTTTGCGTTGCACGTTGCAAGTCTTTATTACTTATGCCACTAAGAGGGGTCTTTATATGGCACTAGTATCATCCTAGCACTAGTATCGTCCTAGTAGGCGAATCATCATACCTGCTGTACATTTACTGCATTCTTTTTAGTAGGATGATCCTAGTACCCGAAGTGAAGACACAAATTTCCCCGGAAACAGAATGCAGTAAATGTATAACAGATAGGATGATTCGCCTGTTAGGGTGATCCTAGTGCCATGTAAACATCCTTAAGATGTTGGCATCCGCATTTCCGAAAGTCGATCTACTCTGGCAGAATTTTTGTAGCTGTGTCATCCCAATAGTCTTCAACACTTTGCATGAGACTGAATTACACGTTTCATATATACTTTAATAAGTGTTTTAGTATAAACATAGCCTAAGTATGCAAGGACTCTTTTTATATTCTTTTTATACGGTGTTACAGATTTCCATTTATCATGATACATAATACATGACCTGTATTTGGCCCCTGAGCTGAGCGTGCTCCTTAAAGCCTGGTTTTCACAAGCGACGGAAGCAGAACGCCGACTCAGTGTTGCATTTCCACCTAGTTGTGGCAAAAGACAATGAAAAAGTGCATTCATGAGCAGCGGTTCTGCTTCCGTCGCTCCGCACAAGCTTGGCGCACAAGCTCTGCATAAGCTACGGCCACATATTGACTGGGTATCATTTTTATGAGATTTTTATTGCTGTTAATCTTCCTATCTCGACAATGGATCCTGAGTTTTTTCCTGGTGTAGATCACATATTCATGGAAGACTGAAGATAGGATGCATTGGGTAGGTTTTAGCCTCGCAGCATTTCACTTTCTCTTAGAAATGACTTGCAATATATTATTATTCACAATCTTTCTTCTAAGCCGATCGCATAACAACTACTCAAATTGACAAAAATATTGCGACCCAGTAACAGATATTTTGTCAGAGCAGAATTTCGGAAATCCGGGAGCCGACATCTTAGTCTCACATAGTAGAAAGAAAAACATAACAATGCCTAGCAGTATGTCACGTATAGAGGTAAAAATATGTGAGTAGCTTTCATTTTCTTTCACACCATGTCACTTCTGCTGTAGATGGCTGTTGGACAACAGCAAAAATATACTAGTCGATCTCGAATAAATTAAATTAAAATGACTAGTCTTCTCGTTTCTAACTCGTGGATTGCAAATCCGCGAGTTATAGAGAGGGGTCGAAATATGCAAATGTGTCACTCGTAAATTGTTAAGCTTTGCTACTGCACATGCTCGACGTGATTGAAGGCAGGCCGAAAGTAACGTGGGCTCTGGATACGAGATCCACCACGATGCATCTATCGTTCTTCAAACTTGCGTTGGAATTTAACGATCTAAAAGGCGTCTTCTTTAAACAATGTTTGTATATAATTGTTTTCGTGGAGTGCTGAAATTCTAGTCGTGACTCCTTCCCGCCACGAGTTGAAATTGTGGAGCTTTCAAGTATTTTCAGTATTTTTGCATTCAAGAAGAACTACAAAAGAGTTGGTGGGGGAAATTCTGATATTAAAGGGTTATTAACCGAGCGCGAGGTCTGTATGGGAAAATATCAGACCGAGGTCTTGACAGTACTGTACAAAAAGACCGAGGTCTGATATATTTTCCCATACAGACCGAGAAAACGAGGTTAATAACTTATTTATTATATAGCTTTGACTGAGAAGTCCCGCTAAAACAATTGCCAAACGGAAACTTTTCTTTTCATCCGGGACAGCGGTCCTGATATGGCAAAATACAGACCGGGCGTTAGCCAATCAGAATTCAGGAAATTATCTAGCCATATAATAATTGCTTTTACATTGAAGACTTTGTCCAGATAAGTTTTATTTGTCAACGATCTGAAGCCTTCTGCTCGCCGTGTATTTATAATTTCTCTAGAATATTTAAGCAAAAGAGATCGACCTGAAGAAGACGACCAAAGGACCGTCGAAACGTCGTTGTAGGAAAACATGCACAAACATTCGCCGTGAAACCCTAGAAACGTCAGAAAAATTAAGTTTTATTTGTGTTTGTACTTTATCAGCACTGACGAGAGAGAACGTTACGTTGAAATAAACAGGAAACGAAAACGGCAATTTCACTCGAATGTTCTTTAGTATTAATATTTGACATGTTTCATTATATTTCATTCACCGTGACCTTAATTTGATGAGTCAGCTAGTCGGTCGATCGGTTGTAGGAAAAACTTGTAACTTGTCATGATCCGGCGGCTGACAGAGTGGAAGGTATTGACTTTGGTATGCAGGACACATTATCTGAATAAAACAAGTCGAACGTGTGCGGCTTGCAGCGTGGCACAAAAAGTTAAAAGATAAAAATATAAGATACCAAGAAGGTAAGCTCTTTCCGTTGAGATGCACAACAGACTGATTTGGAAGTTGGACCGGAAGCACGTAAATGAAACGATTAACTGGATGCTAGCCCAGTGTCACAAGCCCGTTCTGCTTGCTTCCACCTACGATTGGCGACCTCTGTGCTTAAACTGAAGTAGAAGTTTGTTTAGTAACACTATAAATTGGAGTATCACATAGGTGCGAAAAAAGACAATCTCTGCTAATGAACAATACACTACTGAGTCTGCGTATGTTGCTTGCGCTTGTGCTTGCGTCGCTAGTGCCGAAAACCAGGCTTTAAAGGGAATTTATCATGTATACTCTTCACAGATCATTTAATTGATAAGATCTGAGTTTCTAGCGGTAAAATTCAAGCTTGGTTACCAGTCAGTTAAGGATCCGTTACGTTAGCACTTGACCAAACTAAGATCAATGGCCAAAATAACGAATTAAAATCAATGACCAAAATCATTTTTGAGAAAGCAGTAAGGGGTTTTTCTACTTTTGATTAAAGTGCCATATCTATAACCCCTATTTTGAAATTTTGAGCAGATAATCACTTCACAAATGGAAAAGCTAGACGTTTTGAAATTCTCGAATAAGGAGGTCTACTTTTTGAGTTATAAGCATTTGATGTCGGAAAATGTAAATGGCATTTACCAACTTTTTCTAATTTTGCAACAAGAACGCTCGAGTGAAGTAGGAAGCATTTACCATACTGTGTATTTTAGTAATGAAAATGCTTTGCAAATCATGGGAAAACAAGTATATTATCTATATGCATGGTTTCTGTATATTTAATGTTTCCTGACTGAAGTCACCTCATTTGCATTTTTCAGATTTCCAATTCTTAACCCTCGGAAATGAGATGTTTTTATCCACAAATATTCAACCATAAAACTTTTCCGTTCAGGAAGAAACATTTACCAAAAAATTGAATAAGGGGTTACTGAGCACTTTAATAATTTATCTTGACCCTTAATGACAGGTAATCAGGCCTTGAAGGATCTTGCCATGCATCCGATTCATGCTCAATAGTTTAAATAATTTCGCAGTTAATGCTAGCCTGCGTAGCAGCCCTCCGAAGAGATTGGGATGAGGAGGTGAGCTAAGGCTAGAGGAAGGAAAGAGGCATGCTGCATGTTCACTAAAGATGAACGTTAGACACTGCCTTAGAGAATTCTTTATACTTTTGGTTTGAACAACGTTTTGCATACGTGTGGGGGGTTGGTGTATCCAATATATTTTAGTCGGGGAAAATTCGGACGTCGGGAAGTTAACATTTACTGTTAAATGTTATCAATAAAACATACAACCAATCTGGTACAAGTTTCTGTGAAAGTACCATCGTCTTACCCCGATTATCCTTAATTAAACGTACCAAGTCATGTGATAGATCTTTAAGCATGGCACTACTGACATAGCATCTTGTTCAGTCTTTAGCTATATTTTTATAGAAAAGGAAATCGGTACCTGAAGCGGTCTCGATGACACAGTAGCTAAATGGACTCAACGGAGGTTTGGGAAATTTGTAGACGTAGAGTCCAGAGCAGTTTTTGACTTCAATGTAAATCAACCATGAACAACAGCTACTGCTATCAGAGTTAAGAAAGCAGACCTTCCTCCCGGGGGCGGGGGACTCCATTATAAAACGATCGGGTATGCTCGTCGTATCTCTTAGGGGTAAAAACCAGCGATTTGGTATCTTTTAGGGTGTTAAAATTGAGGTTTAGAGTTTTAGCATTTCCTGGTCTCTCTTAGGGTATCAAAAGAGCCCATCGCTTACTATTTTGTTCTCAAATGGAAGAAATGTGCCCAACAAAAGCGTTTCGACCCTTTCAATTTTATGTTCATCACAATTATGTTCATTAGCTTGTTATCGCTGGTATCTCTTAGGGGTTAAAAATCGTCCAGCCACACCCTTCTTAAAGGCTTTCGGTATCTTTTTGGGGTCAGTAGTTTTTAAAAATTTTCGACGAGCATACCCAATCGTTTTACAATGGAGTCCCCCGGGACCTTCCTTTCTACAATGCCTCCTCAACAGATGGGTGAGCTAAAAAAAGTAAGTGTAAAAAAAAAAAACGATTTTGTAAATTTTTCATCATTAATTTTGCTAATATTGTATTCAATCATGGGACTGTTTTAAAGGACACAATTTTCAAAATTAATCTTACGATGAACAAAATGTAAGATAGATAAGCTATATAGTTAAAGAAAATTGTCAGTGATTAGGATGATAAGTTTCAAGTATTTCATTACAGCTTCAAGTGAAATGGCGTCTCCTAGAACAGCCCACAATTTCGACGCAAGCTTAAATCATAAATTTAATAAAATAGCCAATATAGAGGAAGAAGCACTGCAAACTTCCAATTTAGTCTCTCCCATCATTTGCAGAGCGAGTTGATTTATCAATTTGCGGTGTCGTTAGGTTAAGTAACAAAAATTAGTTTTGCTTTACCAAGTTTCTGGATTGATCAAGATTGAACTAAGGTATATTAGCCCAAGGGCGGAACCAGGGTTATTTTAAGAAGGGTATGCAGCGATATAGAAATAGTAAACCATAGGCCTATTCTGGGTCTCTACCCCGCACCTGATGTTTGCTATACGGGTATGTGCCGCTGGATAGGGTATGGTTTTTGACCCCTCTGTCTTGAACAGGGTATACATTTTACCCAAAATTGTCTTAAACAGGATCTATAATTTTGACGAGATCCCAAGCCATATCATCTTTTTGTGTCTTAGATAGGGTACGATATTCAAACAAAACAAACAAGCGCCTCCTCAGCCGTTTTTATTAGGCACACCCCTAACAACAACAACAACAACAACAACACAACTTGCCTCAACTTGTCGCGCAACGTTGTTGCGTTGCAGGTTTTTGATCGACGTTGCGCGTTTTTCACCTCGCGGAAATTTTTTTGTTGCGTGACAAGTTGAGATCGCGAGGTGAAAAACGCGCAACATCGATCAAAAACCTGCAACGCAACAATGTTACGCGACAAGTTGAGGGTTTTTGTGTCTCGTATTTCGCCGCCTTTAATTATAAGGCTACCAGCAACTTATCGTTTAGGGGACAGGTGATCTAATATCAAAGGCACAAAAGTGAATAATGTACCCAAACACTCTGAATTTCACATCTTGCAAACATATAACAACACGGATTTTAGTCCCCTAAATTAACTCGAACAATTACAGAGACGAAATGACATGTATTGTATGCATGTATTTTTCAACAGATTTCAACCGAGTAGCTCAGAATGGAAGTGGTGACTTTAGCATTGGTTTATGTGGGTACACAAATGAAGCTAAAAACAACAGCAGAGTTGCTTGGAGAAGAGGAAGCGACAGATATAGCAGCGGTAAAAGTTGACCAGCTATGGCGCCCTGGGGATTTCTCACACGTGTAAAACGACTGCACATGCGCAAATTTTCCAAAACGAAATTGAACAGAAAAACAAATGCAACAGCATTGGGAGTTTTAATTGTTCTCTCTCCAGCACTAATTTTACAAATGTGATCATTTGAAATCGTATATCAAAGATAGATCTGTTATACATTTCAAATACCAAAAGAGTACGGCTTGGGGTACCTGTGGTTTAGCGAATGAATCTATGGCAATGTTAATGGGCCCACATCACCCTTTTTGTTCGTGTTCCAGAAATCACTTATTTATCAAGTGATAACTAACATATTTTAGTATTATCAGTTGTGGACTTTCCATTTCTGAGTTATAAGCGTATTAAATGTTCTTATGCTAATTTGATGACGTCAAAGGAGGCAACATTTATTATACAAAAATAAGTCCATCCAAAATACTGGATTTTTGCCATTTATAAATCATTTCCATTGATACTGAAACATACTGTTTAGCCCCCAAAAAATTGATATTGAATCGTAGAGCACTTGTTTCAAATATCAGATAACGTTAGAGCAAATGCCTCCTTTGACGTCTTCTCATTTGCATTTAGAAATTATTTTCACTATTCTATCAAGTAAGAACTGATTTTCAAAATTATAAAAGTTGCAGCATAAGGACTTTCACTTCATTTTTGTTATTAGAATTTCAAATCATGAGTTATTGGCGTCTTTTCGTAATCACGAAGGAATAAGCCTTGTGTGAGCAACAAAGAACAACGCCTAGCATACTTTAACTATAATCAATACTAAATGACTTTTATTTTCACTTTTTAGACTCCATGAAAATTGTAACAAAGTTGCCATTCAAGCCTGATACAAAAGCAGAGTTGTTGAGCCCAATTTTGTCTTCATCTACGAAGTGTGTTGAATTCTTGCATTGTACCACATGTGGATCGAAGATGTTTGGAACAAAAGTTTATGGGGTAGTGATATTGGAACACTGAACGTTTACATAAAGCCACTAGGCTCCAGGTCTCTACAAAAAGTTTGGACTCAAAGTGGTCCACAGTATATTGAATCTTTGCTCGGTTACATTCCATTAAAGTCCAATGGCAAATTTTAGGTTAGATTCATCTGAATTCCGTTTTATTATTGTCCGCAAGCAACAAAGGTCACGTGTTCCTGAACACTCGAGGTTTTTTTTGTTATTTTTAAATAGACGTCTCATCTACGCTGTTTTTCAGATATTTAATCCGAGCTTTCGGGTTCCAGACCCATCATCAGGGATAGATGTTACAACGATGTTTTTTTTGTTGTTGTTGGTATTTTGCTTGTTTGTTGTTGTTGTTAATTAATTGTTGTTAATTGTTGTTTCGGATTTGTTTTCGCGTACGGTACAGATTAGAGCAGATTTCGTATGAGTGTGAAACGGACCGCGCCGTGCTGTGACCGTGTCAGTGCCGTGATATCTATAACCATGCCGTGACCGTGCGGTGCTGTTTTCACAGTCATACAAAATCTACTCTATGCATGCGTGGAACTCAGCTTCAGATTGAGTTCGCAGCAAGTTCTTTCCTTTAAAGCCCGTGCTTATTTCTATCTTTCAGGTTGTTTTTGAGTATGTTTCTGGCAATTTTTCAAAAGCTATCATGGCTGTCAGCGATATCAAGATGTTCAACAGATCCTGTGAAATAGAACCTTTCAAAGCCACACCTGGTGGTAAGAGTCAAAATCATATTTGTGAAAGTTCGTAGAAATGTTTTCTCGATCGGCTTGTATTTTATTTGTCGATAGATATAAGGCTGCGTCTAAGGGACGGAAAATCCAACATGGAAGGACGAGTTGAGGTCAACATTGACGGAGCCTGGGGGACTGTGATGGATTGGGGTTGGTCCCTTCACGTTGGTAGGGTGGCTTGTCGACAGTTAAAGTTCGCTGGAGCCGTGGCTGCTTACCTTGGAAGTGCTTTTGGACAGGCAAAGGTGGATGGTCCAGCGTGGACTGTCAGTGGTTGCAAGGCCAGTGCAACTAATCTAGCAAGATGCTTGAAAAGAAGTTTTTTAAGGGTAGCACAAAAAAGCATATATGACGCTGGTGTTGAGTGCTTTGGTAAGTAAAAGTACACATTATATGCGTTAAAAGTACCAACCATGAATTGCTTTCCATATGATTTGGCGTCCATTACGTTTTATCGCAATTGCCCCCTCCTTTTCTTTTTAAATCCGTCTTATTGGAAAAATCGGATAATTTATAGAAATTTTACTTATGAATATGCGTAGTTTTAGCCTGTATTTCACTTTTTAGTTTTAGTACAAACTGTAAACTTATAGGTCTGCTTGGTACACTCATTAAAAATCCCACACTCTGACAACCTCTGCAAGCACCCTCACTGCATAAGCGCTCTACCGTGCAACAATTCGTCCCACCCCTGCAACATTTGCGCGCGCGTAACAGTGAAAGGTTCAAGATCGAGTTCCATTTTTGAAGCATTTTGCGTGCAGCTGCCACAGCTGTTGACATAGAAACAGTGTAAACGATACAACGGAGTTGGGTGCATGCAAGTTTTTTCAGAAACGTTGCATCCTGTGTCTAGTTGGAAATCAAGAAAGCCGCGTATCTAAACTTTCTTGTGCCGTTCTAATGATAAAGCTTTAGAGCAGATTTCTAATGGGTTTGAAAACGGCACGGTCACGAAGCACGGTACGGTTACCACAGGAATTTCAAATGTTTTTTATGCACATTACGGCATTGACACGGTTACGCTACGGCGCGGTAAGTTTCCCACTCATAAGAAAACCGCTCTATAAATTTCGTTCTTTGTAGATGCTCGTCTTGTTGGAGGAAAATCACCAAATGAAGGTCGTGTGGAAATCAGGTACAAAGGAAAATGGGGAACAGTCTGCAACAAAGGCTGGAATATGAAGTCAGCTAATGTAATTTGCCGTGACCTTGGATATCGTAAAGCTAAGGCTATAGCATCATTTGGTCAAGGCAAAGGTGAAATACAGCTTTCTGGAGTCCAGTGCAAAGGAAACGAAGTCTCGATAGCACGGTGTTTATATCGTCGTTGGGTGGTTGATGACTGTGATCATTCACAAGATCTTGGTGTTATTTGCGCCTAACGGTGAGAACAGAGGCTATATATAAGCTAAACTTGTTCCAAGTCTCGTTCATTAATAAATGTTGTCATGGCTATTTTTGTATGAGGGCTTAAGGGTTGGAAGCATTAATTTTTTCTGTTGCTTGGACTTCCTGTGTTGTATCAGGCACAATCGAACACTTAAATTATGACACAGGAAGCCCAAGCAACGTAAAAATAAAGAAGTCCAAGCAACGGAAAAAAAATAATGAGCGAGACTTGGAGCAAGTCTATCCACGTATAGGCATCCTCAGTGGGCATTCATATAAAAGATTGAATTAAAATAAGGTCAGAATCTCATGGCTAATTAAACACTAAGTCTGACCGCTATATATAATAAGAAAGTGACTTCAAAGTTATGGTCAGTTTTGATGCAACAATTCGCCTTTACGGAATTGATGAATCGCGTTGAAATATGGGACAAATTTGAAGCTATGACGTATTACGAAACTAACAAGAAAACCAACCTAAATAAAGAATAGGCAAACAATTTAAGAGGAGATGATTTTTACAAAGATTTTACAACAACTTTATATTAAGAAATGGTGTTCCAAAAATATTTCCATGATACAGTTAAAGTGTTAATTTCGGAATGGCGCTAATTGCCATAAAATCCAAGTTTCTTCTTGTTTGAGCATCTTGAAATGATACTGGCCAGTTTTTTGGAAATATTTTGCACATCATTAAAAAAAAGAAAAAGCTGCATTATGTATTACTAACCAAGTTACCATCTTTTTCTTTCTTCGCATTTCTATTTTCTTTAGAGTGAGATAAAGATTAACTCCGAGCGTCAAAGAGCTTGCGGAGTCTTAGACGTTACGGTGTTATCGGCATGCAACTGCAGCTCATTCCACTATTACACTTTAATATCACTGTAATATGTCAGTGGGAGAGTCATATAGTTCATAATTTGATTTAAAAGCTAGGTTTATAAACTATTTCCAGTCTTGCGTATATTATCGGCATGCAACTACAGCTCATTCCACTATTACACTGTAATATCACTAGCTGTCAGTAATATGTCAGTGGGAGAGTCATATAGTTCATAATTTGATTTAAAAGCTAGGTTTATAAACTCATTTTCCAGCCTTGCGTAAATTAAGGGCAATTAACTGCATGAACTGCTAAATGTTTATCTAGTACCGTTAACTTATAATTAAATCAGTGATCAGCGTGCATGGTTTTGTTGCTTAAATAAAGGAAGATAACTTGAATGAGGACGAATTTCTTTGAAATATAATAGCTTTATGATACCTTTCACGTCGCTTTCGCTCCCCTCCCTGTTCACAGCTAACTCTGGCATTAAATGGACGTCCCCCTGAGACATATTGACAAAATTTTGATTTAGCTACAAGTAATAGTTACACAGATATTATTTACTGGCAAGATAAATATAAAAGGTTTCCTTTTCTCCGTGCAAAATTATCTCTAAAGTAAAGGTAAAGCCAACTCACTCATGCAGACTCATATTTTCGGCTCTTCCACATATTTTCCGCTCTTCCACTTCAAAAAAATGTCCTTTGCTAAATCTGTAGGAAAAATTGGGACTGTTCGCAGTCTAATGTAGTAGATATATCATAGACAACCGGCTTTTTGAACCAAATGACTGTAATTTACCATATTCTAAAATACGTTACACATATTGGAAATCTGACAATTTGAGACACTGAGAATTTCAGTCTACACTGACAACGTATAATTTGCTGTCGGTGATATTGGCCAGGATACAAGTCATGAATAACAACTGCGTGTTTATTCTTGGTTTGTCATAGTTATACGCCTATTCCAAAAAGGTTGTCAAAAGACGCGACTAGGCCCAAAAGGAGTATGGGAAGACGTAAACTTTACTCGCGCACCTACTGGCTTTAGTATTGATCATGACCTTTAGGATCAACAAATGCAGTTCTTTAATTTGTTGCATAGGAGAAAGGCAAGCTGGATGTAAATCGTTGAGTTGATATTCGAGTATTATAATTTTTAGACATTTCTACTTTACTCTATTTCGGATGAGTCACATAGGCATAGGGTGTTTTCCATTTAGATGTGGTTAAATAAAATTTAAGCAATTAAGTTAAACCTGAACCAAGTTGCCAGTTATCGCAAGCGTATGTCGATAATAATAGCCTCGCCCCTCGAGGCCGGCGGTAACGCACTTAGCGTTCTTCGCCTCACGCGAGTCACGCAAGAAGATAGCTGACGCTAGTCGCTATTCAATTTCACCTAGCTGGGTGTTATCCGATTTCGCTATCGCTAGCTTTCGCAGTTGTACGCTATACGCAAAGCGCCAAGCTCATCTACTTGTGATGAGGATATCTTAGGATAGGAAATATAGAGCTTCGCAAAAGTTGGACTTCACTTCAGTAAACGTACGCAATATGGTCTTCAGTACGCATGCGCTATCTCACGGGATCTCGAATATGCAAATGAGGAGGTAGAATGGAACCAATCGGCCAGAACGGCCAGTTCTTAAATGGTACATGTCAATTCCTAGCTCTGGCTGGAATCAGTCCAAAGAAATCAGGCCGTTCTGGTCGGATGGTTCCACTAAATGGAAAGCACCCTTAGCTTTGGTCCGATTAATGGACCAACAACAAAGTGTACACATAATTAATTAATCACATTTCTATTTAGTTTTTGTCATGTGACTGTCATTTCACTCAAAATTTTGTATGAGAAGCACAACCTGTTTTTAAAAAATAATATCGTCTTTGGTTCAATCTGCAAGTCATTCAGGAACAATCTGAATGAACTAATTACAAAGTATGGCTTACAGTTTCGTATAAACAGTGCTCTGTGATCTCCACTGCATATCTTATTTCCCCGTTAATGTATACATTGTGTGCAGTAAGAAAACCAAATCTGTAGCAGCAATAACTAAGGACTAAACAGTATCATGCCATTTTGGATTAAAAAATCAACTGGTCGATCAAACACTTCAATGGTTTTTCTTTCGTGATATTTCCAACTCAATCCAAGTTCTTCTGTAAACAGACTCCTCGCTTGATTGGCCATAGCACTGTTGTAGTTCAATGTTAATGTAAATTCTGTTTTCAGTCGAAGTGCAGCGGCTCGTAGTTGTTCTAGTACGTGTGAACGAAACATTTTCTCATTCTCAGAATAAATGGTTGCCATCCATGTTTTCTGTCCTCGGGGTTCTGAAAGTTCTTTTCCATGACTGAATGATTTGGGCTTTGCGTTATGTAGATTGTCTTCGAGATCTTGAAGGTTCTCTCCCATGCTTCGTAGACTTGTATGAAGGCTATCTAGTATGGTGATCATATGACGGGATTGCAGTCGCGAAGGGCTGTTTCTTCCAGAGCCAAGTCCCTGAAAAGCAGGGCTGGTCCTTCCAGATCCAAGCCCTGACGGGGTGGGAGCTCTATAATGAGACTCTTTTGGATCAGATTGCTTTTCACCTAGTAAGTATTCGTTCTCGGTAAATATTGAGCTACAGCTTGAGAACAGTGGCATATAAGGAACTGAATTCACAATAAGTGTGTGAGTACAGAGGCAAGAAAGATTTCGAACAATGTACGCATCGGCTTCTTTCTTTGTAAGATGTACAAGGCCCGAATCACGAACTAAATCATTTAATTTTCTTCCAAAATTTCCGCCGGATTCGACTTTTATCGCTTGTTGTTCAAGTTCGAAAACTTTGGTGAACTTGCCAGAATCAGGGTGCTTGAAGAATGGATTCCGATTTGTGCCAAGAAGTCTCATGACATCTTTGCGAGATGATACAAATCGTTCCCTTCGAAGCCTCGAAAAGTTGGGTCCCATGTACTTGTACATCCCCAGCAGTAGGACGTTTCCCAAATCTGTACCCTTGAGAGATTCCCCGATGCGAATATTCTTGATAGCAAGTGTTGTTCCAGCGTCAACAACACAGGTGATCACTACAGCACAAAGTTGGTTGCTCTGCTCCGCAACGAAGACATAATGAGACTTGTTTAAGATGAGGTTTTGGATTGATTGTTCAGTAGATAGCTCATGATTGTTTTGATCAGATTTGTGCACTTCAGAGTTGAGCAACTTCAAGATGGAATCGGTGTCACTTGGGTTGGCCAATCGCACAACCACCTCCGACATCTTCTCGCTGAAGATTCGACTGGTATAAACCAAATACAGCAAGAATCAGCAAGAAAGGCAGTAATCCTTGTGGCTCAAGTTGGTAAACTAAATGAGTCTAAGTTATTCAAGTATACAATATACAGCTGCTTACGTAGGTGATAATATGCGTGGGAACGTGATTCCTTAATAGATCCCAGTTAAACCATTAGTACATTCTTTTGCTAAGTGATCACAACAACATATTGTTCGTCTTAATAACTTAATTCAGTTTCGTCGCAATCCATGACGACGTCACGTTGTGTTCCTCGGCGTACGCAGCGTACGTAATCGTAACGGCATCATTTAACTTCACTTTTGAGATCTTTTGGACCATGCAGACAGTACTATGAAGAGGTAATTTCGTTTCGGTTTACTACATATTTATCGAATGCAAATTGTAATATCAAGCGTCTAGACGCGGAGTCAAATGATTGGATCTTCTTTCAGTAATGGGATTTGTGAATAAAACTATGATTTATTGTTCTATAAAGCCAAAACATCCCTTGTTTTTATTATAGCTGATTTAACTGCAGGACTTAACGAGAGTAACAAAGACTGTACTAAACAAAAGAAATCCCGCTAATACGGACCGAATGCCACTCAACTGAGAAGCTAATCCCGCTAATCCCGGGGGGGGGGGGACTCCGATCGTAAATGGACGGGGATGCTCGTCGTACCTTTTAGGGGTCAAAATCTTCAATCTGGTACCTTTAAGGGTGTCTCAGACTTAAGTGGACTACCAGAGACATAGCTGGTGTCTTTTAGAAATTGTTTTGGGGTAAATTAACTACCTAAAATAAGCATGAAAGGGACGATTTCAATGATCTGAATTGAATCTTTAAAGCACATCGATAGCAAAGTGTTTCATTGCTTTAATTCTATATTTTTGTTTTTGAATTGGTACCGTACCTTTTAGGGGTAAAAAAGAATTGTTGCCACTCCCACTCAGGTACCTTTTAGGGGTCATTTTCAAAATTTCCGACGAGCATCCCCGTCCTCTTATATATAGGAGTCCCCCCCGGGAAGCTAATGGCACTCGGCTCAGTACATCTCGTGTGACTCTTTCGCTTCTTTCGTGTTTAGCAACCTCCTGCGTGCACCCAAAACTCGAAAGATGCACGCTAGGTATGCATTAATTCTTAATTCGCAATGACGACACTTGGCTGAATGAGATCAACAATCAAGAGAAAACGAATTAAGAGAAGGAATCCTCGTACCCAGTCTTAATAACCCTTTATGTACCGAAGGGATTTATAAGTCCCATTTGGATGGATGCTGCTTTGAAAAATAATTGCTACATATTCGCAGTTAATAAGTTCTTCGAACTTTGACAACGAAGTAAACCACTTTAAATTCCGACTTCTGTAGAATGTAACCATTTGTCAGTGAAGTAGAACGCATTTTCTTGACCGCACAGGATTATGGGTACACGTAAAGTTATCGGCGGGTCTTCCGAGAAACGTACTGACCCCACAGATGACAGTATTACACCTGGGGTGAAGGGTGGAATACCGTTTTAATACCGGTCCCTTTTAGTATATGGTCGTGATTGTATGGTACCACTTTATATATGACGTCAAAAAAGAAGCCCCGGTAAAGATACACTGGGTTTCGTTTTAATATGCATGATGCTTATATTATACAAAGCGCCTTAAAATTCTAAATCTAAATCTTGAATTTATAAAGGTTGCTTACACGTCTGATAGATAGCCGTAGTCAGCAATATGCAAGAGCAATATAAAAACGTTAAAGGTTCAAATTCAAACAACCCATCCTATCCATTCTAAAAGTTGAAACTGTCTTGAACAAGATAACAAAACAAATTAACTGATATGATGCAATTACAAATGCTTACTCCAAATTCAGCTCGTCAATATGTACATGCGCTTCTATTGATATACCTATTGCTTCCAGCCTTGACAGTATACGGTCTTATGGACGGGGAAGGTAGTCCAGATTAAAAAGAGGATTCGCACAGTCCGAAAATCAGTCTGGTCATCGTGCCCTCATAGGCTTGAGCCTATATATTTCATATCATTGACCCTGTTCCAAAACTAAGCTAGAAAACTAACTGGAAAAATTAAACCAGTTGAATGCATCGCTGTTGTCCTTGAGTTTCAGTTGGCCAAAAATAATGAAAAAGAAAAGTAGAAAGACAAGAATGAGCCAAGAAACAAAGACAAAGATAGAGAGACAGGAAAATTAACATTCAAACAAACAAAAGATTTTTAAATTTGAAAATAGAATGCGCGCGCAGTTGATGCGTTGTCATGCGCACCAGATGCCATCAATCTCATGACATGTACACCAACCAGTAAATGAGATTGAACACGATGAATATCCCAGGGAAAAGTATATGGGACACTCTATCGATCTTGTGTAGGCTCATCGCTCTTATGGAAGGCTTTTTCTTGCATGACGTGCTGCCACGGAAATTCATCTTTGCTAAAGACTGCATCTTTATGATACGCGGACGCCTGTCACGGACTGGGCCGTTTTCTGCCGTGAGTTCTGTCTCATCTGACATCATTTCTTTCATGTCATAAGGGTCATTCTAGAAGAAACATAATTATCATATATTAGGATAATTGATTGATAAATAAATGAATTTGAATTGGGAAGCAAGGGTTGCTGAGCGTTGAGAGCGCCGGTCTGTCACCTCTGTGGTCCGACTCCCGGACGGGGCATCACATGTGGCGTTAGTTTGTGTTCGCTCTCTCTCTCTCTCTTGCTTCGAGAGCTTTTTCTTCGGGTACTCCGGTTTGTCTCCTCTCAGTAAAAACGAGCTATAGTTTCGATCTAAGCTGTGCTCGTGATCAGACATGGGTCGGATGGTGGCTGCTACGTGTATGTGTATGTAACTGTATAAACCGTCTTCGTAATGAAAACGCCCGCTTTGTATACCTTCGACCCGCTCACGTTGAGCTGCGCCCTTCGCAATTCAGCACTTGTGCTGCAAGGGAGGGTGATGAAGTACCCCAAATTTATTCATTTTATTCATGCATGGTAATTGCTTCAGCACCATCTGTGTCCTTTGGTATAAACAGGTATCCAGCCAATGAGCGAGCGCGTTATATCTTCTCATAAATATTTTATAATAACCATGCAAATAAAACATGTATAATTATAAGTATGTACACAACGGCCAGGAATGTAGCCTAGCTACTGAACTAGCACAACAACAAATATATTTGTCTCCATGAAATTTCCTACCGATCCATCAATGACTCTACTTGTTAGTGGTACTCCCCAGTCCTCCTCGTCTCGGTTTTCTTTCTTCTTATTGCGCACGCTCGCTCTGAACACAATCATGGACTCCACAAATGACAGGACCATGGCAAGGAAACACGCAATGACGTACCAATCAATTGCTTTCATGTAGGATACTTTGGGCATTTTGTTGTTCATGGCTCCCTATTAAAGAAAGAAGTCCAGTTTGTTGTTTGCTTTACTGAGTTTTTCCTCACCTTTAATCGACTTTTTATTCCCACGTATTTATTTCTCAACTTTGCCATTTATTAGTCATTTTATTTATCATTTCGATTTATCTTTAATTATTTTCAGTCATTCATTCATTCAATTATTCTTTCTTCTATACTTCTTTCTTAAAACACTCTTCGATCTCGATCTTTCAAGTTCTCTTTTGTCTTCTCATCTCTCATTTACTCCTTTTCATCATTTATTTTTTTCCGTTGGCCCTTATTTACTAGCCATACCGATAAGAAAACCAAAGTTAAGACAGCTGTAATCCCAACAGCCAGCCTGTCACCAGTTTCACCTGGGTCCATCCAGAAAGGCATCCAAGACAAAAACACTAGGAACACACATGGTAAGTATATCTGGATGATGTAGAAGCCAAGGCGACGCTGGAAAGTGATATGAACTTCAAGGCTGTTGAACTTTCCTAAATGAACACAAAGAATTCGAAATCACCAATATATTTTGAATTTTAAGAATATGTGTTAAACTAGGAAGTGCAACTGTGCAACGGTGAAAGTATCTTGAAGATTCCCTTTCAATTTGTTCCCAATTCCATGTCCACATCTCCACACCTATATTTTTTCGGGTGGGGACGGGGAGAGTTGGGGGTTTCTGATGTTAGTTTAATTTAGACAATATATCGAAATCGAGCAGACGGGTAGAAAAACAGTTGAGACGGTGGGAAAAAGGTAAAATTACTGTACGATTGTTGTTGCTGCTGCTGTTACTGTTATTGTTGTTTAGAAAAATGTTGAGATAGTTAAGGTCAGGGAATGAGCACGGGCTAATGAACAACAACTATTTGGGATAAAAGGTGAAAAATCCTCATTAAACGGGGTAACAGAACGAGCGCGCACGACGGAACACGTCAGCACCGTTGTCTGAACTCTTATTGACAATTGCTTTCAACCAATCAGATTACAAGATTTTGCTCGAGTGTTGGAAAACATCAAGTAGAAAACATTACCTATAGCTATAGTTGTAAAAATTTATATAGATTTTATAAACGTTACCCTTCTCCTTCTCCTCCCTTCACCTCGTAAGGGGAAAGGTTGGGTAGGCCTGGACATGGCGATGGAGGCAGAAGCACAAACAACATATACGCAGACTCAGTGTTGCATTTCGTAAGAGAAGAAAATGTGCATTACTGAGTCTGCGTACCTTGCGTCCACTACTGTTTTCGTCGCTCGTGAAAATCTGGCTTAACGCTTTAAATGACACCAATTCTTACCAGACTTGTAAACATTGTTTACTTCTTTGGTTTCCAAGGCAACAATATCAAAATGAGGAAGATTCATGTCTTTAGAAATTGCGACAGGTTGATCACTTCTCTCCCATTTGAAAATGATTTCAGCAGCGGTGTGGAAAACTAAGGGAATGAAAGAACAAATGTATCTCAAAAGCGAGACTAAGTTCGATAGTTCCATCCTCGAGATCCCAGGTCGTCTATGATGTTATACGGTGGAAAATTAAGAAAGATGGGCCTGTTCTTTCTTCCCTTTCCCCCTTTTCTCCCCTTACACTCTGGGTCCCTGAGGATGTCATAGTTCTTGCTATTAATATTGCCTTTATATTGGCACCATCAAAATAACGAAGCATTTTTATTAGATCGCTATCGCTGGGTTGCATGTGACGTCATGGTAGCCATCTTGGATGAGCTTTAACAAAAGATTAGCGTCTCTTGTTGGTTCATCCGACATGGTTGCCGCTTCATTGTATTTGATTCCCGAAAGTATGGATTAAGTTTAGCAAACGTGATACGACGTGAAAACACTTCTGAAATGTCGTCCTTAACGTACGCGGCGTTGCGAATTTGTAACGAAAGACACGTAATGAACGAATGTGATATATTCACGCTCCGTTCTCGCATCGCGTCACGTTTGATAATCTGCCTAATGATGTACTGTGCTTATGTATACTTACAACTCTCAAACATCAGAATACACACTTGGGTGTCCATTGGAAACTTTCTCAAGTCCATTTGGCATTCAGCTACAACGGTTATTCTGAGCAAGAAAAATAATAAAGGATGAGAAAACTAGCCTAGCGATTGGCGATTGTTGTACATATACAGTAAATTTTCAGTGAACGGTCCTTAGTGGAGAAAAGAAAGTACAGCTTTTATTGTTTCCAAAAAAGACCATGCACTCTTTTCCCTGCCACTTAGCAGTTCTAAGTGACCGCGCCTAGCCTAGACATAGAAATGAATAGTTTTTCGGAGAATTAAATCCTGGATGAGCTCTCATCAGAGTTTCAGGAACTTTGGTCTAAGACATCAATTTTTGAGTCCGAAGAACCACAGGCAACCCAATCACTCTCTTCGATAACAAACACTAGTTAGTTACATACATGTCAGGGCCGTAACCAGCAGTTTTGCTGGGAGGGTGCACATGAAATGGAAATGGACCTATTTCTATGCTTGCTTTATCTAAATACCTTGCCTTTTTCCTAACATTTTGCTGCAGTGGGGGAGAGGGGAAAGGAAGTGGACCTGCTACTCAGTGGCAGCTAGCATAATTATAGATAAGCGGACCTTTGGCTTCAAATGGGGAGGTACACGTGCACCCTGTGCACCCCCCTTGGTTACGGCCATGCATGTATACTTAGAACACGTATTATTTCTGAGATTGCCAGCTTTATCGAATTAATATTTTTGCAGCCTTACTTTTGACTCATGTAAACAGACCCATCAGGAAAGACACGAACGCCCAGATTTTTTTTGGTGACATCATGGATGAAAGCTGAGCGCGCATTCATGAAGAATGTATCTGGATACCATATCCTGTTAGCGCTCTCCAGTTGTATGTATGCATGTCCTTTACCGTACGTCAGAGCGATGTTGTAAGATAACCGCGGGTCTTTCCACTTTTGACGGAACGCAAATCTCATGGTGTAGTCCTGTAAAGTACAACAAAATGTTGTTGCTATGCTAGTCACTCGTGGTGACAGAGTCATCTTTCCTTTATCTTCACTAGACTTAGAGATGAAAGAATAGTAATTTTTGATCCGCTTGCTTATGCCTAGTCTCCTACGCAGCCGCAGTTTTGTTGTCACGCTAGGGCTTAGCCCCCAGCGTGACAACAAAACTGCGGCTGCGTAGGAGACTAGCTTATGCCTGGTTCTCACTTAACCACGCAAGACGACGCAAGACAACGCAAAGCTCTTGTTCTCACTTGAAAAAGTAGCGACGCAAGCACAATGAAACGATTGCAAGCGCAAAAGAACGGAAAAGTTTGTTTTTCTTGCGTCGTACCGTTACGTTAGTAAGAACCAAGTTTTACTTGGCGTGTTGAGCATGCACTTATTGGTTTCTAGGCAACGGGGCACCAAAATGTGACGTTTTAACATGTGAGCCAAAATCTTTTCAAAACAAATGTAGACATAGCAATCTATTTATTTAAGCATGCGTAATGCGGTACCTAGATAACGATACGACTGTTTTCCTGCACAAGAGAGCGCGCAAATTTAAAGCTAAATTACGACAAGACTAAGTCTGGTTGGACAATTCGTCTCGTATCTGACTCACCATTTCTTCTTCACGTACATTATACACGGAGTTAATGCGCATATTGACAGTGATGTTGACTGGTTTACCTTTAAAAACAAATTGGAAATGCTCACAGTTGGCGAGATTCTGCATGCATAAGTTATAGAATATAACTGAGAGACTCCGTGAGCGCCCACATAAACACATTTGGCAGCCAAATGTGACGTGTTGACCCGCTTTTGGACTAATTATAGAATTTTTTCCAGTCTCCAACGGTTATTTCAAATGATTTTGGTTTGTGCTGGTAGAGGAATCAAGATATGTCTTTTAAAAATGTGCTGTTTTCGCGCGAGTACCTTATTTGGAAGTTGGAATAAATTTTTATCGCGAAAAAAACCCGACTTTCTTCGAAAATTTCATCCAAATTTACAGCCATTCGAGTGAAAACATGCTACCAAGTCAGCCATCTTGATTTTGGCCGAAAAAGGACTGGAACAGTGTAGAAAGGTCGTGGCTAGGCTAGATGGGATACTCGCAAACAAGGTTTGGTTAGGTTTAGGGTTAGTATTTGGGAAGACTTTGTAGAAAGAAATACTCAAGTACCTTGGGGTTAGGTTTAGGGTTAGTATTAGGGAAGACTTTGTAAAAACAAAGCCCTAAACTAGCCCTAAACTAGCCCTAAAACTAACCAAACCTTGTTTGCGAGGATCCCATTTAGACACGACCGTGTAGAAACAGGAACCCGCGGTTCAAGAACTTTCAGCTTGCGCAAGTGGCTGGCAATCGCGCGCAACGGCACTTCTAAACATATCCCGAAAGGAGGTCAACACGTCAATTGCGTACTCGTGTCTTGCGTATCTCAATCTCCAGTTATGGTCTCCTTGGGGCCCGCGTTCCGCGTTCCAGATTTACTTTACGGGCCCGTTAATTTGCGGGAAAAATTACGTGGGCGCGCGAGTACTGCTCGAACCCTCGCTATTTCGAACAATATTAAGCTTCCCCTGGGAGTTCGAGTTAGTGGGGGGTCTCCTGTACCCTTAGTACTGCATGAGAATTTTGTGGAATAAAGTATACCTACCAGCTTGTGAGTAAGGTCTAACTTTGTTATCGTATTCATTAAATATTATGTCCAAAGCATCGCTTCTTGAGGTAATATTTTGTGATGCAGCTCTGCGCCGACACCTGTATCGATCAAATTATTTTGCAATTATAATTCAACCAACCGCTCAAACCAAAATGTACTGTGTATATCTATGGACAACTAAAGCTATGATCATTAGAAGTGTCTAAAACATAACCATATGTATATAGACACTTTAAAGTTGCTTTTATAAATATTTGAACAAATCCATTTCAATACAATTTAATATAGATATCGTCTTATCATTGTTATGTTATGGTTACAAATGCTTACTCAATTAAAGCGAGGTTATCACGAAAAGAAGTTGATTATCACTTTGTTTTATTATTTTTTCATCAACTCATTATATTTGAATAAACTTCGAGTGACTTTTTCTGGCGATCACAATCTGCCGAACCCTGAGTTTTGTTTATTCTGTTTTTTATCTGTTTTGAAATGGTATACATAGCAATTCCAGCGCCGCTTGTGTTTTTTATCTTATTGTAATTTAGCAATTTCTTCGTTTTTACACTTGTTTCATTCCTCCTTCACCAAATACACCCATTTATGACTTCATTTGCGCTTTCGCTGTTTTTTCATCTTTTCTCCTGAAATTAGTCACTTCCGTAATTCCATTCAGCCTTTTCTTTATTTTACTCTTATTTTATTAAATTCTATTCAACTCGGCAAAAGGTAAGAAGTTCTAAATAAAGGTCTGGTATTATTTCTTTTGTCTTCAAGCCTATAATTAGCTTGTACAATCAAGATTCGAACACACACGCCATTAAAAATATATTGACTTCAAATGTGCACAAATTGGTTCAGATATGTGGAAACCCAAACAGAATTCAGTTATAGGGACGCGCAGGAAGAGTATGTTGAGAAATCTTCAGTTTAATTAAATCAAAACAAACAAGAAATTTTGCTCTAGATTGTAATTTCATTTTAGAGTTTTTCCTGAAAAGTTCAGCCCTATCTAGGATTGTTATGATTGAGTTGTACTGATGCCGACCTCATGCTGAGAAGTTAATAATGCTTTTGCAAACTCACTGTTGGAGTTCTGCTGGCCTTGGCCTCCCCACAGCGCGATTCCTTGTTCGCAAAGCGACTCAATTTTAAGAAAAGGAATTAATAGTTTTTAAAGTACTCAGGAAATTTTATAAGACGTTTGCTTTTTTGCCACTATAGATGAAATAATCGTACAAAAATGTGAAACGAGTGACAATGTGAAAAATGTGAAAATTTTTTTTTGTAGAAGAAAGGTTTGAATCTACACGCAACAATCTGATAATCAACCGCCGCCCGGTTGGCTCAGTTGGCTGTGTGTCGGTCTCTCGTGCGGGAGGTCGGGGTTCGATTCCCGGCCGGACTAACACTCAGGGTCTTTTAATAATTGAGGAGAAGGTGCTGTCTTTGTATTTACATCTGCAAATGGTTAGACATTCACGTCTTCTCGGATAAGGACGTTAAACCGTAGGCCCCGTCTCCATTTATATGGAGACGTTCCAGCAATAAGGCCGGCCTGCGGGATTAGCGTTGAAAACTACTGGTGGATGAGGCCTTAAAATCATGTATTACAAGCAGTAGTGGAGCTACTTTAGCAGGTGCTGGAATATACTTCAACCTTAAACCTTAAATCCTTAAACTTAATTCGAATCACGTACGATTTTTGACAATTTCTATTTTCACTTCTACATACGTAGTTTCGATGGATATTTTAGGCGGAGAACTGCTGGAATAGTGGTTGAATGGAAGCTAAAAGTGGCTTACATGTTTAAAATGCATGGGAAGAGGACTGGGAAAAAGGCATTTTCCGTGTCAGACAGATTACATCTTAATTGAAATGTATATCATTAGTTGTGCGGGGTTTTCTGGCAAAAAAACGCAATTGTCTGGTTTCACGCAACTCAAAGTTTCTTATGCATTTTCTCAATATTCTTCTTCTCACGATCCATCAAACCAAATCGATCACGATTGTGTGAAAAAATAAACTTCACCTGTACTGTTTGCGTGTGGGAAGAAAGGTATGTAGGTTTACCCCATATTATTCCCTGCTTAATGCTGAAAGGTTCGTTCATCTATGTTAAAGGTAACATCTAAAATTCCTCACGAAATTCAAGACTGAACTGATTTCACTAGAATACGCAACTTACCCCACTCGAGCTGCAGAATCGATTGTGCAACAGCAGAGAAACCAGCAGACGATTCCCAAGGCGATTTTCTTCGCGTAGAAATTGAATTGCATTGTAGTTTTAATAAAAGATCCAAAAGTGAATGTCCCTTTCCAGAAAGAAATTAAAATGAAAACGAAGTGGAAGAACGGTGCTCGGAATTGGAATTGCGGAGACACTTGTACGAAATAGCCATCGAAAATAGGGTTTTGGCCAGCTTACGTGAAATAGAACCACGTCCTGAAATATCAGTATACTCTCTTTGTGAATGCGAAAAGACGAAATCGGATGTCACGTGACTTCATTTACTTGAGCTTGAACCTGATAGGTTGGAACTTCTCCAGTGATTAAAATTTGAATTTTGCTATATTCTCAAGCTGTTTGACAAAGGACTAAAAAGGTTTTGTATTTAGAAAACAAAACGGATTAAAATAGAGTCAAGCTGGGATGTCACCACTCGACAGCAAGTCAAATGATTTAGAAATCAAATGATCTGATAAGGAAACATTGTGAGAAACATTTGATAATATATATAGCTATTTCAAAAAAGGTTGACGGGGCGAACGGCGAATGGCGATCGGCGATTGGTGATTGCACGACCGCAAGGAACTGTGGTGACGCTATTAGACCGCTATCCGGCGCGGAGAGATGAATTGCCTATCGACCACTTTATCCAATAAGGTCGACTGTACTGCATGTTATCGGCATTGCTTGGGTATTTAATTAATGAAAATGAAGCAATTCTTGTTACCCAAATTTCCTTTCGGTCGTGCAATCACCATTCGCCCCGTCAACTTTTTTTGAAGTAGCTATATACATTATCAAATGTTTCTCACAATGTTTCCTAAAATACTAAAGACAATAACGAGCAACGTTTTGAAGAAACGTATGCCCGACTGACTCAATTTACAAAGTGATTCAATCAAAGCGATTTTTTTACATCGGTAATGTCGGTATTAATTGTTTTTCTTACACTTAGTTTTGTATATTTATCTGTAATTATCTTATCATGTATCTGAAGATGGTGTGAAATGCGGTCATTCGTTATAGTCCGTATATTTACCAATATTTATTATCAAATCTGATGTTCCTATGATACTGACAACAGACTCTGGCAGCCATTCGTTATAGTCCTTATATTTACCAATATTTATTATCAAATGTTCCTATCATATGATACTGATAACAGACTCTGGCAGCCAATTAAAGTGAAACAAATCTGTATTCCGACTCTAACTCATAATGGACTTCAAATTCCAGCTACTAGCGATTCAAGATCCAGGAAACAAATTTGCCGGTCTGACACGGCTTAGCTTAAAGACATATATAGTCGGCCATGACTGTGTAAAAACTGGAAAAGCTAAATTATGTAGCTTATTGTGAAATTATAACCTTTTCAGACATTTTGGGGTAAGTTTCATGAAAATCTCATTCCCTTGACATGGAGATAAGATTTCTGAATGTACATGCATATAGCGCGCTTGGAGAGTACTCGGACTTTGTGTCACCTGAAACGCATGAAGGATACAGTAAACCTTCGCAGCCCTTCTTGGAAATCTTTCACAAATACTGTATGTGTGTGTACTGCGTTAATATACACCATGGCAAACTATATGCTGTATCATTTTAAAGCTAAATAACTGTAGTTTTTGATGGTTTTTTTGGCGCGTTGTTGCTAAAAGTCAATCTAAAGTTCACATGCACTTTTGATAGATCCAATCAATATACATTTGACCTGGTTAATAAATGTGAATTACTCACACATAAGCATTTATCAGAATTTGATTAAAATTGGGTCCATATCTAAATGAAATATCAAAAAACAAAAGTGTGTGAACGATTTTTAATATTTTCTGCTCCTTAGTTATGACCACATGCAATCGTCAAAAATCACACCTTTTGCATGTAAGCTTTAAAATGATTATAGTTTATAATGGTTTATTTTCATATAGCGCGCATACAGTTTTGTGAATAACACTGTATTCTTAATTAAAAAAAGGGAAATCTCAGAAGGACAGTGGCAGTCAGGAACACTGTAATTTCCTGAAGATTTCAAATTCAGCTTTAGTATGAATGGCACGCGCGGGGGCTGCAATTTTTTTCGCCACTCAAGTTTTTGGACGATTATGAAACTCACGATATTATTACCATCGACGTTTTTGTAGCATCACAGGAACGACTGAAAGAACTACTATTTGACTTCAATTACCTAGAAGTATTCGTATCTCTTCGCGCACAACAGAATACAGTCAGAACGTAGTAGCTTCACTGTTATTTTTAGGGAGTTGATTTAACTCGACCATAAGAGTAAAATTAACTCTTTATAGTGGAGTTAAATTTAAGAGTTAATTTTACTCCAAAATTGGAGTAAAAATAACTCCGATTAAGAGTAAAATATGAGCTCGAGGGTTAAATTTACTCTTGTTGGTGGAGTTAAAAATTATGTATAATCTAACTCCAAAACTGGAGTAAAAATAACTCTTATCAAGAGTAAAAATATGAGCTTGAGGGTTAAATTAACTCTTAATAGGAGGAGTAAAAGTTTATGCCTTCTCTAACTCCAAAGCAGGAGTTGAAATAACTCTAATTTCAGAGGGTTAAATTAACTCTTATTAGGAGGAGTAAAAGTTTAAGCATTTTTTAACTCCAAAACAGGAGTTAAGATAACTCCAATCCAGAATCATTAAACATAAGTTTTAGACTTGATTTAACTGCAACAAAACTGTTGTTTAATAGTAATTTATTGAGCTGGCAGCGTTTAATGGGGTCTTTAATACTATATAATAGTAACGAAGCTGAATGCCCCAGAGCCCATTAGAACTCGCTATCCAAAACGCTACAACCGAAATTTTGTCCTAATAGATTTTACACGGTTTTCATTTGCTGGCAATTATTAGATTCAATATTCGATACAATATTTGATATTCTTTCCACTGCGAAAAGATTCCTTTGTGATTTCTGGATTCCTGTGTGTGATGGAGAACTGGTAGCTAGTAACAAGACTTTGCCAACCAATGACAGCACAGCATTTTACCACGTGATCAAGTTTGAAAGTTTGGCGGACTGGAAGCCATTTCATTGTGAACGGTTGGAAGTTTGTTGTTTACTGAGGGTTTGCTCGAAAATTCCTTCTTTTGTACTAAAGGGATTGCTCTGATAGTTGTTCACTATAGCCAAGAAGATCCAGGAAAGCTTCGTAACATTGAATGATACAGTTTTGGGAGAATAATTGCGAATACCGACTTACTCAACGAAAATTTTCGACTTGAGTTCAGTGTGGTTCGATCGTCGATTTGTGGCCGTTTCATTTTCAAAATTGGTAAGTTGTATTTTGTTATAAACAACTGTTCTAAAACCTAGTTCAGACGCCAGACCAGCAATGTGCCTTGCAAAATTCATGAAATGAATAACATGAAAACTTCAGCGTCTAAATACCAGTAAATTCTGCGGTGGAATATTTAGAACTACGTGCAGAAGAAGTAACACTCAGAACTATGGATTGAAATCTATTAAGCTGTATAGAGAAATTAAGCTAATGTTTTCTTCATGATATATAGATTCAAGTAAGCATATATTGAATGTGATTGCTTGTTGTTTACTTGTCCGGAACTTCGGAAATACATTGCAGACTTGGGAATGGAGTATTTACATTGATTGTTATTTTGTTTCAGGTTGACATGAATATCCAAGAATTGAAGCTGCTACTGAAAGTTCATTACAAGTTTGATTATTATTAGTGATATAAGCAGTAAGTTCTTTTAGTGTGATCACCATGAATCTATGAATTTACTAAGTACTGAAATGCTACAACTCTTGAATAATATAAATTTCCTGTTATATTGATCTGTACTTATATTGAACTGCAAAATAGTTTGTTAAAAGTTTTGTATAACCTTATGAGCTTTCTTTTTATTCAGAATTTTGAAGTTTGTTTGTGTTGTAATGATTTGCTTTTCTATGTTTATATTGAACTGAATGAAGTGTATTCATTAGAACTTCTTTGCTTGTTTCATTGGTTTCCCAGTACACTGTACATTCCTCCTATGTTTGATACAAACATTTTTTCATGTCTTAACAAGTATTTCAAACAAACCTTTTTCCTAAGAGAAATGTCATATTGAAATCACTGCATGGGGCAAGCAAGTAAGGTCTATTATTTATTTCCTACTTAAGAACATTTCCTAATTTGATTTTGTTAGTCTGCTTGTATATTTTGTGACATTTATGGAGAATATTCATTTTCATTAAAGATCCTAATTGTCAATATTTACTGATTTAGTTTTTGATCAAGACAGAACTTAAACTCTAACTTCCAGAGTAAATTGATGACCTACTTTTGGAAAATGTATTTGAAGAGTAAAATTCACTACTTGATAGGGTCAAAATTACTCTGGTACTGGAGTTAGATTCACTCTTGCAAGGGTGAATATAACTCTTGAGAATAGTCAATCTTACACTCACTTGAGAGTTAATTCAACCCCAATTGTAGTAAAAATATACTCCCAAATGAGTAAAATTAACTCTTTGGATTAGTTAAAATTACTCTGGTACTAGAGTTAGATTCACTCTTGCAAGGGTGAATATAACTCTTGGGAATAGTCAATCTTACACTCCCTGGAGAGTTAATTCAACCCCAATTGTAGTAAAAATATACTCCCAAATGAGTAAAATTAACTCTTTGGATTAGTTAAAATTACTCTTTTTCAAGAGTTAAGTAACTCTCATAGGAGTAATTACTACTCCTATATTAGAGTTATTTTTACTCCAAAATTGGAGTTAAACTTTGAGGAGTTAAAATAACTCCAAAAAAAGGAGTTATCTGGGACCTTTTTTTTTAACTCCATTTTTGGAGTAAATTTAACTCCCTAAAAATAACAGTGTTTCAACTTATTTTTGAGTACTGTTTATCAGTTTATTTTATTTTGATTAGATCGCGCTCTAAAAACCTGAACTTAAGATTTGTCAATATTTGATATAAAGACTTTATTTAGCATTTAAAATAAGGGCCCAGATCGGAACATGTTAAATTTAAAGATTAGCAAACCACATTTATGAGAAAGCACCTAAAATGATATTATCTGGAAACGCCTGTAAAATATAATTTTGTTAGTAACTAAGACCGGCCACACCCCTCTCCCCCCGCTCCTCCCTCCCCCTTACCACACACACACATACACACAACCCAAATCTCCAGAGCATTCTGGGAAACGCTCAAATAATCTCGAATAATAAAACAAATTCACAAAAGACACAAATACAAAGTATTACGTATGACTCCGAAGGAACAGATGGAAGCTATTATTCAAAGGTGAAGAAGCCATATTCCATGTCGGAAACCCGTAGTAATTTTACACTGAATTAGAACTTGAGTCCGTCGCTCCATCAGTGCACAAAGAAGTCGAAACAAGGTGACGAAAAATCGAAACGAGGTGACTGAAAATCGAACTCGGGACCTCCCTTTTAGAAGGCCGTCCACCAATCAACTACACGTAAGCCACGCTGTTCCTTAATTTGGATGTCATTTGTATGCAATTAATCGTAAAAATGTAGAGTAATATATTAGAATAAGCGAATAGGAATTTCCAGATTTAAATATAAAACATTTCTATACATCATGTAAAAAGTATATGTACATATATGTGCAGTATTAGGAGGATGCATCTGGGTCGTAGGGGCTTTCGAGTTCAAACTCAGTCATAAGCATTCTGTGGTCAGATATCTGGAAATCTTCTGGCCATTGCTGCAAACAGAATAGACAGATAATATTTATATAACAGTTACAAACTTAACTAGACATTACATGTACCTCTTAATTAAAGGTACAGATATTGTCATCAACATCATCATCATCATCATCATCATCATCATCTTTCAACAGCAGTATCTAGCTTAAGACATTTCTGACAATATGGAGTCCTTGTCAGGCTTTCTCAATTTGATTATAATTAACAGTACCTCTATCAAAATAGAGTTTGTGGGAAATGTAATGACACTGGAATATCTCAACTCACCTGGTCAGTGTACTCCTCAGGTAAAAGCAATGACAATTTAGGTTCAATTTTATCAGAACTTTGATTTCTGAAACAATGCAGAGGAAATGTTAGGCGCTCTATGGTAACTGGTATATAAGGGGTGTACAAGAACCCAAAGGAAGTGAAAGATAATATTTTAGCAACATACCTATAAAATATATAATCCACAGCCATTTCATGTCCATTGTGGTCTTTATGAGTAACTACTGGTTCTTTACCATTGACCTTTCTAAAGGATGATTCAAAACCATTCTGACTGAAGTATTCATAGACTGGGTTCTCTTGGGAACTGTTAAAATCACCAGTTAAGATAATTGGGACAGCTTTCATACTGTTCCTATAAAAACATTTGAAATCATTTTTACTACAAAATTATCTAAACAGTTCTTACAACATAGTTATAATAAATGATTGTGAAATGATGAGTGAATTACAGTACAGCCAGTAGCAATGATAATGAATATATTCCAGCAACAAGACTAGTTAAAGAGCAGTATTACTTCATGGTGTATTTCATCTGGCCATTTTAGGAATACTGTAGGACACGAGAATGCATTCACAGATGCATGCATGCATGACCAAATGGATGGATGGATGGATGAATGAATGAGTGAATATAAGATGACTAAACAAATAAAGGAGTGGATGGAATGTATGAATAGATGCATAAATGACTTGTTGGCTGTAGGAGAATGAATGAATGAATAAACAGATAAATACATGGATAGATAGACTGATTGATAGATGGATTGGATTGTTGGACAGATAAATTATCTGTGGGTGTAGAATGACTGACTGACTGAATGAATGAACAAAATAATGACTGACTGACTGACCAACTGATCACTTGACTGACTTATGGACTGACAGACAGACAGACTGACTGACTGACTTACTTACAGCCTGACTGAATGACTGACTGACTGACTGACAGACTGACTGACTGACTGATTGACTGACCAACTGACTGCCTGCCTGACCAACTGACTGACTGACTGACTGACTGACCGACTGACTGAATGAATGACTGACTGACCAACTGACTGACTGACTGACTGACTGAATGACTGACTGACTGATTGAATGACTGACCAACTGACTGACTGACTGACTGACTGACTGACTGACTGACTGACTGACTGACTGACTGACTGACTGACTGACTGACTGACTGACTGACTGACTGACTGACTGACTGACTGACTGACTGACTGACTGACTGAATGACTGACTGACTGACTGACTGACTGACTGACTGACTTACTGACTGACTGACTGACTGACTGACTGACTGACTGACTGACTGACTGACTGACTGAATGACTGACCAACTGACTGACTGACTGACTGAATGACTGACTGACTGACTGACTGACTGACTGAATAAAAGAATAACCAGGCACTAAGTTTAGGAATACCAATACCAAACATACCGCCTCATAAATGTATACAATGTACCTTTCTAAGTAAGTATTTATTCCAGTAACAACTTTGTGAGCTTGAGACTGTGGTAGAATTAAACAAAATAAAAGTACTGAATAAAATGAAACATTACAATAATAACTACATGGGTCTACATTAATTTATTTGTACATACCATTCTGACATACTCATCAAAAAAGCTATGACAATAGGATAAGTGTGTTGTGGTTAAAACCACCTAAAAAGAAAAAGAGAGAGATCTAGTTACTCATTTGTATACTGAATAGCGTGGCTTTTAATTTTGAGGTAAAAATGTACACATTAGTTTCCTTTATGAACTTTTTAAGTGTCTGGTTCCTCGTATTGATCCCAGTGGGATTAAGGGATCAGCATGATCAAATTTCGTGATGCCAAAAAAAAAATCCCTTGATCCCACTATTGTTATAGAGAACAATAGGGCATAACCACAATATATGTTGACATGAATGTTGAGTATGCACGCACACAGATAATGAGGATGAAATATGAAAGATTGAACAAAATAATAGCATTCTTACTAACTTTTTTGTCAAATTCTCGCATCTTCAATTCACAAAGTAACTCAAAACTTGTCTGGTAGAATTTTTGTCATTTTTTTCTACTTGGGATCAAAATTGTATAGCCAAAAAATTAAAAAAACTGTAACAGGTAAGTTTTTTATCTAAAATATAGGTTTTTGTGATATTTTATGCATCCTGCATTACAGATTTTTTAAATTTTTTCTCAGATGAAAGATCAAGTGGGGAATTTCAGTTGATATAAAAGTAAAAAAAAAAAAACACTGAACAGTCTGATATAAGATATAATTTTTGAAGATATAATTTTTATAACATAAGAATCTTAGGTCCATTTACTGGTTGTCTTTTGTTGCCATGACAATGTCAAATGTGATAATTTAAAAATATCCAAATTCTCATTTCATCAGCTTTTATATGATATATCACATTAAATGAGATTTTTGACAATAATCATTTGGAGGGGGCTGGGTCGTAAGGGGGATATATAGCAACCACAAAACTGCAGACAAAATTGAGAAAAACCCCAAACAAAAGTCGTAAGAATCCCCAAAACCTCAAACCGCATACAAAATCCGAAGTCAAAAACCGCAGGTTAAAATAACAACCGCAAAACTGCATCAAAAATAATGCAAAACCACAAACCCTTATGTCCCGCTCCATTTGAGACCTGACACATTTTCAGTGAGTGTACTAGCCTGCATTGCTGGTGATCTGCGGTTTTGGGGGCAGAGAAAAATGAAGGTCTTTCATTTTTCTCCACCCCCAAAACTGCAGACCGCCAGCAACGCAGGCTATGAGTGTACATACTTTTAATTAGGTATTTATGAAAACCCGGCTTCTCAGCCTCCTTAAAGTACACGTAAAAGCAGACACAGATTTTACCTACCTCACACCCAGTATCAGGTAATTCTAAATGCAACATCAATGCTACTCTATGTCCATAATCATTAAATCTAAGAGACTGTGTGGCAAGAATCCTGTAATTGTACAAGTAAACAGTATAAGAAATCAGGCTATTCTAAAATGTTATTGTGATAATACAGTTGTAGGGCATTTTTATGTTCGGCCTGCTACATGATGCTACCTAAAAGTGACTTTCCAAAGGTTTTCTTAGGACACCTGCAGGGCCAAATATGGACCATACAAGAAAGGTCATAATTTTATATAATGTACTTCTAATACCTTAGAGAACGGTCTACAAATATGGCTAATCCATCAGTTTTATATCCTTGTCTTTTGAGCTTGATAATTTTATACCTATAAATAAGTGATTTCAATAGGTTATAGTCTGGTTTCCACTATTCACATAAACATAAGCACAAGTAACATACACAGACTAAGTAATGTAAGTGCTCATTAGCAGTGCTTGTCTTTTCACTAATGACATAAGCATACATGTAAGCACAAGCAACATACACAGACTCAGAAATGTACTGCTCATTTGCAGTGCTTGCCTTTTCACTAGTGACATAAGCATAAGCAACGTATGCAGACTCATTAACAGTACTTGTCTGTTTCACACCTATTTGATAAATGAAGTACCGAGTCTGTGTATGTCGTAAGCAAGTTGCATGCAACAGTTGTATGCAAAAGTTGCACAGTGTAAGTTGGCCTTAAGTCTGATAATACACCCCAGTCTGTGATGCCTATAGATAGTGATTCCATAAGTCATCTATAGTTTTTGCCCCTTTGTAATGTAAGGTCATGAGAGACCACCACAGGAAGCCCAAGAAGCAAATAGACCTTATAAACTTATAGATTCAGTGTATGTGATGCCACACTAGCTAATTGGGTTTATTTGGCTAATTCTTGACTCTGATAACTATTATTCTGTGAATACAATCTTACTCATGATAAAATCAAGATCTCCCCCTTCCATGTACAATCCCAACATTATTATTATTGATATACATATTCAATGAGTTAATGAGAAAAAAATTAAACACAAAAGAGAGTTGCCTTTTTACCTTTGTCCTAACTTATCTTCAAATAAATTCATAACATCATTATTAAACCAATACTCCTGTAAACAAACTGCATCAAGATGGTCTTGTTGTGAAATCAGCTCAGCAATGGCCTGAAGTCGCTCCATGTAAAGGTTGGGATGTGAGCTTTCCCATTTTGTATACTGTCCTCTGTAGAGAAGAAAACATGTACAGAGCTTTAGCAGATCTTATTGCATGACCCACCCAAAATCAAGTGTTTCAACTATGCCCACAAATCTTGTATCCCACTTAAAAACAGTAGTGATAACCAATTATCACCACTATGATAAACAGTGGTGATGAACATTTATCATCACCAGTGACAATATCCTGGTATGGTTATCTCCACTGTACAGCACATACTAGGTGCCACACAAATTGCACAAGGTCTCCAGTAGGTGTCAAATCACTTATAACATTAGCACGCATTACCATATATCCTAGTCAGAAATACACCCACTCGTTTGAATGTGGCGTGGGATGTGCTAATGCATAGTTTATGCACGTTCATCAGATACAACACCGTGTCAAAACTCAATCTTTGTACTTCAAAGTGAGGTAAAACGAATGTACAGTCAAATTTCGTGGCCATTCTTATAAAACCCTTACATATAAACTATATAAAGCAAAACAAAACAATACAAACAAAGGCAATAACAAAACAATGACGATAACTATAATCATTAACAATAACTTTATATGCTTATTAATTAGGCTGATTCATGATCTTACTTCAGCTTGCGGTAGCAAGGAGCCAGAATATTGAACGTGGCACAACGAAAAGGCACTTTGCTGCTAGAATTGGCAACTGCCATCTTGCAAAGCAGTCTTGAAGCTAAAAATCTGATAGAAGTGGGAATCATAAATATAAAATTCCATGCTTTAAAACATCAAAAAATTAGAAGAAATAATTGCGAAGACATCTTGTAACTGACTAGTACGCTTGCGCAATTTCTACACCACAGGTAACCCAAAGACTGTAATGTCTGCACTTATGTTTTACTAGAAAAATGTATCTAGTAAAAATGGTAAAGAAAAAAGAAACATTTGTTTTATGATCAGTTTTATTGAACACAACAATAAAAGAATCAGTCTTTTTAGTTGAGAGAACTACATTGCTTGGGTTACCTGTGCAATCTGACCCCGTAGTCTTCCGGTCAGCAGTATCCGACAAAAGCTACATATATACTTCATTAAGATAATTTTTAGTATATCTTCAATATATTTGAAAGCTGGTGACATTCATTTTTTTCTTACATAAAGTACATAGCTAGGAAGGTAAATTTTTAGCGCGCGGAAAAATAGCGCGCAATGCCTCGAAGAATTTTCAAGCGATGGAGACATTTATTCGCAAGGTTTATGATTTATGTAATATAGGGCGAACTGATGAGGTAATAATACTATCTTCTGAGCAAATTTTAAAGCTATTGTGATTTTTTCGAGGCCCGTAATAGATAAAAATTCATCAAATGATGTTGTTGTTCATTTCAGGAGAAGAAATGGCTGTCAAAGTTCGTCGATCACGTGCAAAAATACATCTTTAAAGACTCTTGTACTCATAGTTGTATTGAGCTATCACTAAAAATACTAGAACGCCTCACAGCACTAACAGAAAAGAAGGAAAATTTTGATCACACTGGTGATGATGATGATGATCATTATGATGCCAGTCAACAGATATCAACGGCTACCTTATATGAGTTGTGGTCAATTTCGTCCTTGATGACAAAGAAAGAAATATGTTCTGGACAGTTAAACTTTGATGATGATATCGCCAGCAGTGGAGATGAATTTGGTAAAGTATATGCATGCTTATACCCGATATGTGCATGTGGAAATTCAAAATAGGCAACCCCAAGCTAGTAGATGACAGACAGTTGCCAATGAAGTGTCTGCAGTGAGTAGCCAGTGGTAATGAGCCAGTCACTAGTAGATGAAAACTATGGGTACTCTGGCTGACTGCAGGAAAATACTAGATGTACATATATTTAGTTTGCCATAGGCAATTTGTGCAAATCTGGAGTGCAATTTATCCCTATTGAAATGCAGGGATTGCAGGTTTTTTTCCACACACTGGCAGTGGGCTTCCACTGACTTGGAAGTACTTTGAATACACTTAAATGTTCTGGTAATTTGCATGCAACAATTACATGCAAGATAACCTGGCAAAAAAAAAATATATATATATAATAATAAAAATAATCAGATTTTACCACAAGGTATGTTACACAAGGATGATAACTTTATAGTTTACATGTATACTCATTTATTTACATTTTCAGGCTTCAAACACTTAGTACCAATTATTGCCCCATCATTCCTTCTTGGATATCTGCGATGGTGTCCTTCTTCTTTTGAGCCAAGTAATTTTCCAACATGTGGTTCTCTGTTTCTGGAAGACAACTCAGGATTTTTGCCAATTGAGGTAAAAATTGTATCATGTACAGAGTATCTGAATTATAACTCACATGTTGATGTACAGTTATAGCTAAGGGAATATTCCATAAATACTAATATAAAGACTATTGAATTCCTTAGATCTCTAATCCTGATAAAAAGTGGATGGATCAATTAGTAATTGTGCCAAGCTGGACTTTTGTGTCTGCCCCAGTAAACCTGTCTCATAGTAAGTCCAATACAAAATTTGACAGATACAAAATTTGACAGAACATTGCAGCCTTGTAGTAACTGATGACGTTGTTCATGATGATGATGATGATGATGATGATGATGATGATGATAAGATGGTAGGACATACAGTAATGATTTTAGTGATTAGAATTTAAAGGTTTGAAACTGATTTTAGTGATGCTTTTAATTAATATTTTGAACTCTCAAGGTCAAAGGAAGCCAAGAAAAACTACAAAATACAATCGTAGGGTTAAAACACGTGTAAATACAGCTGATAATTAATAAACTAACAGAAATGATCCAAGGGATTATTATTGTTTGTAATTTTATTGAAGTAACCCATTCATAAATATTTGTCTTGTTACTGTTCAGAATCTCATAAACAAGCATTCCTCTCTGCTAATGGGTACATTGAGGCAAAGGAAGGCTGTGTACCAACATTCCAGAAAGTATACCCAAGCCCTGAATCTCTGGCACTTCCAGCTTCCATGTCACTTACTGAATACAAAGAAAGCTCAAGGTTACTTTTAAGTGTATTATAACATGACAGATTAAAATGGCTACATTACACATAGTTACTAGCCCAGAAATATTGATCTTCACCTGCCACATACAAAGGAATCATATAGAATGATGGAGGATGAATTATTATTGAGTGATGGAGTTTTAATGCATGCATGTACAGATGCATATGTAGCTTCATCTTGATTCTATTTGTACATGTATGTAGCAAGTCAGTGTATCTCAGAAGTCTGCTATTAACTTGCATGTACATGATGAATGTAGGTAGTCACTCTTTGAGGATGTACAAGTGCATTTATGAATTTCCCACAAGATACATCCAGGGGGTTCCTAAGATTTTGAATTGCAGGGCATGTCGCTGTGACATCAGGTCAAGAAATAGAGATATTTATTACCAAAAGTTGCCTTAGTTGTCCAAGATAGTCGGGCAAAACCCACCAAAGTCATCTCCACAGCCAGTCAATTTGTCCAGTATCCAGCCCTTATTGAACCCTCTGTACAATGTACATCATGCAGATTTTACATTTTTAGATCTGAAAAACAGACTGTCAGCTTACATGGAAAAGTAACAGCTTTCAGCCCAGTCCATAAGTAAGTTAATAAAGCATATTAAGCAAATTAAGACGAAATGTGAGGTTCCAGAAAATATCTGTATCCCATCACTGGGCCGGGGAATTTGTAAAAGGATCCCCCTACCCTCTGGAACTTCCAATTTTCTCCCAGGCATACAAGCTTTGCAATTTTCTTTCATTTCAATTCCTCCAGAATTTCCAGTTCCCTCCATTGTAGGACCTAGCTGGTATGATTTTTTTCCTTGGACCACACAATATCACATCTTCTCATTTTCTTCCAAGAAAATTATTCTTTTACTCACCAGCAAATATTTTGAGATTCAGAGCTTTCTATTCCCATCTTGTTTTCTTGTTAATTAAAACAGCAACAACAATTCAGCAAAAACAACATCAACAACAATAATCCTTTATCTGAATTCCATTCCATGCTCATTTTACATGTATACTGTATTACATTGTAGTTTCAATAAGAATATTTGTATTCAATGTATGACAGGTAAATTTATGTCGGCATCTGTTTGCTATTTTCCCTTCTTTCTTAGTATGCCAAATAGCAAGCCATTCTTCCTTGTTGAGATGACTTGCACAAACAGCTCTATCGGTACACCAATAGTCATTCAGGTTAGTAATTGTCTTTGACTGCCTATTGGGGAGCTTGAGCATGAGCATTTCTGTCAACACAGATGTCACCCATAGGTTTTTGATCATGTGCTTGCTGTCATACTGTAGATGAGGTTCCCCTCTCACTAGAACAGCAGTTGAGGCTTTCTCACATTCTAGATTTCATATACGATGGCGTGCGCATGGGCAAAAACATGCGTGCATGACATCCGTGTTGACAAAAACGTCTCATGCTTAAGCTCCCTATTGTCATATACACCCTAGTTCCATGAGGATAAAATATGGTTCATTTTTCATATTTTAACATCCATGCTATATATTTTGCTCCCAGCTCAAATTTTTTTTAATTTGAACTACAGGGATCACAGTTTATGCATTGGGTGCATTTTTTAGAAATGGAGAAGATGTATATTTTTTCTGATTTGTGGAATACAACAATGAATAAGGTATGGTAGTGATAATGTAGGGGACCTCAAGTCCTATTGTTTATTGCCTGGTATGAGTTGTAACTGTGTACTGAATACTTAAATGAATAAATGTATTTGACCCAATCCTCTGGCACCGCCCAAGGGAGTGGCAAAGAGGTGCTGGATTCAATACTTTGCAAAGTTTAAAGAGTTCCTCCTTTCTCATTCTTAGAAAAATGTGAATTATTAGCATTTTAAAAAAAGGTATATTCGATCTGTCATTTGGTAGATATTGATGTAATTTATGGTATATTTTTGATTAGGGAACTAAAAATGAACGAAAAATTCTTGCCTCAACAAAGACTTCAAAGTTTTTGGAGTTTTTCAAGCAGAATGAGCCTGAAGTCACAAAGAAGAGAAAACCAGATGAAGTCTTGAAGGAAAATCATTTGGTGAGTAAAACAACAAGTTAAGTCGAACAGTTGAAGGGTTCCGTATGAAAACGGCCTAAGTGACTTTTCTGATGATTTTTTCAATGGCATAAAATGATATCAATTAACTTTCCAGGACCAAAAAAATCAATGTCTGGACATCCATCAAAAAGTCAATTAGGTCGTTTTCATAGAGAACCCTTCATTAATTAAACAATCACTCTTTAATTAGGAAGGTATTACAGCGTTTGATTGTCATAAAGGTGGTGATGTAAATGAAAATAAATAGTAAAATAAATAGTAAAATATATAGTAAAATATGAAGTGGTCCTTCAATAAAGTGTTCGCTCATAAAGGCTTAACAATATTTATCAATTGGGGTGGTGGGTAGGGGTGTGCACCCCCTCATGAAATGATTTTGGTCCCTTTTCTTATCGATACTCTTCAAATATCTTCTTGATCTTCTTTGTGGTTTCTAATGTATACAATGCTGCACCCCTCCTGGGGATAATGCTGGATCCTCCCCTGTATTTTGTGACCAACTAAGAATATATATTTTTAGGACATGCCTTCCAAACGATTGAAAAGCATAGATGGTAAACCCCAAGTGGCAACGGTAAGCGCCACAAATCAAGACCAATCCAAAGCCACAGTGTCCAAGACTGCACAACCAAGAACGCTTTCCTACAAGGCAAGTTCGTAGATTTTTAGGACTCGGGATCTAGAAAGCTAAGGCAGATATGGCGAAAAAAAGAAAGGTCTTAAGAACTTTGGTCTGAACTACAAACAAACAAAAACTAATACATGTAAGTAAGCATCGGTGTAAAAAGATACGTTAATGTAAGTCATAGATACTATATATTGAAAAATTCAATAGAAAACGAGTGTATGCAATACCTTCAAATTTCGATAAAAGTACGTAAGAAGGGCTATGAGGAAATTCTCTGAATTATCTAATGCTGTGACTAAACCATGTTTTATGTCATTTTATAGGGTGTTATCACCAAATGCTTTTCTCATCCACACGTTGGTTGCTACGAAATCGACAACAAAATTAGGTACTATACATCAATCTTTAGGCGGTTTTCAGGCCGGGGCGGCATACGCAAATACGTTTATTTCCAAGACACATATAGCAGAACATTTACGGTATATAACTTGCGCGCTGATTGACTTGCTATTGGGTTGTACTGGAATGCTTGCAAAGAATGAAAAACTCTGAGCTAAGTCTTGGTTCTTAGCCCTCGCTAGTAAGCATGAGCGCAAGGAGCAAAAGCAGACTCAGTATTGCTTTTAAGACATAGGAGTGTGAAAATGACGAGCACTTCTAGTGAGCAGTACGCTACTGAGTCTGCGCTTGTTGCTTGAGCATAACGCTTGCGTTTTTTGTGTGAACTAAGTTCAAGTTTGTTTCTCTCGTTACTCCTTGGTTCCTAAGCTTGCTTTCTCTCGCTGTACAACTCCCATCTGGAGTGTTTATATCACAATACAGAGAGAGGCTCACGCGTTTTATATAATATCATATAGTGTGCATTCACCGTGTTTAAATTATCTTTATTCCATGTTTAGGTTATACACAGTTCATCAGCCATGTCCAAACATTGGTCGTGGCCTACGAGTTGGTGCCGAAGTGTCTCTGTATAACGTCCATCTTGTGAAGAAAGGGAAAGTATGCAGATGGTTTCTCTACTGCACATTACTGTAATCATGTTTTACTCGTTAAACATTGTAGAAAGAATACTGCGTGACCATGCAGTTTCCGTTAGAGTAAGAAACGGACCATGGTGTCTATTTGAATATGAATTTCTTGCCGTGACTTCCAGTTGTCCTGCTTCGTTAGCTCGTTTTGTTGAAACTAAGGGAAGATGTTTGCATTCCAGGATGTTCTTGGTTTATGTTGTTGTACATTAAGCTCAGTATGTATAACGAAATTCTCTCCCCTGGATTCAGAATGGAAGGTAAATGTTTTGCTTGTTGATATTTGAAACCTTTTAGTTAACGTAGTAGCTGTCTTGACCTGTGGTATTGTCATATCACTAAGGCCAGTTTCAGTTTCATCTGTTTAATAGTAGTAGTATATAAGGGATGGTTAAAACCGGAAAATCCACATGTGGATCTTGTGTGGATCTTGTGTGGATCTTGTGTGGATCTTGTGAATCCGTGAAGGTCCCATGGGAGTATAGTGCCTAATAGTAATCTAATCCTGGCAAGGTCAGCAGTCTGATATTACATTTATTCACCAGCCAATGGTCTTCACTGTTAATCCACTGGCATTGCATGGTCAAAACATGTCACTTAAAGATTACGTTGACTTCAGCCACGCTTGTGAGAAACTATTAGAGAAGTTTTCTAGAACAGAAAGGTACTGTAACTCTTCACTTTCTTCTTCTACTAAATTCTGTTAATAATAATAAATACTTTATTTAAACTGGAAGATCTATCAGCATTACAAACACTGGTCTTAACAAGATGTCCAGTCTAGCTAATAAAAATACTATAAACACACTCTCTAATAGCACCCTCTCTCTTCTCTCTCTAAAAAAAACAATATACTATGTATGTAGATATATATATTATATAAATTCATCTATATAAAAACATTATAAAAACATATAAATTATAATTCATAAATAAATAAATAAATAAATTGAATTGAATAAATTCATTTAAAAAAAAAAAATTCACAGTGAGCACCTGTGGTTAACAATGTCATTTTGCCTTAAATATTTATAGAGTTCTTTTTTAAAACTGGATAGAACTGTTATTTTTCTCAGTTGTATTGGTAAGGTATTCCAGTCACTAGCTGCTGCTACTTCAAAAGTTCTCTGTCCAACTGACGTCTTTGCAATCTTTACATTTAAATTACACTTGTCCCTGAGAGTTCTACCATGAGAATGTCTCCTTTGAACCAACAAACCACTTAACTGCTTAGGACAATTCTGGTTGTTTACAATCTTAAAGATATATGTAAACCTAAGGAATCTTCTCCTGTTAAACAGTGTCAGTATCCCCAAAGTGTTCCTCATATCTTGGGTACATGTTGTTTTGCTAGCCTTTAATATTACTCTCATTGCTTGATTTTGCACTTTTTCAATCTTTTCAGAGAAAGTTTTGTTACACTCATGCCAAACAACACAACCATAATCCAAGACTGGTAATATTGTTTGCTTGTAGATTCTTAGCAAGATCTTAGTAGCTAAGAAACCTGTGAGTCTGTTCAATAACGCAATCTTGGGAGAGACTCTTTTAATCAAGTGATTGATGTGCTGTTCCCATGATAAATGACTATCTATTATCAATCCCAGATACCGAAAGGAATTTGTAGTTTTAAGCTGGTCTTGTCCTATCCTTATGTTCAGTTCACCAATACTATGTTCTAAGACTTTTTTTGTTCCTATCGCCATTACCTCTGACTTCTCTACGTTTAAGATCAACTTGTTCTGGTGAAACCACCGATTAGCTTTCTGTAGATCTGTATTCAAATTATGCGAGACTTCTTCTATCTTTGGACCAGAGCGATGCAACTTAGTATCGTCGGCATATAGGGATGTTGAACCAGGTGCAATCGATGTTATACCATTTATATGAATACAGAAAAGTGTGGGCCCGAGCACGGACCCTTGTGGCACACCATAACTGATAATCCTCTCGTCTGAAGTAACACCATTAACTTGTACATACTGCTTTCTGTTATTGAGATAATCCTGGAACCATTTAAAGGCAGTATCAACAATACCAGTACCTTGTAGTTTATTTAGAAGCAGTGAATGATCAATAACGTCAAATGCTTTTCTCAGATCAAGAAAAGCAGAGCAAGTAACTAATCTATTGTCCATGGCCCATTTCCATTCGTCAACTACTTTAAGTAATGCTACAGTAGTAGAAGAGTTCTTTGAGTAGGCGAACTGTTCTTCAGTTATCATATTGTTTTCGCTTGCATGTTGCTGCAGTTGCTCATTAACAAAACGTTCGAAGACTTTGGAAACTATAGGCAAGACAGAGATAGGCCTATAGTTTCCTCTTTCAGTGTGCACACCAGCTTTATACATTGGAGTTACTCTTGCAACTTTTAAAGCTTCAGGAAAAACACCCATCTCAAGGGATAAGTTCATAAGTGGAGTGAAGAACTCTGAGAGTGGGCTTGCTGCAATTTTCAATATCTGTGCTGATATACCATCTGCGCCTGTTGCCTTGCATGTTCTAAGGGTTCTTAGAGCCTTGAAAACATCCTCAACTTTAATTTCTTTAAACTTGAAATACTTGTCCTTATCAAAAACAGCTTGTGTTATTGTAGAAATACAATGATCTTGATCTTGGTTATAATCTACTGATTTCAGCAAGTCAGATGCTATTAATGTGTAATATTCATTCATGGAGTTAGCAATAGCCACATCTTCAGTTATCTTAACATTGTTATCAATTTCAAGTTTCTCTATCTTGGCTTGATTTTTCCTTTTCCCTGGAAGGATAGTGCGAAGAATTTTCCAAAACGTTGACGGTTTTGAGCCATTTTCATGAAGCTGCGTCCTGAAATAATGTTTTCTTTGTTGCCTTTGTTTGCGGGTGCATTCGTTTGACCGAAGTTGCTCTCTCATTTTGTTAGCTTTCGGGCAAGTCTTTAGGTGTGGGCACCGCTTCTCCTATCCATTTACCAAACGTACTGTTACTCATTTGTACCCAGCCGAGTAGACTGATTCAAAGTTTGATAAAGTGTTAAATAGCTCAAGGACACTTCCAAATGGTCACTGGCGAAGTGGAACGGGATTCGAAACTCTCGATCTTTCAGCCACGTGTCCCGCGCATTCCGTCAGATTTAACTTAAAAATGAAGTATTAATTGTTGCTTTATTCGATGTTTTTTAGACCAAGCAGTTTGATTGGTTACTCATCAAGTCGACAAAAGTCAAGGTAAGCAGACATCTTGGACAAAACTACAATGGTCCGAAGATTAAGGCATCGTGTGCATAGAATGTGTTGGGACGGGTGTTGTAGAACCAAAAAGAACGAACTAAATCATCTTTTCAACCACAATCCTTTGCTCAAATCCTTCCATTATTTAAATTAACTAACGTTATATTTATTTGTCTAAAACGTATTTTCAGTGCAAAAGACAAATCAGCACAACGATCAGTGATTACAAAACTCCTTGAAGCCAGAAAATCAATGATTGCTGCCCCACAACAACCAAGAAACATTTATCAAGAATTCTTTGATCGCCCTCACACGTGCTGCCCTTCAAAACTCGAATCAGTTAGCCTACCAGCTATTTACACCATTGAGGAGTTCAAGCAAATGGTTCTGGAGAAGAGCAAGGGTGTGCCCTGGGAGAGTGGGGGTAAGGAAGGCTCTAGTAGGTCATCTGAATGGCTCTATCAGGTGTTCAATTGTGACGATATCAGTAAAGATTTGGTAAGTGATTATGGTCGTTAGACTGTGAAATTTCTGCTGAAGAAGAAGTTCCTCCAGTTGCATGCAAAATATGATGGTGGTGGTGATGGTTGGCGATGATGATGACGATGATAGTTAATATAAAGATGGTGATGATAACGATATTGATAAATAAGCTATTACTGTAGTGTTTAGGCAAGACCTGGTTTTCACTGCGACGCAAACATAAGAATAAGAATAAGAGCAAGCCGGCACAAGGACCACAGATTTTCCTTTTATTTGTGCTTACGCGCTTGTCCATGAAAACGGAGCATTATACTTGCGCTCGTGCTTGCGTCGCTAACCAGGCTAAATTGATGATGCTCCTATTTTGCATCTAAGCCATTACAACAAGCCTAGAATAATACCTTACTTTCCGTTGATTTTGGTTTTATCTTACCAAGCCATAGCCTGCGTTGCTGGCGGTCTGCGGTTTTTGGAGCGGAGGAAGAAATGAAAGACCTTTCATTCCTTCATCCGCCCCCCAAAAAAACCGCAGACCGCCAGCAACGCAGGCTAACCAAGCCACAATACTTTTTTACAGATATTACTTGGCCATCTAAGATCATCACAAACAACAGGCCACCTTAAACTGTACGACGAGACGGGTAAGATCCCTGTTCAAGTTACAGATGATCGTAACAGTCATGTTGACAAAATGGATGGAGTAAAAGCTCTTCTTGATTCTAAAGATTGTATCGTTCAAATAAACAAATATAGCATTGTCATTGAGAAGTTCCAGAACTCAATATTGGAAAGTCTTGCTGGCGAGAAAAGGACACGAATGTATGTTCAAACTTCAACAAACGATTTAAAACAGCTAACGGAGAAGAAATCCAGTACCGCAGAAGACAAAAGTGTATTAAATAAGCATGTTGCAAGAGAAGAGAAGCATAAAAAGGCACAGGAAACTGTAGGAACGAGTTCATTAAAAGAAGCGGCGTCAAATCATAGAACTGGGGTGGAACTTGAGAAATCACGTGACCAGTCAGTCACATGCAAAGATCCAAATGACACGTGCCCGTTCACGTGCAAAGTGTTATTCCTAGTACGTCATCGAGAAAATCTGCAGCTTAAAAAGAAGCCGAAGGTTCTTTACGCATGCGCAGTCGATGCAAAAGTGCTGGGATTGTTGACCAATGAATGTGCAGGATTTTGTGATGATGTCATTGGCGACGTGTCTCGTATGAAGACAATGAATAAAAGCATTGTTTTAAAACTTCAATCCGAAGGTACATCTTGGCATCCATACCTATACGATGGGTGTTTCTATATCTTACAGGAGATTGTTGCAAATAAGAGCAAGTCGAACGTAATGCAGTGTTTGAATAATCCTTCCAAATCAATATTAAATGTCTCATCATCGATGACTGTCACGTTGGTACGTTTTCGTATGGATAACGTGACAGAAGAATGTAACGTAATTGACATAGTTGATTCGAAGGGAGAAAAGAAAGAAAACGAAGTTGCCATGGCAATGGATGCAGCACTAAAGAGATTCTTGTGCGGTGATGAAGATAAACTTCAGAGTATCGAAGGCATTCTGAATTTAAATATCAACAAGTCTGATACAATGTAAGTAGTTGGACATTTATCGGATTTTTCGGTAATCCGTCTTTTAGAGATAATGCACCGACATATTACCGACAAAAGGTTCAATCTCCAGACTAGAAGCCCACCTTGTAGTCCACAGCGCACCATGTCTCGTGGCAAGGGAGATAATAACATCTTAAACAAAAGTAGGTCTCTCATCTCATATACTTGAACCTGGACCACAGGGTGACCACTACGCCGCGCCACCCTTGCCACCCTCTTCATTCCTTTCTTCTGTATTTCATTTTTTGTGCTCTTCCCCTCCCCCCTCTGTGTTGCTTGTTCCCAGCAGACATAATTTCAATCTCGCGAGCACTTCACTGAATATTTTAATTATGCTTCTTAGAAAAGAAATTGGAGTCAAACAAGTCAACTTCGTTGGACGGATAATTCGCCGTGAGCTGCGCCTGTCAGACACTTGTGGTCAGCTATTGCCTGGTAACAATGTCTTGGTGCCTCATTTTGGAGCTTTGCAGGAGTCTCGGGTTCACCAGGTGGAGCTAGGATACGGTTACCTTGGAAACAAGAAACTGTTTCTTTGTGTGCAAGATCTGAATTCGCCAAACACTTTGGATGTCTACGTAGATTTGAGTACAGCTCCATACATAGATGGTCTATTACCAGGTAATGTTGGACAGTCTTGTTAAGGCCCTTAAGTGACCCTGTGACCTGTGGTAACAAATGGGGCGGACTTGGGGGAGAATCGTAATCTAATCTTTGGTAATGTTACTCTAAACCCACAAGCTTTCGAGAAATTTGGTTAGCTCGAGGTTTACACGCTTTACGTTTTTGTAATGCGTCATTCAGGGACGCTGCAGCCGTCAACGGAGGTAAAAAGAGGACATCCCTTCGCACTAAAAACCACATAAATTATATCAAATATATCCAACTTAAGATATTCAGACTTCGCGCACCTAACAAGCCAAGTAGTTTTTTTCTTCTCATTAAAATAGTAAATCCACTTATTACTGATTTCTTTAAGGCGCTGTGACATGCTGCAGACGGTTTTTACGCAAGGTATCTCGAAATGGCAACGTATATTGCTCATTCGAGGCTTGTTCCTCACTCACTGTTACCAGCCCAGCCTATAAAAATCCCACATTGGTCCAAACCAACACGAACTCAAAAGTCGATTCAACCAATCAGCGAATGTCTTCAGTTCCTGATCGTCTATTGGCCGAGTTGATTCAATGCGAGGCTTCTGGAAATCGTATCCATTCAATTTCAAGAATTCGATGTAGAGTGACGTCAGTGCAGAAACTGTGCATGCGTTGGCATTGTTCGAAGTGTAGTCAAGCAATCATCAGAGAGGAGTGTCCGCAGGGATGTCGTGGGGACGAGAGATTTAGATTCTGTGCCGAAGCAAGGTAATAGTTTTATTAGAGAAGATTTCGTATGACTGTGAAAACGGCACGGTCACAGCACGCGAGGAATCTTGTTCAGTACCCATTCCAATGTTTCGCGAAACGTTGCGCGCAACAGACGCAGAAGTAGGATCGAGTTCTACTTCTGCAACTGTCCAGAACTGTTGCGCGCAACATTGCACGAGATGTTTCAGTGGTGGACACACGGTGCAACGCGGTTGCGCGCGGTGTTTCAGCAGATGTTTCAGGAAAAGTTGCACCGTGTGTCCGGGCCTTAAAAGCAGCACAATTTAACTGTCGTTTTGCATATTTTTAGAACTTGTTCCAGTCTTCTTCGGATATTTAAAAACTTTCAGCGTGCGCAAGAGTCAGTTTAAAAATAGCCCAAAGCGGTGGTCAAAACACCACCGTAGGGAACGACTGGAACCTAGTTATCCTATGGTTAGGCTATGTCAAGTACTTTAATTTCTAAATAAACGTTCTATATCTGGTTCTAGGTGCCTTGTTGAGGATGGGACGGCTGAAGCCATGGTATACTTGTCAGATGATACCATTCCATTTCTGCTTAGGCTCTCTACTGACGAATTGTCGAAATTGAAAAGTTGCGCTTTAAGTCTGGGAGAGCTGTTGTACCAGCGGTATAGCTATGGTCATGAAAATTTATTCAAGGTATTGCTCTGCTAAGGATATAGTCGCGCGGAAGCGAGCCTATAGAGGCTTGTTTGTTGAAAGGCCCATGACTTTGCGGATGGTGCCTATTTGTCGAAAGATCTTGATAACTGATTGAGCCCCCTTACTGACGCGTAACATTTCTTTCGATGTCTTTGCGTTAGTTAACGGAAAAGTTCTACTTTGAGCCGCCCGCGAGTGAAGAAACAGACTAGAGAACTCACACCAAATAGAAACACAGAGAACATAGCATACGAAAAGAACCAAACTCTTATTAAGTACCGACCGTTATGTCTTTCAGGGAGACAACGCACATTCCCTTTCGAAACATTCAGAAGCAAACAAAATCCTTGCTGAACGTTGTTGTGCACAAGAAGTTCGAAGATCTGTGGTACTGTACTGTAAGCCCGTGGGTACTGTGAATAAGAAAGCTGACACTAGTGCAGAACAAGGTAATGATAGCCTATTAGATGACATCAGTCACATTGGGTAGGGTTGGTGGTGAAAGTGGGGATAGGGAGGGGAACTAATTGTTATGGGGTGCAGCTAGTGGAGGAATTATGGCAGTGGGGTTGGTCGCGAATTTGGGGTAGGAAAGGGATGGCAGGAAACTCATTGCGGTGGGAGGTGGGGGCATGTCTTAGTCAATGGGGAAGGGTTTGGAGGGAAATTGGTTTAGGGGTATGGGCTAGTGGAGGTATTTCTTAGGCATTTGGGTTGGTGATTTGGGGTAGGGAGGGAATGGCAGAAAACAATTGGGTTGGGCCTAAGGGAAGCATTTCTTAGGGTTGGTGATGAATGTGGGGTAGGGAGAACTAATTGGCATGGGGTGTGGCTAGTGGAGGCATTTCTTAGGTATTGGGGTTGGTGATTTTTGGGTAGGGAGGGGAATGTCAGAAAGGAGTTGGTGTGGGCCTAAGCAGGCATTTCGTAGGCAATGAGGTAGGGTTGGTGATGAACGTGGGGTAGAGAGGGGAACTAATTGGCATGTGGGGTGTGGCTAGTGGAGGCATTTTGTAGGCAGTTATGTTGGTGATTTGGGGGTAGGGAGGGGAATGGTGGAAAACAATTAGGGTGGGCCTAGTGGATGCATTTATTAGGCGTTTGATTGGGGCTGCTGGTAAATATTTAGGATATGGGAAGGTGGGGGAACTAATTACCGAGAGGCACAAAGACGTCAGGTTTGATCAAACGTTCAATTTTGGGTTTTCGTTTTTGCCAGAGTATGAAACCCGACCAATATCAATCAACCAGACAGAACATTCAACCTTTGTGAGACCAAAACTACTCCTCAGAGCTGTAGAACTGAAAGATGTCAATTATCAAGAAGAAATAAAGCATTTATTGTGTTCGTTGAGTAACGAAAGCCATGTCACGTAACATTTTAATGTAAATACAATAATTTAATATTCTTAAATACTCTGTAGTAAAATAAAGTAGTCAATAATAAATATGTAAAAAGTATTAATAAATTGACTTTTACAATTCTAACTGAGTATGTATACACTTGGTATGATGGAAACACTTGATGTTTGATAATATATTATTTATGAAAAATTCTCGTAAGAAGACATGTTACATCCTTGTCCCAGATATTTTGGAGTTTGGACCTCTTTTCCTTTGTGTGGCGAGTTGGACATCGGGTATTGTGTGTTGGATGTCGGGTATCGTGAGTTGGTTGTCATATCGTGAGTTGGTTCTCGTAGTTGTGACTTAAACATCCTCGTTTGGAATCGTTTTGAAAAAACTCCGAGCAGACTGATCTTTGATCGAAAGCCATGGTTTAAGGTGTTGTTGCTTTTCAAGCGGTGTATCGTGAGTTGGTTGTCATATCGTGAGTTGGTTCTCGTAGTTGTGACTTAAACATCCTCGTTTGGAATCGTTTTGAAAAAAATACTCTGAGCAGACTGATCTTCGATCGAGAGCCATGGTTTAAGGTGTCGTTGCTTTTCAAGCGGAGTACTGTTAGGTAATTGAGTGTTTGGATACCACGTTGAATGTAATTCTATCGATGTTGAAGGGTTTATGGAGTCGTTCCGTTGAGAACAGATTCTCTAGAGTAGATTGAGCCTCGTAGTCCAGAATGATTCGAAGGCGTTCCTAGAGGAAATATAAAAGATCAGTAATGAGCTCCTGGAAAGATGCACGATTTCCAATGGTGATAAAAATGTGCCAATATGGGTGGTTGTCGTCACGATGATGATGATGATGATAATGATGATGATGATGGTGATGACGATGATGATGATAGAGGCATTCATTAATGGAAAGTGAGGTGAAATAATGATTGTGGTGGTTGTCAATTAATTGACCTGTCGTAGGGTGAATGATAACGATGTTAGGCGGAGATATTAGAGCACTATGTCGTATGAACTAAGAACGTCACGGTCATGGCACGGCCACGGCACGGCGCTGTTACGGCAGGAAATGCGATGTTAGAGCAGATTTCATATGAGTGTGAAACGGATCGCACAGTTCCGTGATGTCTATCAAAAAATTCGAAATTCTTGCCGTAACCGTGCGGTGCCATTTTCACAGTCATACGAAATCCACTCTAGCACTGACACGGTCACAGCTTGGTGCGGTCCGTTTCCCACTGATGCGAAATCTGCTCTTATGGCAAGTGAGATAATTCAACGATGGTGAAAGTTGTGCCATTTCTATGGTGGTATCACTTGACAAGCGGTGATGACGATCATGATAATCGGGCGGATTAAGGGGAGGGGTGCAGGGGGTGGGCAACCTCCTGAGACGACTTTGGGGCCTTTTCTACCCGGATCCGCCGATGATGATAGAATCAGTAATGATTACGATGACATAATGATAAGTGGTTGTCGTACCATTTCTCTGTTGGTATCACCCCATATAAATGGCGGTAACTGGGCTGAGTTAAGAAGTGGGTACACACTGTCCATGTAAATTTCTCGAAAGAAGTTCTTCATCACAGACGTCACTCGCTATAGGAAACAGACAAAGAAAGTTTTATTTCTGACTCGAAAAAAGGAAAAAAACAACAAAACAAACAAACAAACAAAAAACATCGACGCAATGGAAAGTGGTCCATTAATCCACCAGTGATCATAAAAGAGGGCTGTTTGCTTCCCAGTTCGATTCCCAGTGGCCTCGCCCCCTTGTTTCGGCTTCATTCCTTTCTGTATAGCTTTAATTAGCTTAAAATACCCGTAAAATCCGTCTCTTTGGAAATATGATGAGAAGAGCTACATACCGTTAGGACCGACTGAAGGGTCTAGTTCAATTCGGTTTGCTAAATATACTTTTGATTTCGCGCTGCCTCAAAAACTGATATTTGTACCATAATAATGATAAATACTTTATTTAAGCAGGGTAGCCCATTCAGCAACTAGACTGGTATTAAAATTCCCTGCCGGCAGAGGCAAATTGAAGGGTAGTATCCAAAGGGGGCCCAATAATTTCCACATATACCTTTCTCATATTGTTTCCTAATATAGGAAATCAGTGTACGTTTTGATTGGAAAAAACACAAATTTCAAATCAAACCGCAGAGACACGGAACGGCACGCACTTATCCAAACTCCGCCATGATATAGCAGATACGTAAAGGGAGTGTTTGGCAGTCTAGCGTTTCTTACCCGTTGGGATCTTTTCAGTTCTCTTTTATTCCTATTATCCCATCGTCTCTGTAAAGAATGAAAACAAATGCAAAATAATGTGAATTATTCCTCCAAGTGAAACTTACATTAGTCTTGAAAGAAGAGTCTATTTACCTTGAGAGCGTCCATGATATCAGTGAAACGTAATGCAGCTGGAAACGTCGATATTACAGGATCGGTTATAACTTCTATAATTACAAAATGAAACTATCAATAAAAACTACAAATTAACATAAAAGAAACGATTATCAGTAAGAAAGAATTACAAGGATAGAAAAAGAAAGAAAGAGGAAGGAAGGAAGGAAAGAAGGAAAGAAAAAAGGAAGGAGGGAAGGGAGGGAGGAAGGGGGAAGGAAGGAGGGAGGGAGGGAGGGAGGGAGGGAGGGAGGGAGGGAGGGAGGGAGGGAGGGAGGGAGGGAGGGAGGGAGGGAGGGAGGGAGGGAGGGAGGGAGGGAGGGAGGGAGGAAAGACAACAGTATACCACACCTGTGCTAAACTGTTCTCGGTTATCGTGAAACACAACTTCTGCCACGAGTTCTCTGTATTTTCCAATGAACTGTGCATACTGATGACACGTAAGAAGTGTTTCTGGTAAAGTACTACAAGAAAACAACACACATGACTCATGACTAATGTCTTGCGTTTGAAGGGCAAATGCATTCTTGGATATTGTCCAACAACATGTCTAGTAGCCAGATACTACCAGAGACTTGTAAAGTAATGGGAAGAAAAGAAGAAAGACAAAAGAGGAAGGCACATGGTCAAAGAATGGAACAATAGGAGAAAATTTCTTTCAAGTTTGCAGTTGTCTGCGTAGCTCGGCCTTTTCTGGGAGACATTGGCCTCTCACTTTTCCCTTTCTCCTTTATAGAAAACATTTCTCCTTTATAGAAAACATTTCTCCTTTATAGAAAACATTTCTCCTTTATAGAAAACATTTCTCCTTTATAGAAAACATTTCTCCTTTATAGAAAACAAGTACATAACGTACTGCAGCCGTTCCTATCTAACAGAAAATAAGGTTCACTTACTCATGGATATCTTTTGTTGCTTTGTTAAATGATAACAGTCTGACCAACAATCTTGGCTGTTGATTGGTGCCAACAATTGACTGGAAGAGACTTGGGTTTTCTTGAAGTAATCAAGATAGAAATAATATGACATCTCAGTCATGTGGTTTTATAAGCATATGGAACAGAGGCGCATTAACGATTACCCTTAAGGATGGAGTGCAGCGCTATAGAAATCGAAGTAAGGACGGCAAAGATGGGAAAATTGGTTAGTATGCGGCTTCTATGGGAGAGGCCCCAGTTTGATTCCCAGTGGCCTCGCCCCCTTATTTCGGCTTCATTCCTTTCCGTATAGCTTTAATATACCCGTAAAACGGGGCTCTGATGGAGAGAGTAGGTAGAGGGCGCACACTTCGAACGCTTTAAATATGAGGCATTGGATCGGGAGAATTGAGCAACCATTGCCCGCACTTTCGAAGTAAAATTAATTGCCTTTGCTTATCGAAAACCGTCCAGAGGATTCAGACGATTTTTCGAAAAATCAAGAAGAAAGGGGACCAAAGTCGTCTCATGAGGGGTGCACCCCCTGCACCCCTCCCTTCCCCTAAATCCGTCTCTTTGGAAATATGACGAGAAGAGTTACATACCGTTAGGACCGACTGAAGGGTCTAGTTCAATGCGGTTTTCATCAAATGGTGTACCACCATTTACGATTAGTTCATACGTTCTGTAAAACAAACCGTGTATCACTAGTCAACGTCCACTACTATATAGAGTATACCGTCGAACCTCCAGTAAACCACTAACTCTAATAGATGCACAGATGACGTCAAAATGTGGTGAGAACAAAATCGTACGCCACGAGACGAAGTCGAATGGCATGACTGTTGTTCTCACCAAATTTTGACGTCTTCTGTGCATCTGTTGGAATACAGACCCAAGGAAAAATGGAATCTATTTGTTTTATACAACATTCATCGAAACATTTCAAC
>JALIZF010001475.1:0-257500 GCA_029948255.1 Telmatactis stephensoni | reverse complement strand
ACTACATACAACATGTATCGTGCCAATTGGTGCCTTAGAAGTTGCGATACAAAATTTGTGCTGCCTGTTACGACGCAAAATTCTGTAGTCACAACTACCGCCAAAACCTCAACAAAATTTCAAAAACAGCGAGAACTATATCTGCTGTAAGAAAGACAAATACCTATTGTAACTTGTGAACAAAATTTGGAGAGATGAGAAGCTAAACGCCAATGTTATCCTCAAGCAAACTTGGGGAGTAATTTTTGTGACCACGAGGCGAGCGTTGCGAATTTGTATTACATCGACTTCTACAAATTCTGTCGAATTGTTTCGTGAAATTTTCTCGGTATGGGATAGAACAAGATGTTAACATACCTGCTGCCAAGTGTCGCTGTGTTTGCTGCACTAGGTATAATTCAGGAAGCTTCAAAAGTAAGCAACTTCATCAAGTCGACGTTTGAGCTGCCAAGGTAAAACCCTCACGGTTTGTTAATTTATTCAAAACGACACCTTACTATATATCTGTTGCAAAATTCCGCACGGGATCCAGACTTTTGGGAATAAAGACAGTAGTTCTCTGAATACAAATTACAATACATTTAAAGTTTTGTCCAACTGATAGGCGAAATTTGCGTGGTAGGGCCAGTTGGTCGTTTGTAGACGCCCTTAAGATCAAGGATCACAAGGGCGTCTACAAACGACCAACTGGCCCTACCACGCAAATTTCGCCTAGCAGTTGGACAAAAATCCTTTCTTTACAGAGGAACTCACCTGTGGAACAGTCTTCCATCAGACATTACTCAATCTATTGATATAAATCACTTCAGAAATAAACTAATTAGATTTTTAATGTAATTTTTTTCACAGTATATATCTTTAATTTGTTACGTTTTATGATTATTTTGAGGGCCATCATGATTAACTACAGTTATTTAGATGTTTCCCTCTCGAAATAAAGTTATTATTATAATACAATTGCTTCTGAGTCTAAATCCCGTGTGGAATTTTGCAACAGATAGTAAGGTGTTGTTTTGAATAAATTAACAAACCATGAGGGCTTTACCTTGGCAGCTCAAACGTCGACTCGATGCAGTTGCTTACTTTTGAAGCTTCCTGAATTATACCTAGTGCAGCAAACACAACGACACTTGGCAGTAGGTATGTTAACATTTTGTTCTATCCCATACCGAGAAAATTTCACGAAACAATTCGACAGAATTTGTAGAAGTCAAAGTAATACAAATTCGCAACGCTCACCTCGTGGTCACATAAATTACTCCCCAAGTTTGCTTGAGGATAAACATTGGCGTTTAGCTTCTCATCTCTCCAAATTTTGTTTACAAGTTACAATAGGTATTTGTCTTTCTTACAGCAGCTATAGTTCTCGCTGTTTTTGAAATTTTGTTGAGATTTTGGCGGTAGTTGTGACTACATAATTTTGCGTCGTAACAGGCAGCACAAATTTTGTATCGCAACTTCTAAGGCACCAATTGGCACGATACATGTTGTATGTAGTCCTCTATGCCTTTATACTTGATTGACGAAATAGAAAAAAAATTCACCTTGGAATTTTGGATTTATGACCAATTTTTCTCAAAAAGCCATTTTTAACAATCGTCTGATATCTCGAATTACTTGATCTAATTCGCAGAAAAATAATTACCGGTACAAATTTCAAGGCTTGTAGACAAATGGCTGCAAATTTCTCAGAAATCGGACAAGGTTTAGATGTAAAAGGACGCGATTGAAATTCATGCCCAACAAACAAATCAATAGGTACGGGCCACCTTAAGGCAATCAAAAATAATAGAAACAGTAACAGCATTAAGACTATTTATACGGGCGAGAATGAGACGCGACTAATCTTAGACGTGACTTAAACGAGACGTGAACTTTCGGTATAAACGATACTTTTTGTCGTATAAGATGCGGACAAAATAAGAATAGGCTGAGCTATTAAAGAACGCTGTTCCGCACTACGTTGCGTCTTGGACTAAAAGTACCGTTTATACAGAGGGTCGGTCTTTTCTATGTCGCGTCTTATTTTTACTTTATGAATGGACCTAATATCATCATCATCATCATCATCAACATCATCAAAAAGCGCAACAGGAATGTAGAAATAGAAAACGAAGCAGCGTGCTGTTGAGTTATGGAAGCACGCGGGAATTGTAAGAAGACGAGAGAAGTGTTAGGAGAAGCACGAGGCGTATTCTTTTATGAAATATTCAAGACCATGGTAACGTTCCGTGCTATGTTGAGTTATGGAGAATGCTTCTCCACCAATCAGAGCGCGCGCTTTGTATGAATTATTTTATAAAGCACTTCATAAAAAATGTGGATTATATACTCTCGTTACAAATATTCTCTCTTTCTTAATCTGTATCCTTTTTTCTGTCTGTATTTTTTTCATATGAAATGTACTCAATGTGAGTTTTTCTAGAGACATTTCAAATCTATACCTGTTTATGAACGGGATCCCATACCAAGTCCCTAAATCCAAGGTGAGATTGTCTGAGTTTAGGAACAACCCAAGTACTAACGTGAAATCGCTCTAAGAACAGTAAAACAGTTATTATCATAAAAGTAAGACGCTTAGAAGTTCAGTGTTAAGTATATCGTGTGGAACTGAATTTTTACGGGTTCTAATTTTTGCGATTTTTTCACAATCTGACAAAAAAATGTTCCTAACAAAAACAACAACAACAACAACAACAAAAACAAACCAAGCCAAAACAAACAAAACGAACAAACAAAACAACAACAACAACAACAAAGAAACAAAAATGAAACAAAATGCCAAGAAATGATGAAAATGTAGTCGATAAATGACAAGTATTTAAGAGCTCATCTTATCACGGGAGGGAGTCGACTTTATTCTCAGGCGAAGCTAAATAAACATAAACACATAAACATAAACGTAAGGTACTTCATTGAGAAGCGCATCTGTAAGGGTTTGATTTATATAGTTGTAGCTGATAATCGCACAAAAAACAACAACAAAGAAATCTAGTCGTTTTTAATCCTAAAAATTAGTTCCCTCAAAACGCAAAAACTCACTCATCGTTAAAATTAAACTCCACCAGCCTGGTCACTTATCTATCCCTTCTATTTGTAGTGGAATATGGGAAGGGGATTAATACGCGAAAAGGCTTTTGGGTTTTCTTCCTTCTACCCCCCCCCCCCCCCCCCCTCTCGATACACCGCGAACTCACTATTTACCATGAAAGTCTCACATGAGAGAGGGTACCCCTATGAAGTAGGGATAACTCTTTTCTTTTGTGTCCTCTAGGGAAAAGAAAAAAAGAGTTATCCCTACATTGAGGCACCCTTTCTCATGTGAACGGGCCCTAAATTCAATATTGAATTGAATATATCACTAAATATCCTTCCCATCAACGACAGCGCGAGTATAGAGAAGCGACTGGGTACGACACTAGTGAAAAACGTCTGCGCATGCTCGTAGTCAAGTCTTCGTGCTTTTGTAAATTATGCAAATTTCGTTTTTACGCTTGCCTTCAACAATGGTTTTCACAAAATGTCAAAACTTAAGGTTATTTCTTGAAACTTAGGGCCAGTATTCATATAATGTCTTCATAAATACAATATCTTTGTCTCACAAAAGTATACAAGAGAAATTTTATGTATACACCGAGAACACGAGCATTTCATTTCAGGCTAAAACTCAAACATTTCTTAAGAAAACATCGTAATATGCACGCATGCGCAGACGTTTTTCACTAGTGTCACTGGGTACGAGTCCTAAACTCCACAACAACTAAGTGCTCCACGGTGGGTATTGATAGCCATACCGTCTTTAGACATCTTGCCAAGTGTTGTCGAACGGAAACCAGACGGCATTGCTCCCAGGGCTTTGAGTACATCAGTTACGCTTGTCTGACAGAAAGTAAATGAATATTCATGTAAGTTGCTATTTATATTTCACTTTACCTAGAAAATGAATGATAAAAATGAGACAAAAAAAAGAAAGAAAGGAAAGAAAGAAGGAAAGAAGGAAGGAAGGAAGGAAGGAAGGAAAGAAAGAAAGAAAAGAAAGAAAGAAAGAAAGAAAGAAAGAAAGAAAGAAAGAAAGAAAGAACAGTAAGAAAGAAGTAGGAAAGAAGGAAAGAAAGGAAAGAAAGAACAGAATAGGAAAGAAGAGAAAGAAAGAAAGCAAGGAAAGAAAAGAAGGAAAGAAAGAAAGAAGGAAAGAAAGAAGGAAGGAAAGAAAGAAATTAAACAAAGAAAGAAAGAAAGAAAAAGAAACGAGAAACAAAAGAATGAAGCAAAAACGAATGAATAAATGAATAAATGCAAGAAAGAAAAAAAGGAAGGAAGGAAGGAAGGAAGGAAGGAAGGAAGGAAGGAAGGAAGGAAGGAAGGAAGGAAGGAAGGAAGGAAGGAAGGAAGGAAGGAAGGAAGGAAGGAAGGAAGGAAGGAAGGAAGGAAGGAAGGAAGGAAGGAAGGAAGGTTTAAGACCGTTAATGATCCCAACTTGACTAATCATCGCTGTTTAATCCACCAAGGTATACTGTATCTACAGACATCGTACAAGGCTTCATTACAATAACAAATCGGCGGATGTAAATATTGTTTGTCGAGATATATTTCATATTCATATCTTGAATGAATAAGATACCCTTTCTAATAATACTTCAATCTTAAATATCTAATCACCGCGAAAATTGCACCAAACTAGAATGATTAATAATTACAGTCGGTATATAATTGCTAATATCCAGGAATAAAGAAAAAAAATACATAATTATGAATTTGCTATCACTGGATCGCATTTCTTTTTCGTTCATTTGCATCCATAAATCAAAATCGACACCAAAATTACACCAAATATTATTTGTGCTTTTCGTATTTCTTAAGAAAAGCAAAAGAAAAACCTGCCTTTCTGTATGGTATTGAGCGAATTTTCTTGCTTTATGGTAAATTTCTTTTATATGAAATTTTCCCAGTTTTGCTCCAAGAGCTAATCCAAGTGAGCGACGTGTTAACAGACGGAAATACTTAAAATCAAATATGAATTCATCTTTTAACAAAAAATTGTTCCTTTTTACCTACCTCTTTCTCGATTGCTTTTTCTATCGTTTTGTCGAAGGAAAACGTGACTCTTCGTGCCATTTTTAATCTTGACTTTATAATATGCCACAAATGCGTTCAATAAAATTCGCAATTTATTCTGGTTATAAATAATGACAGCTTCCCTCTTTTCATATTTCGATGCTCAGCTGAATTCACATGAAAACACCCCCTGGAAGAGTGTTCTTAAAGTAAGAAAAAATATCTTTTCATATAAAGATACCTCCAGCGAGTTTTCAATAACTGAAATGATTATCGTATCGGTTTTTATCCAACAACTTGCTTGAATGAATAGACCAAATTATGAATAGCAAGCCCTTTGAATTAGGAAACGAAAAAAGTCAACAAACGTCAAGATCTTGACAATATTTGCCAACATTGTGGTCATTATTTATATCGAACAAATCAGTCGCTAAGACAACCGACGAGTTCTGCATTTTCAACTAATTGCAATTGGTCATCACTGAAAAAAGAGAACCCTTGATTTGAACCCTTGATAGACGGCACTAGATACTAGTGTTTTGAGCGAAATTGGTCTTCCATGGGGTAAGTGTGCTGTAAGTCTCATTTTCAGTGCCCAAATATTTAAATTTAGTATTCACGAGCTCAAATGTAGTGCTTGCTGAAATTGAACGTCCGAATACTTAAAGGGGTACTTGGATGAGAATTAAAATTGGAAATGACTTGAAACTTAGTAAAACCTATCTGTGCGACTTTCAATAATCACCAAAAGCAATATTTTCTTTACATTCAAATGAGACGAATAGAAATTGTCAGAGTATTCTAGCATTATAAGTTGTGAAGTAAATGACACCATTTACTCAACGCCATTGTTCTTGAGGATCGAACTGGGGGCCTCTCGCGCCGAAAGCCGCGCACTAATCAACTGTGCCATCCTATTTTCTATTAGTTGAAACTTCTAAAACTAACCTAAAATACATGTTACCCACCTTAAACCCTTCCCTAACCTTAAAACTACCTTCAAGAAAAATATTAAACAATTGTCAACTGAATTTGTTAAGGAGTTCGAGAGTAAAAACTTCCGCGACGTGCAATCCTTTGACGGTAATAATGAACTCTCCTCGAATTTTGGGAAGGTGATGGGAGCGGCAAACATCAATTGATTCATGTCCGCAGTAAAGTTTTTAAAAAAGAAAATGAAGCCAGTGAAGTTAGAACAGTTAGAGTTAGAACAGATCAAAGGAAGATAATACTAAAATATGTGCGCTTCAAATGAAATAATGAAAAAAAGGAAAGGAAGAAATTGAAAAAAGGAGGAATGGAAAGAATGAAAGAAGGGAGAAAACAAGTGCAAAATAAAGATATATAAAATGCAGTACCTCTTGCTTAGAACCTTTTTGAAGAGACTTCCATAAATCTTTACCACTATCGATAAAATAACAAATATATTACTCGCGTTCCTCAAGATCAAATATACTGTTTAATAATCTTAAAGCATATCATTTAATACCTTCTTTTAGGGCTTGGTAGGTCACCAGGCACATCAAGTTCTGAAATATTGAAAAAGTGGAATCCTGTAATTTGTGTTGATTCATTCTATCCTGGCACCAGGATCTTACCAAGGGTGTTTTCCATTTAGTGGAACCAGCTGGCCAGAATGGCTAGTTCTTAAATGGTACATGTCAATTCCTAGATCTGGCTAGAATCAGTCTAGCCTCCTATGCAGCCACTCCTTTGTGTCACGCGACGCATATCCCCATACGCGTCGCGTGACACAAAGGAGCGGCTGCATAGGAGGCTAGAATCAGTCCTAAGAAATCAGGCCGTTCTGGCCGGTGGGTTCCACTAAATCGAAAACACCCTTAAGTAAACACAATAACATGTTCTTGCAAAACTTGCCGTTTAAAAAGGATTTCAGAAACAGACAGGTGCCGGGCGTATCCAGAATTTTAAAATATGCAGGCCTGATTGAAGGCAGAATGCAAATTTGTTGGCATTAGGAAAAAATACCATTAAGTAGGCCAAAATGTACCATCACTGAACTAGGACCAAAAAGTAGCCTTTTAAATTTCTCAGTTGCAACTAGTCAAAAACACTTTTCTTTTTACTTAAAAGTTTCTACGTTATTTTAGCTGAAATTATTGTTCAAGGGAGCCGGGAAAAAAATGCATGCATGCATGCATGTAATTGCAGGCATATTCGCTGGCTACACAAATGAAATAGTACCTTCTTTTGCTGCCTCATCACTTTGTTCTTTGCCTGGTTCATCGGCAGCAACAGGGACTTCAATAATCTATAGGACATTACAATGATCAATTGAAAGTCTTATAAATTAATAACCACCAATATTTAAATAGAGTTCAAAATAAGGACAAAATTAAACACTCTCTTGATTACCTTGATCAAAGTTTTAGGAATAACTCCTCGTTTTCCTGATGAATTTTCAGCGACCCACCAGCCATCTTCCCTGAATAAATAATGAATTTACTTGTCAAATGATGGTGGAGTGATGGTAAGATTGAGATGGGGATGGAGAGTGGGAAGGAGTTTCGAGGGAGGGAGTTTTCGAAGGAGGAAGGGAGGGAGGAAGGGCGGGGAAAGTTAGAAAGGGAGGGAGAGAGAAAGGAGGAAAGGAAGGGACAAGAAGTAAGGAACAGGAAGGAAAGATGGATGCATGGAAGGGACATGAAGGAAGGACAGAATGGACCTTTCCCAAGTTTCATGATTCAGCGCGCGAAAGCGAGGTCAGGGTAATAATATCTTTAGAAATGATGACATACATCGGAAATTCTTGCATTTTTACGCGAAAAACGTTGGTTATGTAATTTTAGAAGTAGTATCAACGTTTACTTAGAGAATTTCCTTTCAGCCCTTCTTGTGTACGTTTATCGCAATTTGAAGGTACTACACTCATTTTCTGCTGAATTGTTTTAGTATATCTATGGCTTGCTTTAATATTTTTTATCCTGACCTCGCTTGCGTGCGCTGAATCGTAATGAATTCTGGTAACTCCGTGAAGGTCTATGAAGAGAAGAAGGGAGGAAGGGAGGAAGGGAGGAGAGAGGAAGGAAGGGAGGGAGGGAGGAAGGGAGGAGAGAGGAAGGGAGAAGGAAATTCATGCAGTATTTAATACGGACCATACCTTGGATCAAGAATCGTGAGTATTTCTCCCTTTTTAAATGAAAGATCATCTGGCTGTTCCCCAGGAAAGTCACTAAGGGCTTCTACTTGTTTAACCTAAGAGAACCATAATACTATGAGCTCCTTGTAAGACAAATACAGCTCTCGCTGAGTAAGATATCACTCAGCAGTAGGGATTCATAATTAGAGTATTTTTATAAAACAAAAACAAAACAAAACAAAACAAATCAAAACAAAAAAACAAAAACAAAAAAAAAAACAAAAAACGAACAACGTCCACTTAGTGAGTAACTGAGAAACAAAAATGCCCTTCAGAACTTAATCTTTAACATTACAAGTTCAGGAGTTTTAATACTTGTCCAAAGGACTTTATAGTCATCTCAGATGATATGACATGATCTAATGGCTTTTTGCAGCAATGGCCAGTGATCTCAGATGATGTCATCTCATGTCATGTGACATCTGCTAGTATATGGGTCAGCTTGGTCTCCCTCGCAGCCGTGTTTAGCCTTGTCACGCAACGCTCCCTCGGAGCTCCGAGGGAGCGTTGCGTGACGAGGCTAAACACGGCTGCGAGGGAGACTAGGGTCAGCTTTGCAACAATGGTCATCTCAGATGATGTTACCTCAGATGATATGACAACTGTTATCATGGGTCTTGGTAGCAGTGGTATGTTCTTACATTCTTCTTATTATTATAGCGACTTGTGTACTATATTTTGTACATGAAATCATTTCAGGCAAAGACAAATGAGTCAGTTAAAAGGAATTTTTTACCATGACAGTGTTGGCAGGTTGGTCTGTCCATGTATCTTCTTCAGTTTCATCTTCATCATCCTCACTAGACAAAAAAAAAAAAAAACCGAACAAAAATATAATTAAAATACAGGTTGTACATTTAACACTTATTGACTGGGACCGAGGGAAACAGTACATGTATGTTTTGCAGTCCCGAGACCGCCAATGTTTCCCGAGGCGGAGCCGAGGGAAACATTGGCGGTCGAGGGACCACAAAACATACTGCTTTCCCGAGGTCCCAGTCAATAAGTGTTTTGTTGTATACCAACTGTCAAAGAACAAAATAAAAAGCAAAACGTCGCTGCAGCCTACAGTTAAAGTTTTTACTCAAAATTCACACAAAACTGACCTTTTTTCACACATAGTTTTTCGGAGAATTGTTGCAGCTCTTTTGGTGATATTCCTGGTTGGTTATCATCTTTTTCTCGGAATAAATGTTGTATATTGGTCTTAAAAGTTTGGCAATAAACACGAGTTTTGCCTCATGCTCAAGCACGTCCGAATGAATGAATTTGTAAACGCGCGCCGCCAAAAACGCGCCTTCAAAGCTCAATCAACTTCCGGTTTTGTTATTACCGGTCAATAAAACTAAAACTCACTGTTGCCCGCTGAGAGTTGTTGCTGGGGAAACAGCAAAATTTGTTGACGTTCACGTGATGCGCTCTCGCCCAATCAGAGCACGGAAAAAATTGACTTTGACAGTTGGTATATAACAAATGTACTTACAATTCATATAGCTAGTACAATACTTGGCAGGCATTTTGTTTCAAATAAAAAAATTAATACTTGTAATATAAAAATGTGTGGTATTTGCAAAGCATGAAATGTAGACATACATTTTAATAAATATAACCAAATATTTGCATTTGAAAATCATGAACAGTCATTAAAATGTAATACTATTCACATTTTCTCTACTGGGGCCAATATTGAGCTAGAAAATTCCAGGCATTTCATATAATTGTATCTACAACTGTACTGTCTACCCACATAAACCAACTAATTGCAATGTTTCAAGATGGTCATTAAGCTTGGAAACCAGTTGATAAAATTGGTTACAATTTTCTAAAAATGGGTATAACAGCTGTGAAAATCTGTTTCATGTTTATCCATGACTATAGAAATTTTGAGTGTAAAGATCATTTGCCATGTCAAGTCATTGGCAGGGACTAACCACAGAACAAAACCTCCAATAATGGGGATCACAATATTTATATGTTGTTGGATATAGGTGACCAACAAATTTAAATATTACTCTGGGTGAGCAAAGGTGGCCTACAAGTACATTACTAGTCAAGAGCAGTAAATCCATATGATTGTGAAATAGACCGTGCCATACATGTGCGATGCCTGTGTCTGAGTGCCATGTTGTCTAATATACAATGTAAAACATTCAAAATTCCTACTGTAACTGTGCTGTGCAGCTTTCATAGTCATATGAAAACTGCTGGCTAGTTGTTTTAAGGTGACATTACACTACATAAACTGTAGATGGCAACTTTTAAAACTGCTTAATATAACTTGCATGAAAAGGTTGGCTGACATGGCACATTGTGATGACTTAGTGCAGAATTGTTGTGGTGAATTTTGAAGGTTTTGAATAATTAATTTTCAAAAGCTCACAACTGTGATGCCATCAATTTCTTGCAAAACAATACAATACAATACAATACAATGATTTTATTTGTACCCATATTAATTGCAAGCATTAGTTTGAGAACGACTTAGGTATAAAGTTGAAATATCACACTGAATCTCTATCAGCATTTTGCTTGATAAATGTTTTTTTTTGAATAATTAGCATTCTTGAGAATACCTGTATCAAGAATCGAAGTTGTCTTATTCTTAATTGTATGTTGTTACCAACACTAAACCAACATTTAAATTAAGCAACAATGTTGCATTCATCCAGAGTATCACCTTTCCAGCTGAAAATATTAGTACCTTTCATTTTCATCTGCATCATCATCATCAGGTTCATCTGCATCATCCTCATCCTCGTCCTCATCGTCACCATCTTCGTCAATGGCCACTTTGTCATTACCTCTGTCTAAATCACTTGCACTGCCTTCTACTTCATTACTTTTCACTTTCCTTGAAATCAGAAATCAGACTGATATTTATTTTAATAAGTAAACTATATATTTTAAATGAGGCAAGGTTAAAGTTTAAGCAATGCTAGCCAGCAGTCCTGTCCCAGTAGCAGCAGCAGTTGGGGGGACCCATGAGCATTGCAGGGGCTTGAAATTCATGTCATCAAGCCTTTGACTCTTTTGCTGATCATTGCATTTCAAACAATTAGCAGATATCGATTGTAGCAGGTCTAGAACACTTGCCCACTCTCCTCTCCCTTGTCATGGTAAAAAGTACTTTCCAGGTAGGTACTGGTCAATTTCCATTGGATATTCAATGTGACAGATGCAAGGGGGTGGACTGTGATATGGTTGCCATGGTGACCACCTGGAGGGACTGGGACTTGTAAGGTCTGGGCTCAATTGTTCAAAGGGCAATTAGCACTTAATCCTGGGTTAAAATGATTTTCAACTGTGCCCAGTTCCTTACATATGGCACCCAACCCCATTACAAGCTCATCATCAACTAAACTGAATGTATACAGTCAAACGTCCACTGTATAATGAACACCTCTTATAAGCATGCAGATACCACCCATAAGCAGACAGCAACCCTTGGACCCTTCTCCAAACAAACTCTACATTTTTAACCTCCCTTAAGTGGACACGTACCTGTCATCGGCAGACACCAATATTTTATTCTGGTCCCAAGGGTGTCGGCTTATGGGAGGTTCAGCTGTATGTACTATATTATCTCCAAGTGTACAAATTGCACACTCAGCTGATCATGAAAACCTGGTCAAGGTTTCTTTAGAATGTACATGTACTCAGATTGTTATATAAACTGAGAAATACTACTGTACAGTAGAAATAGAAAACAAGGCAGTGTGCTATGTTGAGTTATGGAAGCACGCAGGAATTGTAAGAAGACGAAAGAAGTGTTTACTTAGGAGAAGTTCACGAGGTGTAACAATTTCCAAGTGCTTAATCCATAACTCAACATAGCACTGCTGCCAAGTTTAATTCTATTTCTTTTATGAAATATTCAAGACAATGGTGACGTTTCGTGCTATGTTGAGTTATGGAGAATGCTTCTCCACCAATCCTGACCAATCAGAGTGCACACTTTGTATGAATTATTTTATAAATGTGGATATAATTATATCTGTGCAGCTTTTATTTAATGGACAACAGTTGTAAAAATCTTCATAGAAATATTTACATAGTACCGGTAATGAAAATGTACATTCAATTATTTACAGCAGTTTCAAAAATCCAGTAAATGAACTTTTTCGATAGTATTATTACATTTACCTGAAATAGTCCTCTTCAATCTCATCTGGTTCAAGTTGACTTGATATTTTCTGGATTTGAGACTAGAACAAATAATTTAAAAAATTGAAATTAATAATAAAACAAAGAACTGAAAGAAATAAAAAAACACTTGTCTTGATCATCGATCATAAAACAGTTTTTAGAAGAAATTTAATTATTGACAGAGATTGAATGATACTAATTCAAAGATCTGAGAGACAGTTCTGTAATATACATTTTATACTGTCATGTAAGAGGGAGCCTCAGGTAATCATATGATTGTTTAAAACTATTAACAAATTTATGTATCATTTTACTTAATACAGTGTATATTTATTTGTTTCATTTTTTCATTCATATAATATATATATATAAATGAAATAAAGTTTACCAAAGCAAGTCTTAAGGTGATGTTACACGGGTCAATTCGCAACATTACTGTCAGTGGTTTCCGCACAACAAATGTTGCCTGTAAAGTTTATGTCATGGAAAAGACAAAATGCAACTTATTTTAGCAATATTTTTGCTTAGTGAACAAGTTGCAAATGTTTGAAATGAATTTTAAAGCTTTTAATGCAAAATTATCAATTTGACCAAGTGTTGCACGGAATATCGTTGTAGTTGTGAATTGACCTGTGTAACATCAGTGCCTTTACAGTGTAACTCTGTATACACATTGCATGGGTATCAAATACTTTAAAATCCCAAGACTTTAAGACTCATGATTGATGAAGTTTGACTGAAATTTTGAAAGACTTTAATTTTGCGAGCCCAAATCCATGCTGCTAGTAAAGTTTTAAAATAAAACTTTCAATTATCAGAGAGTGTATTTGTTCAGTGTACTACGTATAAATTAAAGATGTCTGAACGTTTCCAACATGGTTGATTGAAACCCGCTTGAATGAGCTTGATCACTGTTGTTATCATTGTATATATATCCATCCATGCATGACTCAAGTTATTATTAATACATGTCATGTAACCTTAAGTCTTATATTGTTCTATTGAATGCGCAGGGAAACATTCCTTTCACATATTAAAAAGATGTTTATTTATATTGTAGACAAAAGGGCTGGTGCATTATTGAAAAGATGAGTCTTCTCTTAGACACAACTTGAAAATTAGGCATTAATCTCTTTGCTGGACATATATATGACACTTTTGTATAATTAACACTTTATTCTAAGAGATGATCATGACTTTGTGGGTAACAGTGAACTCTGAGCTGTCAGTTACTTTGTTTTACATCTAAGGACTTTAAGACAGTGTCATTTCAACAAAAAGGATTGCATCTTATTTAAGTTGATCACGTCTAAGATAAGATAAGTCGTATTTTTTGCCTGTATAATGAAATGTCTGATAAGATAGACTTTTATACATGTAGTTAAATGTAAAGCCTTATGTAGGAAAGGAGTTTTCTGGCAGGTTTCATGATCGGGATCGAAGAAGATACAGGTCGACTACATTTCTTTAGTTTAATTATAAATAATTTTATTATGTCTTCCAGCATCACAAGATGGAAAATTATAGTTACCAGATTAGATTTGGCTAGAAAGCTAAAATGTTATATCACATAATTATTTATCAAAAATAAGTGAAGCTGAATTTTTTGAAATTATACTATATATTCAACATTTTCCCATTTTCTCAATTAATTCATGCTTGATCTAGTTGTCAATAGATTATTGTTGAGAATGATGACAGGAGGTCATCGAAACGTCCAACTCATTGCGTTAGTTTTTCTTGTTAAATGTCTATCAAAATCCTTACTAATCTTCCCATTGGTTCTAGAAATAAAGCTTTGATATTTGTGTATTTTAGCTGAAAACATGCAATGACTCCAAATTGTGTGAAGACAAAAAACATGTATTCTATAATTGTATTCTTTGAACCATAAGCCAGCTAGATAAATTAAACACATTCAATTTGTAGCAAAACTAATAATCATAAAATAGAAGTCTGGAGAAACTGATGGACAAACTGTAGATGCATGTATGAATGAATATTTAGATAAGTGTGAAGACAGTCATGGGTTTTAGAAAAGCTTTAAAGGGGTTATACCTATTAATTTAACATCATTTTCATTGTACAATCATGGACGAGGTGTTTCTGCTAAGGTGTCACTAAGATTATAAGGCTTCATCTGTGTCAGACAAGTTAGAGCATTAATTTTATACTCTTGACACAAGAAGCATTTGCTTAAGATAAATTCTTACCTGGTCCCTGAATCTCACAGATTTATTCATTACATGACCATGTATATTTTGAATAACCAAAACAACTCTAAAAACATCTAATTCCCTTGAGAGAATTGATATTAAACTGACTGGAATTGTATCATTTCAAGTTGAGACATGTATATAGTGTATGTAAACTAGATTCAAAAACAAGAACTATTTGAAATACAAACAGGAGAATTTAATTTATTCAAACATGCTGTCTTGTTGATGACAGCTAGGTAATATTCTATCTATAATTTGAATAAATGCTTTTGTTGCTTGGCAACCAAATTATGAATTCAAAGCAATTAATAAACAGTAGGAGGCACACTATTAGAAAACAGCAATACATGTAAATGTGATAAAAAATAGGTTGTTAAATTTAACATTTTCACTTTCTTTAACTTAATGATAAAAAATTTAGAAGCAAAATAACACAGGTTTTTTATGAAAAATAAATATTCTGCTCAGTTGAGAAGAAAAACACAAAACCAAACACATGCTAAAAAGTTTAACCTTATGTAAATAGAAGTCCTGAGGTAGGGCTATAAATATTTATATATACTGTAGATTAATTTTAGAATTTTAATGATTAGAGTTACACATGTCAGACATCATCTCAAAATTGTTTATAATTTACAGATTGTATAATGACAATATTACACCTGTTACTCAATTTTCATTACACCTGTATTTTACAATAAAATCATAACTAATATATATCAAGTAATTTTACTGTAATTTCAGTACTTTCTTTTTTTCATTCATTCATTCTTTCTTTCCTTTCTTTCTTTCTTCCTTTCTTTCTTCCTTCCTTCCCTTCCTTCCTCTTTCTTTTTTCTTTCTCTTAATTAAGTTTCTCTTCTTTCTTTCTTTCTTTTCTTTCTTTCTTTCTCTTTCTCTCTTACCTTAATTCTTTAGACTTTCTTTTCTTTCTCTTTCTTTCTTTTCCTTCTCTCTTTCATTCTTTTCTTTCTCACTTTCTTTCTTTCCTTCTTTTCTTTCTTTCTTTCATTTCTTTCTCTTTTCTCTTCCTTTCTTTCTTTCTTTCCCTTCCTTCCTTCCTTTCTTTTTTTCTTTCTTTCCTTACCTCTTGAAATTTCATGCATTGTACACTAAGTTTGGATATACGTTTTCCACTTCTGCTTCTGTTGCTCATGAAAACTAGGCTTTTGTCATGATACGTCCTTTAAATCTTTCTTGTTACAATGGCAGACAAATTTAAAGATATGCTATCAAAAGATGAACTTCATTAATTTTATTATTCTGAATTATGATCAAGCAATGCTTGGTTATTAAATCATTTTTTATTATTAATTATTAATCATTTTTAGCTTTAAGATTTTTATTTTTTTTACAGTGTACATCATCTCATGATTGTCAGAAATATGGAAACTAAAATATTCATTATAATTACCTTTAAATCCATTATCTTTTGTTGTTGTTGTTTTTTCTTGGATTCAAAATCTTTAGGAGGGTCAGGTTCGTCTCCCTAAAAGTATGCATGGTGTTAGTAACATACATGTAGTCAATACATGTAGGTGGATGTAATGTTTAAAAACATTGACATATATTTCTAATATGCCAACCCTTAATAAAACAATGTGTTTTGCCAGATTGCTTTGTTTAATTGGCCAACAAATTTTTGGTCGGAAATTTATGACAATATAATGCATGGTTTATGCTTACTTGCATGCACTCTCTAATAAAATAGAAATCTTTAACTACAAGCTCAACTGAGCCAATGGCCATCATGCATCAGTGGACTTTTATTTTATTGTTTGTTAAATGTAATTTTAAACAGTAATTTGTAGTGTATTTTTAAATTAATTTTCATGGTATGGACTGTACGTTTTGCGGCAGCCCACCATCCTATGCTCACAGTCTACCATGCATATTATATGATTTTTGTAAAGAGCCTAGCTAAAGCAGATTCTAGATAGGCAATTTATAAATGTTCATCATTATTATTATTATGTAATAAAATACATTTAACAGATTATACATTGCATAATCAAAGCAAAAAATGGCTGTCAGACAGATCACTAAATAGATCTTATACCAAACAGTTAGATTGTTTGTGGACCTTTCTTTGTACAGCCCTAATACTTATTTAGATTATACAAGTCTACTTACCTTGTTAAGTTCATTAACTTGGCCAAAAAGTGAGTCAATTTGAGAACTGAGACGACTACATCTGACAGACAATTATATTGCATAATTAGTATAGGAAATCGCACGATCTTGAGTACAATTCGGAATTAATAGGTACGAGTAATGTTTTGAAAGTTCTCAAAATAGGACGAGCCTTTAGGCGAGTCCTATTTGAGAGTTTTCAAAACATTACGAGTAACTATTAATTCTGAATTGTACGAGAAGATCGTGCGATTTTTTATTTATAATACACTATCGTTGCCATAGCGACTTAATAGGTACTCTACAGAGTACAATTAACGATATAATTGTACTCCTCTCGTCCAATCAGAATCGAGTAATTTTGTATAGTGTATTATAAACACAGTTATGTACAATATAGCAAGACTGTCAAAGCTTGTGGATTTTTGCATAACAATGCATAATTATACATGTATTGTACAGACAAATATACAGCTATTTCAAAAAACTTTGAATACTGAATACTGCATTCCGCATACTGAATAGTGCATTCCAAGACTTACAAATTGCATTTTTGATTGTTTCCATTGTCGTTTTACCACCTATTTGCCTAGTTATACATGTAGCTGTTATAGAGGATTTTCACCATGCCATCTCCAAAACATACTGAACTACAAGACATTTTGGTCTTTTAATGCACTATTCAGTATGCAGAATGCAGTATTCAACGTTTTTTGAAATAGCTGTATATCCCAAATGTGAATAGGGAAATTTAACTTGACAGCTATCAACCCCACACAATGTTCAGACAGCCACACAAATAAGAGTCTTCACCAGTGACAGATTAATGATGTCTGAAAACTCTACTTATTGTTTGACTGCTGTCTGGAATTGATTTGATGCTAGTCTGTTGCCCTATTCCAAGTCAAGACTTTTGTCTTAATTAGGAAGAGCATATTAATTATACAATTATTTACAGGTAGAAGGTAACTTTGGTACCAGCAATTTGGTACTGACAGTATATTTTTGGGGTTCACAATACTTTTGTTCAACATTACTTTTATCACACTTTATTCTAAATGCTCCAATGAATTTTCAGGAATTTTTAGGAATATTTAGTGGTATAGGTTTGTATGTTCTTGAAATATCAAGGTTGTTGCTTAACAAATATTACAGTGCTACACTCGAACTGTGGCCAATACAACAAAGTTTTTGTGTACTTTTTGATATACATCTCATTACAAAAATGTTGTCACATAAAAAATTAATATTGAACTTCAGTCAGTTACAGAGTCAGTAGTAAATTTACCAAATAGGAATAAATCATCACTGACCTTGAAAACACTAATAAAATGATAAAACACTATTCTGCTTAATGTTTTCCTTAATTTATTTCAACATCAGATTAGTAAAATAGCAATGATAAAAATCATGATATTTTCGAGCTTAACACAAATCTGATGTCAGTGATAATTCATTCCTATTTTAGTGGTAATATAAATTTATCAAAGTTCAATATGTCATTTCTAATGACAATATTTTTGTAATTAGGTGTATCTTTTTGACAACTTTAAATACTGCTAACCAATATTAGATACTATATATCAGCACTTCACTTTGATCCATTCAATAAGCCGATTTGATGTATTATGTACAAACTCTGCCTATCGAGACATTGAGCTGAGAGTGAGCTGAAAGTTGTCTGTATAAAGTATTAGAATGCAATGGTAGTATGTGCAAGAGAGTATACAGCGTCCCCTAAATTAGTCCAATTTCTATTACTAGAGACCACTGATTTTCCTGACAAAAGGCTCATTTATATAGTGTTAGCCTTGAGTCAATGTAAATTATTCAAAAATACCAGTGAGAGAAAAGTGTTGATAAAGAACAACACAACAATCAAGTTTATTCCCATTGGTTTTCTTGAAAAGTAGGCTAGCACTGTATTCATAATTATAATATGATTGAGTCGGGTTTCTTGTTATTCATGGGGCTTTATATTGCTTACATGTATATCCCCAGTCATATATAATATGAATTCAAGGGTTTTATCTAGATCTTCCCTGGAATTTATCTAGATAAATACCTTGAATTTATAATTCCCAGGGATTTATCTATTTTTAAGTAGATAAATCCCTTGAATTTATAATTTCATCCCATACTTCCTTAGATTATCTCTGTGTGGAAATCGAGACTTAGAAATTTTCTTAGAAATGTACTAAAGAGTTACTACTAGGATTAAAATACAATTATTTAAGGTTTCCTTCTGGGATCTTTTGGAATTGCTTTTGAGTGAAACCCTCTTCAATCACATAATATTTAAGACAGTTAAATAGTTCGAACCTCGGCTTAATTTATCCATTTATGCATCCCGAGGGCCATAGGCTCTGTACAATGTATATGGCTAAAAGTCTCAGTTCTTGGTATTAATACATGTATAACTCTTCCATGCACCTTTTGTCAGGAAGCTCAGCGGTCTCTAGTAATAATGGAAACTGGACTAGTGTGCAAGTACTAGAAGACATTGGACACTTTAAATAAAAAAAAAACTTATTATCAATGAAGTGAAGTGCAGATTTGGTTAGAAGTACATCAAAAAAATGTCAAGAAGTCATCAAAAAAATTGTGGTACAGTGGCTACAGTTCATAGTGTAGCACTGTCTAGTAAGCTTAAGTGGTATAGGTACATGTACATTGTAAAATAAATGTAGCATTCTTTAGAATCCTTACTTTTTGAAATTCCTTGCTCTCTCTGGAGAAGATATTGAGTTTTCTAGCACATGGAGGCGAAATTCATCAACCTAAAAAAATGTTGCCAGCTAAGCTTAATTCAAGCTCAAATATTTTATTTTAAAAGTGTATTTAAAGTATGAATATTGTCCTATGAATACTATTTTCAAATAAATATGAATGTCCTTATAAATAATGAAAGCAAAACAGGAAATGGTTAGCAAAAACAAAGTTTCATCACAATGTCTGAAGTTAAAACTGGAGCAACAGGGAACCTGTTTAGTGAGCTCTGCAACTTGATTTTGCAAAGACGCTAGTCGACTTCCTTCAAGTATCTTTGAAATTCTGGTAGCTCGTTTCATTTCTTAGGAGTTCCAAGTTTAGAAAGGAGGTTGAGAAACCAGACTTTCTAGGCAGTTATAAACTCTTTAACTCTTTAACTTTTCCAAAACAAACTGTTGTCAAGTTTGCCGCCATTTTATTTTTTTTCGGATGAGGAGAGACTGGAGACGATTTTACCCGTCAACCTCAGCAAAAAAAAACAGATAAAAATCGAACAGAAAATATGTTTATTTATATCTGCAATTACATGTAGCGGCAGTGGTTCCCGCCTGTTAGAAAGACCTGAAGTTGTTTTCACGTTATCAAGATTAATAATTTAACTTCCTCGCCTTCCTGCTTCCTTGCCGTATAGCCGTATAACCGTATAAGCTCCGGCACGTAGGGATTATCTCCAAGGTCATAACCTCGTGGCGCACTGGCTCTGTTCCTTAATTGATCCATTGTGTAACGGGCAACGTGGTCTGGTAAGGGAAGTTCTGTAGCCATTAATATTTTATAATACACGGCGAGTAGACGCCAAGTGTAAAGCCGGCAGGGAGGCGATCACTTGTCTAGAGCTGACCTAGTGAGGAGTTGAACTACTGTTAGCCAGAAACCAAGCGTGACGATCGGACCCAAGATGACTTCCAAATCAGTGCAACGAACAAGCTTGTTTGCCATTGCTGTTTGCTGTATCGTGTACTTGAACGCTAAAAGAGTTAATTCAGGTGCGTATAAAAGGTTGTTAACGGTGATGAAGTGTGCCGGTTGATCTATTGCAGCCAGTGATACGTTGATCAAATGGCGGCCTTATATAAAGCTTAACTTTCCTGTTTGGTACCTCAAGAAGTTGCTTGGCGAAATTTTGATTGTCATTGAGCTGTAATTACAACTCAAAGTATATTAATCTTCTTAGAAGTACTTTATCTTTGAAATTATAGTATCTGCCTGTCAAAATTTTCTTTGTTAGTACTTTAGAATCTCTCTGCTAAGTTCCAAGTCATCCCATATACCGACAACTAACTTGATAGAAGATTCTGATAGTTGAGGCATCATGCAGTCAAAGCGTAAACTTGTATCCTGTGGTTCTCAAATGTTTTGCCTATGCGGAGTAGAAATTTTGATCGCTGTAACTGAGTTAATTATCTAAATATTTTGTGCTGCAAATATGAAGAATATATTGGAATTTAAAGTTGTGTCGGGGTTCTGAAGGTCGTCCGAGAAGTTTAGATTGTAAAGCCACTTTATTTGACACTGTATTATATATTACTTGTATGAATTGAGTGAATTTATACATTGTATGTTACGACCCTTATCGGTTCACTGGTTTTGTTAAGTAAATTATAAGTGAAATTCAACTTCCATATATTAAAACTATCCGCGACAGAGTTTGAAAATTTATCGTAAAAGTAAATAAATATTTAAAATTTTGCCAATGGCGACTGCGACCTCTGTATCGAACATATTTACCAATGGATCTTCACCGAAAAACTCGTGTTTTATTTATAAGAAATTTGTTATCCGTAAACCACAGCGGAACACCTGGCACCAACGCAATAGCTAATAATAATTGCCAGTTTTAATAAGTTGATCTCGAGCTAACTAAAATTTAAAAAAGAAGGGGGGGAAAAGGACAAAATATGCACCGTGGTGAATATCGTATGATAAAATTTTGTTCGTTCTTCAATAGAATGTTTCAAATTTATATTTGTTATATTCTAAAAAGGTATATTTTATTGGCATCTTTTCATACGGAATTCCATTTTCTCGAGTGAAATTTTATTTTATTATTAAGTGCGTGACAATACGTGACATATCAGCTCGCTGTCAACGCGTCACGCGGCGTTTTCAAAGCAAAGCAGAAATGGGAAGTAGTCCAAGCAGTGTGGGTACGGTCGGTAGTCAGATTGGGTCAACGACGGGCGATATAAATTTCTGCTGTCATACTTAGTATTGACCGCAACATGGATATTAAAAAATCTTTTTAAGATCCATGACCGCAATTTTTCTGGAAAAAAGTTTGATATTTTTTTGGTTAAAAAATCCCTTTTCCTTTATGAAAGAGTGAGCTCTTTGGTCGGATTTCTCCACTGGCATTTTCCTTGACACATCAGTACGAGATAACATGCACTTTGGGCATCAGTTAGCTATAAGATAAACGAATGTTTAGTTGTTTTTTGTTTTATATGATTGAATATTGATTAAATCGGAAATGATTTACGACCCACCAACTCAAGTACTAATGAGATAACACCGACACTAAGGCACGTTTCATATAGGCATCAATCGAACGCTTGATTGCGGTAGTGCTTCTTTGCGGAGTTAGAGCAGTTACGGACCGCGCCGTACCGTAACTGTGTCAGTGCCGTGATGTCTGTAAAATCATTCTGAATTCTTGTCGTAGCTGTGCCGTTATCAGCAGTTTTTGTTTCATTTTAGCTCCTTTAGCAGGAAGACCTGTCATCGATTACATCCTGCGTTGAAAGTCGTAAACTTGTCGCGTTTTATGCTCGTATGTCTTGTCGCGTGTCATGCTCTCGTCAGTGCTAAAACGGGAGATGACAGTCACAAGACAGTCTCCTGATATTAATCTTTTGTTTCCACTCTACCGTTTGTCTGAGAGAAATGGATATTATAACTGGGCAAACGAGGAATCGAGGAATGGAACGAGGAATGGCAAAACATCACTGCGCTTTGCGAACGTCTGGAACTGTAAAAGTTATTAGTCACTTCCATGGGAAGTTTAACGTTTATAGACACGTTCTGAAATTTAGCGTGTGTATATAGCTGGTCCGATAGTTGTAATATTCATTCCCTGAAGAAGTCTCCGTTAGAGACGAAACTCGTCGGAATTAAAAAGAAAGTTTACAACTACACGAGTTCTCCTCTGTGCTGCTCACTAGTCCTAGTTAAAAAATTAAAAAAATTAGAAATTTTTTTTAACTTGTAAAAAGTAATAACTGTGCAGAGAAAAAATCCGAGCCCCCAGCGGAAATCGAACCCACGATCCTCCAGTTACTGTTTGTCTCGAATATAAATTTTCCGCCGTAAAACGACAAGTAATTTTCGTTTCAACAAATTCTTGCCGAACTCATCTTCTTTGCGACCGGTGTTACTAAGCTCGTTGTCATGGAAATGAGGAAATCTTAAACTTTGTGAAAGAACTTGAATATGATTTTCTCCTTGCGAACAAAAGGGTTCGGCGGTAATTACATCCGGTTATGATGGACTTGAAGTGATTCATAAAGGACTGAAAAGAAATAAAATGAAAACAAAACAAAAACAAAACAAAACAAAACAGAACAAAGAGTGAACAGAAAAAGTGAAATGGAGAGGACAACATTTGGAAATTTTTCTCGTTTCTCGAAGTCTTACTTGTCTTTTCACTTTTTCTTTTCACTCTTTGTTCTGTTTTGTTTTGTTTGTTTTTGTTTTGTTTGTTTGTGTTTTGTCTTCATTTCATCTCATTTCTTTTCAGTCCTTTATGAATCACTTCAAGTCCATTTATTATTATTTATTATTACCATTTATTTTTCATTCCCATAAAATAATCTCTTCTATTTTGTTTTACAGTGGATGTTAGTACTGTATACTCCACAGTAAGCAAATGTCCAAAGGGAACTTTTAAAAAGGAGCTTTACTGCGTTCTAAATTGTGGACCTGGTTATTACGGCAACACAGCGACAGGAGCATGTCTACCTTGCTCCAAGGCATGCAGAACGTGTCTAAATGGCGTCGTTAGTGACAATTGCTCCAGTTGTTACGATCCTTACTATTTAAACGCAAATACATGCGTCAAAACATGTGGCGTAATGTTTACGCAGGGACCTCCATCGAGGAAAATACGGTTAATATCCGATGGAAATCATTTTAAGGGACGCGTAGAGGTGTTCTATAATAATACTTGGGGAACCATATGTGATGATGACTGGGATATCAACGATGCTCAAGTTTTGTGTCGGGAGTTGATGCTGGGCGACGCCATAGCCGCGGTGACGATGGGAAGACTGGGCACTGGTTCTGATGAACAACCTATTTGGCTTTCTAATGTGCAGTGCACAGGAAATGAATCGAGGATTGACACCTGTGCGCTTCCTGCTTGGGGGACGCACAGTTGTGGTCATTTTGAAGACGCTGGCATCATTTGCTCGGGTCCAGACTCTACTCGTCGTTGTGTGCCAGAGTGTGGTCCTGGTTACTACAAAGCCGAAGATAAAAACTGTGCTGTTTGTGCGTCAGAATGTTTAACATGTGCAAATACGTCTACATCGTGTTCAAGCTGCGACGGAACAACCTTTCTAAAAGGTATCTATTGACACGTAACGCTATCTCTCGACTGAGCGTTGCGTGACGTGATTAAACACGGCTCAGCCTAGTACCCAGGCGTTCCCCGTTTCTTGACGTGAACGTGACGTCACAGAGTGAGGACGCCTGGGTACTAAGCTGAACACCGCTGCGTACAAGACTAGTGATGTTGCAGATGTGTATCTTTTATTGTGGAGCCTTTTTATTGTTGTGTGCGTTGTTGTTTTTAGAAATTGTATATAACTGTTTCAAAAAACGTAGACGGTCTGACATCTGAATCTGACTCTAAATCTGAATCTGGATCTGAATCTGCGACCGAATAAGATTGTGAGAATGACTCTTATCTTTAAATATACGTGTAATATCATCCATTCATACTCTTATCACTTTATAATGTAATTTATTCCAAGTTCCTACCAAGAATTTACTTCCTTCTCGCTCAGATATAGATTCAGATTCAGATTTCAGACCGTCTACATTTTTCGTAACAGGTGTATATAAAGCCGAGCTGTTCCTGGTAGATAGCCCTTTTGTTTGTAGTTACCCCAGGGAAACGAAAAGAAAAGAGTTATGCCGGCTACCAGGGACAGCTCCATGCAGCTACGTACAAATACGCTAATCTGGAAAATTTTGAGAGCGCATGTACATGTTTTGTCAATTTTGGCAATCCACATTGAAACGGAATTTTCGTAGATAAAAGAAAAGTAAAGTAAAGCAACCTTATTTTAACGTCGATAACCCGTGACAGTCGTAGACTGATAAACTTGAGGCCGAAGGTGCACTCATTTTCTTCCCTCTCCCCACAGTTTTGAAGTAGCCTTAAGTAAAGATGTGGATAAATTGCATATAAATAGTACTGCAATTTATATAATAATTGGTATATTACGCGCGCTCTGATAATTGGTCGAACAACCATGTGTGATTAGAGTACACACACATAGATGGCGTCATCGAATCTTACGCGCGCTGTGGTTGGTTGGAATGTTTCGATAAATATTATATAAAACAGATAGATTCCATTTTTCCGTGCGTCTGTACTCTAATCGATGCACAGAAGACGTCAAAATGTGGTGAGAATAACAGTCACGCCACTCGACTTCGTCTCGTGGCGTACTTTTTTGTTCTCACCACATTTTGACGTCATCTGTGCATCGATTAGAGTACAGACGCACGGAAAAATGGAATCTATTTGTTAACTATTTGATGCATCTTTAGCCTGCGTAGCGGCCCTGGGGAGGGCAGGGGAAGGGGGACTGGGGAGGAGGGGGATGGAAAGGCCCCCTTCCCTTTCCCATTCCCCTGCCCTCCCCAGAGCCGCTACGTAGTCTAATGCATCTCCTAATTCTTTCGTTAATAGGCAAAAAATGTCTTTCTGAGTGCGGAGAAGGTTACTTTGGCAATTCCATCACTCGTGTATGTCAAAAATGTGATCCCATCTGCCGAACGTGTTCGAGTAGTGCCAAGAAGTGCACTGGATGCCAAGACGATCGATTTCTGTCCAACACAACTTGCGTAAGAAAGTGTAGTGTCAGACAGGTCGCCCAGAAACGTTTGATCCGCTTGAATGGAGTTGATCGTACCTCTTCGTACGAAGGACGAGTTGAGGTGTACCGCGGTGGTGAATGGAATACAGTTTGTAATGAATACTGGGATTATCGAGAAGCCACGGTTGTATGTCGTCAATTAGGGATGGGACGTGCCCTTAAGACCAAGCAATTTGGTGGCGGATCCGGTCGCATTTGGTTTGACAAACTCGCTTGTACAGGCTCAGAGAAGAACATATTTGATTGTCCGTATGAAAAAGTAGTTTGGAACTCACGATGTTATCACTCCAAAGATGCAGGCGTTGTCTGCTCTGGACCTCAGTTTGGAAATCCGTTGACCAATATGTGCGTTAAAGAATGCCGCGAAGGTTTTTATAAGGATGCGAATGATATTTGCAAACCCTGCAATGCTGATAGATGCGCGGCGTGTATTGGATATCCCTTCCGATGTACCAAGTGTAAACCACCCAAATTTTTAAAAGAGCACAACTGTGTGTCAGATTGTGGGAAATCTAGTTATGGTCATATACCAACCCGCACTTGTAAACCTTGTGATAAAAAGTGTGTCAGCTGCGCCAATGGGAAGGACAGCACCAATTGTACCTCCTGCAGCGCTCCTCTGACCCTTAAAGATGGTAAATGTACGGGAAGCTGTAGCCCAGATCTCTTTCAACACATGGGAAAGTGCATTAAAGAGTGTCCCATTGGATTCTACAGTTTGAAATATAACTTTACTTGTAACAAGTGCCCAAAGGAGTGCTTTAGTTGTCGTTTCGATGAAAACAAGAACACTTCCAAGTGCGTTTTGTGCCAACCACCACTCGTATCCAACGACGGGGCATGTACTTCAAATTGTTCAGCCACCGGGAAAGTTTCTTTTCCTGTGGCCAATGCCACGGGTTCGGTAACAATCAGGCTTGTCAATGGGTCTGATTATTTGGAAGGTCTTTTGCAAGTCTACCATGACGGAGAATGGGGAACCGTTTGTGATGATGGATGGGATTATTTGGAATCTAAAGTACTCTGCAAGTAAGTATTAATGGGATCCTTATTTATTTCCAGTACAGTAGAAAGTCTTTATACGAACACCTCTATAATACGGGCATTTCTACAAGTATATGTGCCTCCGCCCTTACTTGTTTGCTCTCTTCACAGGGCCTGTAACCATAGGTTTTGCAGGGTGGGTGCACATCAAATGGAAGTGGAACTATTTCTACACTTGCTTTGTCTAATTGTCTTACCTTTCCCCAACGTTTTGTTGCTCAGTGGGGAGGGGGGAGAGGGGGAGGGGGACCTGCTACTCAGTGAGAGCTAGCGCGATTATAGATAATCCGGACCTTTGATTTCTATAGGGGGTGCATGTACACCCAGTGCCCCCCTGTATACGGCCCAGATTCGGTGTCCATATAAATGAGGGTCAACTGAAGTAGTGGCGGACATATGAGGTGAGTTTGGGAATTCACCCATACCTCATAAGAATATTGCTTTCTAGAACGTCCGCGGCCAAATGATCTAACCGTATTTTTTTTTTTTCAAACGTTTTATGGATGAAAGAACATCATCATAGACGTACAATGTGAAAATAAAAAATAGGAGTCACCGACTTCCCTAGGAGTCACATGCGGCGTCAAAGTAGACCCTCTTTCCCGTTAAAAACTGCTTATGCGCAATACGAAAACACGCGAGAAAAGGCAGGCATTTTTTGCATGCAGTAAAAAGAAATTTCTGAAATGCATGTTTTAATTAACATATAAAATAAGATTATGTGTGAATAGTTCGGGATAGATACCAACGGGTACAATTTTTCATCATCATATATTGTAACCATTTTCGGATTCGATTTGGAACGTTTTCTGCCTGAAGTTTGGTAAAACTTGTGTGATTTCGATAAATTTTAACCACATTTTTTTCTTTAAGTTTTCAACAATGAAAGTTTTCTTTGGCCTCTTGAATACATAAAATAAAAAAGGGGGTCGCTGACTTCGTTGTCGAAATATAAGCTTTTCAAGTGTCTTTCGAGACAAGAGTGATATTCCGTGACTTAATTCCACTTAATGTCACGCCAGAGTGATCGAGTTACGTTCTTGTTGAGTTTTCGCTACTTCATAGAACTTACAGACACCAAAATATTTGTAAAAAGGTATAAGCGTCCTTTATTTATTATACATAAACAAATATCAAAAGAAATGGCTTTTTAATTTCGCGAAAACCTGGAAGAGTGAAGTTTCAGAAATAGTTTTTTCTTAGCGCGCGCGTTCGATGACGTGTGTACGTGACAGCGCGCGCACAAACCTACCGCTTCGTGACATGGCTCCAAAATCAACAAAATAACCGTCGAAAAATAACGTTGATTTTTATCTTTTTTTCTAAATCCTTTTAAATAACACTATAAAAAAATAAAAGCTTTTTCGAGTGTTTTAAAGGTAAAGCCAATCGTCACGCGTGTCACGCCATACGCAAGAGAGATGCGCGGAGGAGATGCGCAGAAACAAATGGCGCGAACGTCCTTAAGTTTGTACGTCCCCTATAATTCGTGGTGTATTCGTCGTAGTTGATATGTAATTATTGCTGATAACAATTTACTTTTATTTCCAGACAGCTCAATCTCGGTGTTCAGTCCTCTAAACCACTTGGAAAAATTCCCAAAGGGAGTGGTAGAATTTGGCTGGATGATATGTTCTGTACTGGCCGTGAGAAATCCATCGAAGATTGTGTACACAGACCATGGGGTGAAACCAATTGTAACCACGAAGAAGACGTAGTTGTACGGTGCTCTGGTCCAGGCGTGCGCAGATGCCAAGATAAATGTCCCGATGGTTACTATGCCAACAAGGGTGAATGCCAACAGTGTAACGTAGCATGCGCCAAGTGTGTTACTAACGCAACAAATTGTATCAAATGCACTTCCGGGTACTATAAGAACGGAAGTACTTGCGTGACAAGATGTGGTGACGGCTTCTTCTTGGACCCAAACACGATGGAATGTCAGTCATGCAATAAGACATGTGCCACGTGTTTTGGTGACGCAATGAATTGTACGTCGTGTTCAAAACCGTTGTTCCGTAAAGGATCCCAGTGTCTGTCATCTTGTTATCCGTGGTTCGAACCAGCTGTTACCCATGGAATACGTTTAGCTGGTACTAAAAGAAAAGATAGTCTCGAAGGACGTGTTGAAGTATGTTAGAAGTAGACTACTTCTGTTTAGAGCACATTTCGTATGAGTGTGAAAACGGCACGGTGCAACACGGCATTGTTACGTCAGGAATTTCGAATGTTTTTATAGACACGGCATTCACATGGTCACGACACGACGCGGTCTGTTTCACACTCATACGAAAACCGTTCCTTAAACTCAGTGTTATTTGAGTGTTTGGTTTTCTAGGCCCATTCTGTTCTACGGTAAAGCCCAACGCGAATGATCGAACGGATGCTTGCAGAGGCAATCTATTTCCCAGAGCCGTTACTGCGCATGCTCAGTTATTTCGTCGAGCATGCGCAGTAAAAGGTAACGGCTCTGTGAACGGGATTGTTGTAGAGTTTTCCTGTTTCTTTGTGTACAACAAATAAACCTATGCGAGGCAGCATATTTTCAAAATTGCGATTGAGCTCGCTTACGCTTATCGCAGCGATATCTAGAGCAGATTTCGTATGAATGTCTATAAAAACATCCGAAATTACTGCCTTGACCGTACGGTGCCGTTTTCACAGTCATACGAAATGTGCTCTAACAAGGCCGCACTTGCTGCTGTACAGCGTTTAGTGTACAAAATGATATGGCAAATAAGAACAACTCAATTTCTTTCTTTGCCTTTATAATACTAGCTGTATTACAATGGCGTGTGGGGAACAGTCTGCGATGATGGCTGGGACATTCGAGAAGCTATGGTTGCATGTCGTATGCTGAACCTTGGGAACGCTACCGAAGCAGTAACCACCGCAAGATTTGGTGCAGGCAAGGGACCAATCATGCTTGATGACGTCAACTGCGTAGGTAATTATGATTTGACAAAAACTCAGGATCTCTAATTGTGGACACCACAGGAAGATGAAAAAGAGGAGCGGCGAAGAAGGGGCCTAGAATCTGGACTAAGGAAACGGAAACTCTCCCACCTACCGGGACGCCCAAACAGAATGAATTTATGTGAAATTATATGCATTAACCTAATCTAAACACCTGCAAAGGAGGGAATGTGGTATACTCGTATTATAGGGGCTTGGGGCCAGCTGTCCGTGTTTTAGAGATTTCCGTCGAAGAAAGAATTATCAAACAAAAGACTGCGAACGAGGACTCTAACGGAGAGCCTATCGCTGAGAAAGTCGTGCACCCATTATGTACGCTGCAGGCGCATTTCATAGTCTTAATGAAATGTTTCGTTTTTGTTTGTCAAGGTAACGAGAACTCTCTAGGAAAATGCGGTCACAGAGGGTGGGGACAAGAGAATTGTGAACACAGTGAAGACGCTGGTGTGAGGTGTTCAGGTCCTGACCAGTCACGTGACTGTATAAAAATTTGTGGAGATGGTTATTTCCAAAACAGGTAGGCGGCATTACGTCATACATGAGCAATATGAAAGAACGTGAAAGCTTAAATCACACTAGCGACGCAAGCATAAGTGCAAGCAACATGCGCAAACTCAGTATCGTATCTATCACATAGGTGTGAAAAAAGACAAGCAGTGGTATATAGCTATTTCAAAAAAGGTTGACGGGGCGAACGGCGAATGGTGTTTGGTGATTGCACGACCGAAAGGAACTGTGGTGACGCTATTAGACCGCTATCCGGCGCGGAGATATGAATCGCCTATCGATCACTTTGTCTAGTAAGGTCTTTACTGCATGGTAGCGGCATTACTTGGGTGTTTAATTAATAAAAATGCAGCAATTCTTGTAACCCCAAATTTCCTTTCGGTTGTGAAATCACCAATCGCCAATTCCCATTCGCCATTCGCCCCGTCAACCGTTTTGAATGGCTATATGCGATACTGAGTCTGCGTATGTTGTTTGCGCTTATGCTTGCGTCGTTAGTTTGAATCAAGCCTAGTGGATCGTATTATTAGTCTAGTGACCAGTTTTCACTAGCGGAAAACTGAAGCAGAAACAGCATGCTCGGTCTGAAGGCACTACTGCTTGGCGGTGATTGTTTACTGATCCTGCGTATGTTGCTTCTATTTCTGCTTATGTCGCCCGGGAAAACAAGGCCTAAAGCTTTGGTCAAACGGTAGATTATTGTAGATGGTAGTTACCAGTGCGAGGTTTGATCGGCAAAATACCATTTTACAATCATATACGACACAAAACGGTCAAAGGTAACATCAGCTGCCATGAAAACTAATTTTGTGCGTGTGTTTCTCTAATAGATGCACAGATGACGTTAAAATGTGGTGAGAACAGAAAGATGAATACTGTTGTACTCACCACATTTTGAAGACATCTGTGCTTCTATTAGAGTACAGATGAACGGAAAAATAGAATTTGTTGTATATAACATTTACCGAAACATTTCAACCAGCTAGAACGCGAGTAAGATTCTGCGACGTCATCTTTGCTTGTGTATTGTAATCGTACACCGTTTTCGACCAACCAAAACGCGCGTAACATACCTATAATATAATTAGTGGAAATACGGGAGCGTGTGTTTGAAATATTATCAATTATTGCTACTGCACAGTTTGACCGAAGCCTAGCTAAAGTTAAGTATAATTGTTTCTTTCAAGTACAACTAGAACTTGTGGAAAGTGTAGTCCAGATTGCAAGACCTGCGAAAACTACCCAGACAACTGTACGCACTGTGAAATCTACGAGTACCTCAATAGATCTACGAGCAGAAACATTTGTGTGCAAGACTGTGGCGACGGCTTCTTTGCTGATAATTCCACACGAGAATGCATGGCATGCAGCCCTAACTGTACCTCGTGTTTTGGAAACCCAACAAATTGTTCCGCGTGCGCTCACGGCACATTTCTTGACACAGAGACTAACTCGTGTGTCAGTAGCTGCGACGGCAAGACCATGATCAGTGGCGTCGAAGATATCCGTCTTGCTGGGACGAATAGAACGAGGTTTGGTCGTCTTGAGGTTAAATATAATGGAGAATGGGGAACTGTTTGCGATGATAGTTTTGATATCAAAGACCGTGATGTGGCTTGCAGACAGCTAAAGCTGGGCAAGGGTCTTGGTATTAAGAGCAGCGCTTTCTATGGACAGGGAACTGGGAAAATTATGTTGGATGACTTGCAGTGCCGAGGGACGGAGAGATCGCTTTTTGACTGTAGGATGAACACAGGTATGTCCAAATGAAAATCACAAAAATATGGTCATTATGATGATGATGATGGTGATTGATGGTGATGATGATGATGATGATGATGATGATGATGATGATGATGGTGATGATGATGATGATGATGATGATGATGATGATGATGATGATGGTGATGATGATGGATGGTGATGATGATGATGTGTGATGATGCTGATGGTGGTGATGGTGGTGATGATGATGGATGGATGATGATGTGTGATGGTGGCATGATGATGATGATGGTCGATGATGATGATGATGATGATGATGGTGATGATGATGATGATGATGACTATGATTGATGATGATAGTGATGGAGATTGACGAATGAGTTGGATAATAGTGATGCGATGACGATGATGTTGAGATAGTGATGATGATGACGATGATGTTGATAATAGATTGATGACTGATGACTGGATGATTGACCTGATGATAGGTGATGATAATGACTGATGATGACGATGACGATGATGATGATGTTGTTGTTAACTGTCATACTTATTAAACGGTGATAATTAGGAGGATTACAGAGTAGTGGTACTTTTTTCTGAAAAAACAAAAATGCCAATGATCAATCCAACTGACCCGATAGCAGTGACTGGAAATGTATCCCAAGGGGTCGTTGGTTCGAGTCCACTTGAGTCAGATCTTTTTTCTCGTAGAAGATGAGTCAGCAACCCATGTCAGAACCGTAGACGGATTTTAAGATCGTTCTATGTTGATTTCCGCGTTGATAACGCGATTATGATGATTATTGTAATAATCTGACACGTCCTTTTCAAAAACACTAAGGCGTGGTTTTCAAGAACGACTGAAAGGGCAGCGGAAGCAACATAGGCAGAGCAATTGTTGCATTTTGTGAGAAAAGACAATATGCATTGCGCTACTGAGTCGCTCGTGAAAAATAGGCTCAAGCGTTGTCCTTCAATGCGTAAGGAAACTGATACTGATTGATTTTGACCACAGTTTTATACTAAGCGAATGTTTCCGTAAATAAATAATCAACTTTTGACAAATTTAGCCCGAGTAATTTCTATGGGTCAGAATCCAATCAAACAGTATTTTCTGTTCTTCTAGGTGGTATTGGACACGGTAATTGTGGACACGGCGAAGACGTTGGCGTTATCTGTTCGGGTCCCGACACATCTAAACGATGTATCCGAAAGTGTCCGATTGGATTTTTCAAGGCCAAAGACAAAGGCAAAGATATCTGTAACAAGTGTTCTACGAACTGTCTCTCCTGTATTGGAAAAGCCGATAACTGCACAAAATGCTCTCCACCACTATTTCTTGAGAAGACCAAATGTGTTAGGAAGTGTACTTTGGGACGGTATGGTAACACCTTAACCAGGAAATGTCTTCCTTGTAATTTGAATTGCCAGACTTGCTTGGACGGAGCCAGTGATGCTCTTTGCAAGACGTGCTCAAAAGGACTTGTACTGAGTGAGTATTCATTTATTCAGTTATCACATATTTGAAATATTCTTACTTATGACCCAAAATGGCCGTACGTAATTTTTGTTTTCATTTGTTTTCGATTGCGAGCTCAAATCGTTCTAAATAATCGAAGGAGACAAGAATGAATTCTAAAAATAGCCAACACTAGAGTAGCCTCCTTCGTAGGCTACTCCTTTCCTTTATTGGGTTTCCTGTTGTATCTAACCGGAAGAGCGAAGACTGGACCACTTATCCATTTTTGCTCGCCCCTAGTCTCTCATCTTTACAACAGGGACCCAAGAGAAAGAATAGGAGTTGCCTGTGGAGGTGGCTAGGACAACACTATGACTAACGAATATTTTCATAAGGTGCTTTCTAATATAGGAAATCGGTCAGTCAAAATAGCTGACATTGAGACAGTCTTCGACCTTTTTCGTTGTCATTTCAGATGGATCTGTATGTACTAAGGATTGTGGTAGCATGCGTTCAGTCGAAGCTTTACTACCGCCCCGTCCAGCTAAGCCCTTGGTACGTTTAGTCGGCGGTAAAACCAAACAAGAAGGTCGTGTTGAAGTTCTGCACGATGGCATCTGGGGAACTGTGTGTGATGACCAGTGGGACCTCAATGATGCTCATGTTGTTTGTAGAGAGCTTGGTTTTGGAAAAGCTCTAAAAGCACCCCTCCATGCAGAATTTGGAAAAGGTTAGTCGGGTTTTTATATTTCCAATAGAACAGCTTTTTCCGTGTTCCGTTTAGTAACACAGCACGCAGGAGGTGACGAAAGCACGAAAGAAGTGCAAGGAGAGCACGAGCCGTACTCCACACTTCTTGAGTGCTCTCGGCACTTCCTAAGTGCTGTATTAATGGACGGAGCACGAAAAAAAGATGTTCTATTTGTTCTATTATATATTTTGAAGTAAATATTCAAGGGAAAAAGTTCGATTTTCTCCGTACAAAAATTCAAATGGTGCGCGCGCGTGGTCGAGCAATTTAAACTAACCCATCATCTCTTTGCAGGGGAGGGTGTTATTTGGATGGACAATGTCGACTGCTATGGATATGAGAGCTCTATTATCCAATGCCGTAATCATGGATGGGGAATTAACAACTGTAAATCAGATCATGGCGAAGACGCTAGTGTAGTGTGTGATAACACCACCATTGAAGATGTGGCCAACAATTATTGTAGAGAAGTACTGCCGCTGACTTGCAAGGATGACAAGCCCTGTTACAGTGGGGTTACCTGTGTAGATTTGGGTCTTCTGACCAAATCAGGAAAGCAGGAGTCGGTGTGTTTGCAGTGCCCTGATAAATTTGTTGGCGATGGAAGAACTTGTCGAGGTGAGCAGATATAATAAAACTGGTCAAAATTTAGTGAGACGTTTTGAAAACAATTCAATAATTGTTTCTTTTCCTTTTCGTATGCTTTCAGCTGTATCCTCCTCGAAACCCGAGTTTTTCACTAAAATGGCATCAAATATAACTCGCATAGCGGGTACAGCTGTCAGTTTAAAGTGTTCAGCCAAAGGCGATATATCGACAGCACAGTTCAGTGCTTTAATCAGAGATTTTTCAAAAGACGGTCAACCACTGGATCCGTCGGATGTAAAGAGTGGGAGGATTTCTGTCTCGTCTGGTGAACTAGTCATTAAAGGTATTAAACGATCTGATTCTGGAAACTACTCATGCGCTCTGACGAATACCGCTGGCACCACCATGGGGTATACATATATTACAATCAAAGGTAAGTAGTGAGACTATATAAGTAAGAAGTTCAGAACTTTTTTTGATGAAATAATCTGTGAACACCTTCAAGCAATTGTGGCCGAGCGGTATGAGCGCCGGTTCGATTCCCGGGCAAGGTACCATGGAATTTGATTTTGCCAGTGCGTTCTCTCCCCTCAAGTGTTTTCCTCTAGTTCCTCCAGTATTCCTCTCTCAGTAAGAAATAAACGAACTAGTGAGCTGAGAGTTGTATGCATGCTTAGAATATTAGAATGTAGTGTAAGTTTGTGTGTGAGAGAGTACATTGTCCCCCAGTTAGTGCGCAAGAAGACATTACATACTTGAATAAACAGTTATTTGTTATTTATTTTCTTAATTAAACTTTAGTTCTGCATTCTAAGTATTATCATTGACACTAAGCCTCATCCTCAGGCATCTCTATTTTCTCACTCTTTGGGATTCCTGTGGGATTCTTGTGTTCCTTTCTCTCAACTGGCGCCTAGTCTCTCTCTATCAGCAACACAGGAAACCCAAGCTATTTTATACATTCAAGTTCTTAGATTATGAAGACGCCTGCCTAGGAGCCCACATTGGCATTTTTCAATGGCATTTTTCTTATTTCAGAAATCCCTGAAATCAGAGCAAGTCCTCCTGTTGTTGTCAGCGCTGGTTCCACGGCCTATCTAACTTGTGTAGTCTCCAGTTTCCCGCCAGCAAACATAACTTGGGAAAGAAATGGGCAAAAGCTAAAAGGAGACCGTTACGTCACTTTCCCATTAAATTACACGTTAGCCATAAAAAACGTGAACTTTAAAGACTCAGGCAACTACCAGTGTATAACCTCTAATGAACTCGGTAAAACCATGGGTAGAGTGTTCCTTACCGTTGGACGTAAGTCAATTGAGTTAATATTATCATTACATCATCATCATCATCATCATCATCACCATCATTAAGCAATTATTGCATGAGGCTGAGTATGATATGGAGAATCATGCAGGCCGAGGTGGCTGTGCCATATCATATCATTCATACAATACGATAGCCGAATCCAATAATTGTTTTATTATTCATTCAAAATATATAACAAAAAACATGATTAAACTGATTTTGAAGTGCGTTTGAAGACAGTTTGTTTGATGTGCTGTTCTGTACCATGCCACGAAGGTTTTTTCTCCGGTTTTTCCTCGATCCCTCGGCAAAAATCAACATGGAGTCGAGTGATTATTCGCAAATGTAGAGGTAGTGTGTGAGAGAGTACAGCGTCCCCAAATTAGTGCGCAAGACTTGGACACTTAAATAAACAGTTATTCATTTTATCATCATTAACTATGCATCATATAATTTCATCTCAGAACCAGCAAAAATTGAATATGGACCGTCGCAGCAAACCGCCACAGAGGGGGAAGCAAAAACGCTCAAATGTGGCGTCAGTGGAGAACCGAAGCCGTCAATCACGTGGAAAAAAGATGGAAATGTTGTTACCCCGGATGAAAATCACGTGATTTCGCCAGGAGCACTTGAGATAAAAAGGGTCAAGCCGTCTGATATAGGTTACTATGCATGTATTGCAAGGAACCCTCAAAGGATTACTACATCCTTTGCCAAAATTATAATGCAAGGTAAGTCTTTGTAAGTCAAAGGGAATATGTTGTGTTTATATGTCGATTCGAAGGCTAAATGACAGCCAATCTTACAACCCCTTGAAAGTGCTTGCTTGTTAATATTTGTGTTTTTGTTTGGTGACTTTAAAATTCGACCTTTCCGTGTCTCTGACACTTATCATCAAGAGTTAATAGGGTTCGATGTTCAAGCTTGTTAATGTCTTCCTTGCCCGATTATTAGTCTCATGTTTGTCAATCGTATATTAGTAATTTTCTTCCCTCTTTATACCCTATGCCCTTACTTCTTTTACTTGCTTGCCTATCAGAGCCTATGCAGGTCTACTTTACTGACTGGTTGCTCGCTCTTTCGCTTGTTTGTTTGTTTGTTTGTTTGTCTGTCTGTCTGTCTGTCTGTCTGTCTGTCTGTCTGTTTGTCTGTTTGTTTGTTTGTTTGTTTGTTTGTTTGTTTGTTTGTTTGTTTGTTTGTTTGTTTGTTTGTTTGTTTGTTTGTTTGTTTGTTTGTTGCTCACTGGCTTCGTGCATATTTTCTTGCCTTGTTTCCAGTTTGCTTCGTTGCTAGTATATATATATTTTCCTGTCTGTATATTATTCTCTCTGTCTTTAGTTATTTAAAGTCAATTCTTATTTTTATTTCCTAGGTCCGCCAATTATCGATATACCTCCTTTGAACATGTCCGTTTTGTCGGGCGCTAATGTAACATTTTTCTGTCAAGTCCTTGCCTTCCCTGAACCAAAAGTTATATGGAAGAAAAATGGCCAGCTATTAAAAAGGCGACCAGGCAATACAAATGTCAAAGATAGCGTTACACTGTATAATGTTCAAGTGGATGACGCAGGAATAATCACTTGCGAAGCATCGAATGATAGAGGGTTTGCGAAAGAAACTGCTTACTTAAGAGTGGACGGGCAGATAGGTATTACGGCTTTGACCGGGCTTCCTGTGTTTTTAAGAGCATGGTTCACACTTGCGATGCAAGTTTAAGTGCAAGCAACATACGCAGTCAGTAATGTACTGCTTGATTCAGTTAGCAGTGCTTGTCTTTTCTCACACAAGCAACATACACAGACTCAGTAATGTACTGCTCATTAGCAGTGCTTGTCTTTTCACTAGCGACATAAGCATATCTCAAGCATGTTAAGGCCTGGGTCAGGCCTTTATTTAGCATAAAATGGTATTTTTTTACATTTCAAGAGAAATATTGAACATTTCGCTTTCTAACTTGGAGACGTGTTAGAATTGGTCGATTTTGAAAAATTCTCATTGACAAAATGGGGAACGCTTGGTCACGTGACCATCTACGTAATATAGAAAATGACAAAAATTCAATGGAAAATGGGCCGTATAGAGACGTAAAGTGAAATAATGAATGAGATGTCAATTTATGACTTTTGGGGTTGTCTTTCAAAATCTGCCTGGAATGGTGGTCCATCATTGATTGTTAAGGAGATATTTGGTAAAAGAGGTCACGTGACCAAACCAGGTATTTACAAATTTGCATTTTACTCCTCACCGTTTAAATGAAGTCATCCATTCCAGGCAGTTTCTAACTTATCTAGATGTCCTTAACAGTTACACATCAAAAACAGTCTTCATTAAATGCATTTTCACCGGCCCATTTTCAAATTAATATTTTTTCATCCTATAGGTCACGTGACCTCCGAATTCTGACCATACACAAATAAAAATGTTAAGGAACCTGATTATGACTATGGGCCAAAATTATATCTAAGTACAATTAATATTGGTAGAGATATTGCAATTTTAGGTTATTTAGTTCGGCCCAATGACCCAGGCCTTAAGTAACATACACAGACTCAGTAATGTACCGCTCATTAGCAGTGCTTGTCTTTGCACTAGTGACATAAGCATAAACACAAGCAACATACACAGACTCAATGTACTGCTTATTAGCAGTGCTTGTCTTTGCACTAGTGACACAAGCATAAGCACAAGCAACATACACAGACTCATTAATGTACTGCTTATTAGCAGTGCTTGTCTTTGCACTAGTGACAAGCATAATCTCTACTGACCTTATAGATATGGGAGTCGAAAATTCATGGCTAGAAAAGAATTGAAATATAACAAATGAAAATTCCAGAGGTGGAGGAGCGGAAGGGAGGGGAAGGAAGGGAAATGTTTTCCGTGGACTTGTACTCTAAAACATTCCAACCAATCAGAGCGTACGTAGCATTTTGTGACGTCATTCATGTGTTTGTACTTTAATTACGCACGGTTCTCGACCAATCGGAGTTCGAGCTATATACCAACTGTTATATAATAACTATCACCCTTCTTCTTGATTGCAGGTGCTATCAAACTAGGCACTACAAAACCTGCCGGAAGTTCAGGCGGCATAAGCACTGGAGCCATTGTTACCATAGTAGTAATACTACTATTAATAATTGCATTAGTCATAGGCGTGGTTCTCTACCGTTACTACTGCTCGGGCAGGCACAACGACAGAGGTGACACCAGCTGTGTGAGGTATGAGCTCGGTGATGACAGTGGCAAACCAGGTAGACTTACTGCTCTAAAGTACAGAATGAAACCGAATTTCAAAGGTCCTTCGGAAGCATTGGGAATTTATGACGACAGTAAGCCCTTTGCCGACCACGACACTTTATAACGCTGTATAGTCGGACCCCTCTATACCGGCACCATGGAAACAATGTTCGTTCTAGAGAGATGTAAAGATTTCAGAGGGTGGATCGCCGGATAAGTCGTTTTAATGATTGGGTCGTTATAGTGAGGGGATGAATAGTATACGATCACAAATCAAGATCACGATCCTTTGTGACAAATATTTTTGCGCCAAGCGAAGGAACGAAGGCTAAGCTATCGCGTAGAGAAAACTCGATTAAGAAAGAAAGATCGAACGAAAGCTACAGCTTTCATAAAGAACAGTAAATCAATTTTTACCCAAGATCCACATACACTTATCACATTAGTTAATTTTTAAAGTAAATATCCAAGGTAAAATCTTGTTTTTAAAGCTAATGTAACTATATGCCAATGTAACTAGTTCTTTTAGTTTTTAATGTATCAATTTGCAGAAAGTGTAATAGTTAATGTATTGCTAGGTTTCATCTATACTTTCGGGAATCAAAAGACAAAGAGGCAGTAGCCATGTTGGGTATATGAGCAAACAACAGATGCAAATCTTTTGTTGAAATTCATCCAAGATGGCTGCCATGACGACACATACAACCCAGCAATGACTTGGCATAAGTCCTGGCTACGTCCAAAAATTCGAATACAATTTCAAAATGCATCTTTTTTAGACGGTTAGGCCTCCGTCCACACTAAAACGGCGCCATTATTTTGACTAGGGTGTGAAGTAGGAGGATAAAATATTTATCCGCATTGTTGTGGAAGTATTAGTGTGGAGGTAATATTGTGAAGGTATTGGTGTGGAGGTATTAGTGTGGAGGTATGAGTGTGGAGGTGTTAGTGTGTTGAGGTATTACTGTGGAGGTGTTAGTGTGGAGTATTAGTGTGTTGAGGTATTAGTGTGGAGGTATGAGTGGGGAGGTGTTAGTGTGTTGAGGTATTACTGTGGATGTGTTAGTGTGGAGTATTAGTGTGGAGGTGTTAGTGTGAAAGTATTAGTGTGGAGTTGTTAGTGTGGAGGTATAAGTGTGGCTGTATTAGTGTGGAGGTATAAGTGTGGAGGTATTAGTGTGGAAGTAGCCATAATCGATAGTTTGCAATGTTATAAGAGAATTTTAAATGTCGAAAATCACTTTTCGTAGCTTTTATAAAATTCCGAGCAATTATCAAATGTTTTAACAAAATATTTACTTAATATACATGATACTTTCTAATGATTAATAAAGCTTTCAATCAGGTGAATAAATAAATTAAAACCGTACAATGATATGAATATAAACCACTTTGATACTCCGAAGAGATCGTATATAGTCATATGGCCACAGTCATTAAAAAATTGCTTTTGACACATGAACTCCATAATGGTTTTTAGAGTGCACGCAATGAGTATTCCCTTCTTTCTTTTAAATGCGAGAGCTTGAAAAGAGCCCCCGGGGGGGGGGGGGGGGGGGGACTCCGATCGTAAATGGACGGGGATGCTCGTCGTACCTTTTAGGGGTCAAAATTTGCAATCTGGTACCTTTTAGGGTGTCTCAGACTTAAGTGGACTACCAGAGACATAGCTGGTACCTTTTAGGGACTGTTTTGGGGTAAATAAACTACCTAAAATAAGCATGAAAGGGACGATTTCGGTGATCTGAATTGAATCTTCAAAGCACATCGATAACAATGTGTTTCATTACTTTAATTCTTTATTTATTTATTTTTTTTTTTTTGAATTGGTACCTTTTAGGGGTAGAAATCAATTGTTGCCACTCCCACTCAGGTACATTTTAGGGGTCATTTTCAAAATTTCCGACGAGCATCCCCGTCCTCTTATATATAGGAGTCCCCCCAAAAACAAAACAAACCTGGACAATTTGATCTATATTTTGCGATCCAGAAATAGGCTTTATATCTGTACAGGACCGCAAATGATTCCAGGACTGCAAATGAACTTAACTCAGTTCGTGTGTACGTCTCAAGCAACTTGCAAGTCGGCAACGTTCAGCTAATATTCTCAATCGGCTCTATGTATCATTTCAGGCTAATGATCAGGAAGTAACTATTGGTTGATTTCACTAGTGACGCAAACAAAAGCGCAAGCATAAGATTGTTTTTACTAGCATAACGTGAACACAAACATAACCACAGGCATTAGAACAAGCCTAAGATATCAAAAACATTTGATCCTTGTGCTTGCGCTTAATATTTGAGCTTGCGTCGTAATGGCTGTGCAGTTCACAGTATTTGATTTCAGTAGTACCCCCATTGTAGTTAAATTTCTGACTGGAGAAACGTATCAGATAAAATGAATGCCAGGTTTTAAGGAGGCATTTCACCTATTCTAGTATTAACAGACAAGAACAATGAGTAACGTATAAATATGAACAAAGTTTTCCGGACATTTTGTACCGCGGGATATAGCGAGATTGATAGTCGAATCGTAAACTTTTTTCTCGTCAACATTCACAAGGTTATCATCTGTACTGAACTGATACCGTCAGCCGATGCAATAACAAAACTATCTGCAGATTTCTACGTAGCTTCAAAACCAAGAGAATGGCAGAAATGGATCTGCATATGGGCCTTCATGATATGTCTAGACAGGTAAGCGTTATTTTTCCGAGAAAACAAACACTGTCAGGTTATGACGTATTATTTTGCATATGGGAGATTCCGAGAACAACTCAAGCAGCGTCTCTTTGTTTGAAGATAAAAACTGTTTCTTTGTTTCTGCTTAAATAAGTTGATATCAATAATATAAGCGACGTGGAACTTCCAAGCATTTATATATTAATTAATTGCACTATTGAATTCTAGCGGACGGTCAAGACTACTGACAATGAGTAACGTAAGTAAACAGGCGGAAACACTTGATATATATACCTATATTTCAAACAAGGTTGTCCTTTGATTTGTTGCATACTGCATATTGTATATACACCAAGACCAAAATGTATTGTGAATTTATAGTTTTCATAATTTTTCATGCCTAAAATATCGAAAATGCAAACTGTCTACTTTGTTCTAACCTGAAAGGCTACAGAGAGACATTATGTGTAGTTATATTGCCTCTTGTTTGCCACTTGCACTTTGTTCATGCTTGGTATGCACTATGCAATATTCAGCCGGTATACAACAAAACCAACCTTGGACAACCTTTTTGAAATAGGTATATATAAGTTATTATATAGGTTATTGATTAACCAGCTAATACAGCTGTGTATTTTTACGAGTCACGCTGTATTTTGGCGAGCCAACTGCAAGTGACAAGTAAAAATTCACAGCAGTATTCCCTGGTTCATCGACCAACCTGGTTCATCGACCAATAACATATTTATTATTCAATTCTGCAAAAATCAGTACAAATGATGTCGTTTTTATTGCCACTTTTGACTTTGATTTAGCGCACGGCTTTGCACCGGGAAGCCATTCAAATGTTACTAACCTAATACGGTCTCATATTTTTCGCGTTCTTGTGTATATTAATATTACGTGCATTCTTTTGAGAATTGTATAACAAATATCTATTGCCAGATTCCCAGAATAGGCAGTCACCGAGTTGCCAATGTAAGGACTCCTTCCTAGAGAGATTTTCATTTGACCGTGAAAGAAAAATGACTATCTAGTATACAAATAGTGACGACCTGTCAAAAAGTTGTTTCAAGTCGGAGCTAAGTCATGTTTTCATCTGACTTGAAGTCAGACAGAAATCTTTTGAAAATGCCGCTTTCCCATGGATTTCAAGACTGACTTGAAATTGGCCTTGATGAGCCGTTCACACACAAAATAGAGCGAGTTCGTATAACCCATGTTTTAAATGCTAATGAGTTCTGCTTGTATGCTAATGTGGGCACTAAGCCATTTCATGATAGAAGCACTACAAATATAACTATTTTACGCGCGAGATAAATCCTATTTTCAACAAATTACACTTTTTTGACAAAGGTGTTCTTTAATTCCTTAACCTTCTCGCTCTTTTGCTGTGTGTCTTTTCGCTACTTTCCCGCCTGCTTTAATTTTGTTTTGGCTGATAGCTGTCGGTTTTGTTGGTAGCAGTTGAAACGACCGATGCGGGACCGGTTCGGACCATAACAACACAGCAAATTACGATACAGCGAAAACTGATCGGCAAATTAGGAAAATAGAAACAACAACGAGCATCTGCTAGCAAGTTAAGGCGCTGTTTAATACACCCTGAAACTTATCTGAAACTTGTCTCGATCGCCGATGCGAGACGATTTTCATAAAGGGTGTTATACGCTGAAACTTCGTCCTGAAACTTGTTTGCGACACACGTTTGTGTTGCAAGACTAGAAAGTTGTTCTACTTTTCGTGAAACCATCTCGTGAAACCGAACCAGGGAAAGTTTTCGCTAATTATTAGACCTTTTTGCCGTAATACTATTTTCCAACTTCGTACATCTTGAAACAAGGAACTACATCGTAGAATGTGCGGAATGTGAACTTCTTTTGTTTGAAATAGAACTTCGCTTTGTCTTCCAATGAAGAAGACATAAATATGGCTCCAAGTTCTGTTGCTCGGAACCTTATTAACATGCGTTCTTGATTGGAAGACAAAGGGGAGTTTCACTTCAAACAAAAGAAGTTCTCATTCCGCACATTCCACGCTGCAGTTCTTTGTTTCAAGATGCACGAAGTTGGAAAATAGTGTTACTGCAAAACGGTCTATTGACCATGTTACACGGTGCAAGGCGTTGTGAAAGTTGTCTCGCAACCGCGATTGAGGCAAGTTTCAGAGGAAAGTTTCAGCGTGTAACAGCGCTTTTCCATATGTATGTTATTTTGTAGGTGTTAGATGACTGAATTAAAGAACACCTTGGTCAAAAAAGTGTAATTTATTGAAAATAGGATTTATCTCGCAAGTAAAGTAAAGCCTGGTCCTCACTAGCGACATAAGCATAAGCGCAAGCAACATACGCAGACTCAGTACTGCATTTATCACCGAGGTGTTAGAAAAGACAAGCACTGTTAATGAGCACTGCCTCACTGAGTCTGCGTATGTTGCTTATGCTTATGCTCTATGTAACTAGTGAAAACTAGCCTTAATTATACCCGTTTCTTTCATGAAATGGCTCAGTGCCCACATTAGCATACAAGCAGAACTCATTAGCATTTAAAACATGGGTTATACGAACTCGCTCTACTAATCTCAAGTCACACTGAAGTCTGACTTGAGGTCCTAGTGTGAACCCAACCATTTGTATATTCCACGGTAATGTAAGGAATTTACACATCAACGGACAATGAAAGCACATCAAAATTCCACGGGCTGTACTATATTTCAAAAGAAATATTGCACTGTGACGAGGCTGAGGTTGAGCTACGGTATCCGTGAAATGGTCTATTCCACAGTCCATTGAACCCTTTAAGCTGGGGAAATCACAATCAGTGGCAACATTCCGCACTGCTAGGTATATACAGTAAGCTGGCCGGGAGCAAATTTCGCGTAATGTCGCCCCTAATACCGCCTAATATTAAAAAACTACCCATTATCGCCAAATATTTTGGCCATTTTTTCACAAAATTTAATTTCTGTGACACCTTCTGTTGCATTGTATCGCGGGACAATCTGACCAGATTTCCCTAATAGAGTATTTTCACTTCCGATCACGTGACGTGATTTTACGTGTTCAAAATTTTTTTAGCCTTTCTAGAGCTCTAACCGAAATCAAAGTAACTCTATCTGGAAGAACAACCAAAACTATGTTTGTATGCAAAAAGTTAAAGTCAAAATCTTTTCTTGTTACCAAGATATGAATATTTCACTTTGCTTCAATGTTTGGTAAGAATATTAATGTATGGAGCCGCCATGTTGGGATACCACTGTGGAACCCCAATACGGCGGCCACAACGCCGAGAGTAGAAATGATATTATAACCAGGGGTAATCTATTTATTTTACAGAAACAGTATAAGATTATTCAATGACCAATCCATCGACGTAAAATTTGTGGCAAATTGTTTTGTCTATTATGCCATTCGAAAACGCGTGACAGTATGGCGTGACAGCAATTCAATCACCGATTATTCGAAAGCTGAATATCAGAAAATTGCTCAAACTTTCAAAAAATAATTTCCTCGATGACGTGTAAAAAACATCAGCTAACCAGCTTTTTTCGATATATGATTTTGATTTTAGCTTGTTAATGATGTCAAGTGAAAACGCTCTATAGACCGGTTTCAGCGTCCTTGACAACCGTTGTTAAGCAACTCACTGGAGGACCAGATGAGTAAAGAAACACAGAGCCAGTGTGAGATGTTCGATAAAAACATCCATAATAACTCAGAATTAACCCTTATCTGAGACCTCTCAATGCCTTTTTCCTTCTTATCCAAACGCTCTAACATCTACAAAATCCTGTGGGTTATATTTTCCGTCATAAAAGAGGAAGATGAGGAAAATTGTCGGCGTAGTTCGATCTGGTCACTGTCTGGCCGCCATTACGCCGTGACTTAGAGCATGCTATATTCACACAGTAGCAACTTATGGAGTATAGAAATGGCCACTGCAACCAAGTTACGTCACAAATCGTTGTCTGTAAGGATTTTTCACGAATTATTTTGGCAGTCCGCGAGAGAACTAATTCAGTTCGATCGAGCCGGGTCGAACGCTCAGTCACAGCAACAGACGGCAAGCGATGTTTTGATAATGGCTAAATTTGCAATAATCTCATTCTATAGACTTAGTAAAAAATTCGCCACAAAGTCATTATATATAAAATATTTCACTTCGCCATAAATTAACGGCTAAAAATTTCATCTCACATAAAAAATTTTACTTCGCCATAAATTAACGGCTAAAAATTTCGTCTCACATAAAAAATTTTACTTCGCCATAAATTAACGGCTAAAAGTTCGTATACCTAAGAGAATTTACTTCGCCATAAATTAACGGCTAAAAATATCGTATCATGTACAGAATTTACTTCGCCATAAATTAACGGCTAAAAGTTCGTATAAGTCACAGAATTTACTTCGCCATCAATTAACGGCTAAAATTTCGTATCATATAAAAAAATTTACTTCGCCATCAATTAACGGCTAAAAGTTCGTATACCTAAGAGAATTTACTTCGCCATGAATTAACGGCTAAAAATCTCGTATCATATACAGAATTTACTTCGCCGTAAATTAACGGCTAAAAGTTCGTATACCTAAGAGAATTTACTTCGCCATAAATTAACGGCTAAAAATATCGTATCATGTACAGAATTTACTTCGCCATAAATTAACGGCTAAAAGTTCGTATAAGTCACAGAATTTACTTCGCCATCAATTAACGGCTAAAATTTCGTATCATATAAAAAAATTTACTTCGCCATCAATTAACGGCTAAAAGTTCGTATACCTAAGAGAATTTACTTCGCCATGAATTAACGGCTAAAAATCTCGTATCATATACAGAATTTACTTCGCCATAAATTAACGGCTAAAAGTTCGTAATAGGTACAGAATTGACTTCGCCATCAATTAACGGCTAAAAGTTCGTATACCGTAGAGAATTTACTTCGCCATGAATTAACGGCTAAAAATATCGTATCACATAAAAAATTTTACTTCGCCATCAATTAACGGCTAAAAGTTCGTATACCTAAGAGAATTTACTTCGCCATCAATTAACGGCTAAAAGTTCGTATATCTAAGAGAATTTACTTCGCCATCAATTAACGGCTAAAAATCTCGTATCACATACAGAATTTACTTCGCCATAAATTAACGGCTAAAAGTTCGTATACCTAAGAGAATTTACTTCGCCATGAATTAACGGCTAAAAATCTCGTATACATAGGAGTGACTTGAGTTATTTCTAGTCATCTTCGATGTCGACTGACAGATTTAGCCTGCTTCTGCAGTGTATTCAATTGAATAAAAAATCTTTAATCATTTTCCATCGGTTTGGTACCTGAGTGGGAGTGGCAACAATTCCTTTCTACCCCTAAAAGGTACCAATTCAAAAACAATAATAAAGAATTAAAGTAATGAAACATTTGTTATCGATGTGCTTTGAAGATTCAATTCACATCATCGAAATCGTCCCTTTCATGCTTATTTTAGGTAGTTTATTTACCCCAAAACAGTCCCTAAAAGGTACCAGCTATGTCTCTGGTAGTCCACCTAAGTTTGAGACAGCCTGAAAGGTACCAGATTGCAGATTTTGACCCCTAAAAGGTACGACGAGCATCCCCGTCCATTTACGGGCGGAGTCCCCCCCATCCCCCCGGGTTTAAAATACTATTTTAATAGAACAATGTAGCGGCTTTGAGATCCAAATAAATTTTGGCTATACTATATAATATAAAGACTACTTTGATAAACAGTGTATTTTTTTATTGAGTAGTAAAAAATTCGTGTTAGGTTACTGATAAATGCAGCACGCTACATTATTTTCGTATCATAGGTGGACAAATAAGCCCCTAGCTAGCGATGACGTTTTGAGTCTTTCTCTCCGTTCCACAATCCTTTTCAAGACCCTTTCAAATTCAAATGCTAAATTCGGGTATGCTCGTTGGTTCTCTTAGGGGTAAAAAACAGCGATTTAGTATCTTTTAGGTTGTTAAAATTAAAGTTTTAGCATTTCCTGGTCTCTCTTAGGGCATCAAGAGCCCATCACTTATTATCTTGTTCTCTGAATGGAAGAAATTACGGACCAACAAAAGCTTGTCGACCGTTCAATTTTATGTTCATAATGTTCACTTGCTTGTTATCGCTGGTATCTCTTAGGGGTTAAAAAATCGTCGGGACACACCATTTTGAAAACCTTCCGGTATCTTTTAGGGGTATTTTTGAAAATTGACGGCGAAAATTTTCATTTCGAAAAAAGGAATAAATTTAGCCGTTTATTAACGGCGAAAATTTTGGTTTGAATTTCGAGAAAATTAGCCGTTTATTAACGGCGAAAATTTTCGCTTCTATTAGGAAAAAATTAGCCGTTTATTAACGGCGAAAATTTTTGTTACTATTAAGAAAAAATTAGCCATTTATTAACGGCGAAAATTTTCGTTTATATTGCGAAAAAAATTAGCCGTTTATTAACGGCGAAAATTTCCGCTTGCATTAGGAAAAAATTAGCCGTTTATTAACGGCGAAAATTTTTGTTACTATTAAGAAAAAAATTAGCCGTTTATTAACGGCGAAAATTTTTGTTACTATTAAGAAAAAAATTAGCCGTTTATTAACGGCGAAAATTTTTGTTAGTATTAGGAAAAAATTAGCCGTTTATTAACGGCGAAAATTTTCGTTTGTATTAGGAAAAAATTAGCCGTTTATTAACGGCGAAAATTTTCGTTTGTATTAAATATATATTATATAGACAAACTTTATTGCTAAATTTGTCATATTCTATATAAAATGAGTTTATTGAAAAATTTGCAATTGTATATACATCCGACGGCAAGGCGCTCCGGACTGACTGTTTCCCTGCCTGTGATGTTAATAAGTTTGCTTTTCTTCTCTGTCTGTATGTTCTTTTGAGAAAGAAATTATATATTAAAGAAAAAGAAAAAATCCCAATCAAGAGTTAGAACGAAAGCTAACGAACGAGCGCTACGGCTTAGAAAGTCAAACTGTACATAGTTCATGATCGAGACCGAAGCCAACTTAGGGCCCGCTGCCAAATTCAGTTTTTATTATCATTTTCACTCATACATTGGAAAAATAATTCCTTCAATTCAGAAAACGACTGATAAGTTGCTCCTGTGTGGATGTAACATGCTTTGAAAGTCACGTAATGGCGGCCAGACAGTGACCAGATCGAACTACGCCGACAATTTGCCAACTGAAAGTCACACAATCCACAACTGAAACAACACGCAACTCCGGTTTGGCGAAGTGAGAGGTTTACTGGTGACACATATATTCGAGAATGAAAAAACCCGCAAACGTTAATGTCAGACTGGAACCCAAGGATTGTATTAAGTATCTGGGTGTTCTCATCCGGATGAAAATTTATCATGGTAAAATCATATTGATTGTATTACCACTACAATAAGTAAAACAATTGGTCTAATTTCTAAATTAAGGCATTTCGTACCTCGACGTAAACTACTCCAAATATACCAATCTCTTATGACCAATGGACTTACCTCATGGGGAAACGCATCTAAGACGTATATCAACAAAATCACTGTCTTACAAAAATATGCTCTTCGTTTAATCTACTTTACTAATAGAAATTATCCTTGTTTATTGAATCAAGTCACGTAATGGCGGCCAGACAGTGACCAGATCGAACTACGCCGACAATTTTCCTCATCTTCTTCTTTTATGACGGAAAATATAACTCACAGGATTTTGTAGATGTTAGAGCGTTTGGGTAAGAAGGAAAAAAAGCATTGAAAGACTCAGATAAGGGTTAATTCTGAGTTATTATGGATGTTTTTATCGAACATCGCGCACTGGCTCTGTGTTTCTTTGCTCAGCTGGTCCTCCAGTGAGTTGCTTAACAACGGTTGTCAGGGACGCTGAAACATAGTATTATATGACCGTGTATTTTGGAGCCTGGACACTAGCAAATCGAGCGATTTGATTGGTTAGATCACATCTCGGACCGGTCTAGATTCTCCGGTTGATTCAACTGATACAGCCCGGGGAGGGGGACTCTATTGTAAAAGGATCGGGTATGCTCGTCGCATCTCTTTGGGGTAAAAATCAGCGATTTGTTATCTTTTAGGGTGTTAAAATTGAAGTTTAGAGTTTCAGAATTCCCTGGTATCTTTTAGGGTATCGAAAACGGTAGAGCTCATCGCTTTTTGCAGTGGGATTTATGTTTATAGTTACACTGTGCTTGGGCGCTTTATTATTAGTTATACTTCACATATTAACAGTCTTCTAATCCAATTTTATTTATTTATTTATTAGTGGTTTCTCTTAGGGGTTAGAAATCGCCCAGCCACACCCTTTTTAAAAGGGTATCTTTTAGGGGTATTTTTGAAAATTTCCGACGAGCATACCCGATACTTTTACCCCAGAGTTCCCCCCACCCCCCCCTCGGGCTATTCAGTGTCTTAAGTTTAGGTATCAGCTGCATATATGCAATATATAGTCACAAGAATGCCACAGTTGCATATATACATCAATCTGTTGGGAGTACTGTTTGTCTAGCTGCGTTTGGTTATAAGTTTTATGCAGGCACAAAACTAGCTCTCACAACTATTTGAATAATGATTACATTGTGATTAATGTAGTAATATAATTCTATATGTCCCCTTCACTCTGCAAGTACTTTTTTCACATGCGTTCTCACGCACCACGGGCGATAGGATAATAATCATCTGAAAATTTACTTAAATAAACAGACAGTATTAAATACTGTCTGTTTATAAATTTTATAAATTACCTTGAATTACTGTTATTTTGTCTTTTTGTATTTCTCCCAACGTTTTAGAAAGCCAAATAGTCTTTTACAAGGCCCGTTACTTCTTTAAAACTCCAACCAATGCGTTAGAAACCCGTACGGTTCAACTGTAGCCAACGATCTGTTGACGCGAACATGATATCCCTTCGCCAGTAAACGCGGTTTAATCATTGACAAAAGAACCCAGGGAAAAGAAAAGCCCAGGGTAGGCAACAACCCTAGATACTATTGTTCTCTCGTCTTCCAATTATCGTAGTTCAAAAGTGACATTTGTGGGGGACAGTGATGACAGATTCTGCCCCTTATCCAAACAACCCCAGCGCTCACTGAACTTTACGTGCCTGGCCAACGTCTTGTCAGCACCACGGTTAAGCAAACACAGACTCATTTCTTGTCAAATAGTTTCTCCGATCATCGCGAAATAACGCTCATTTCATGTCAAATAGTTAGTTTCTCAGATCATCGCGAAATAACGGTCAAGAAAAATAATGGTTTAAACACGGTTTAAAGAAGAGTTTCAGTCGCTTTGTACCATTTAACATAATCTGTGTTTGCTTAACCGTGGTGCTGACAAGACGTTGGCCAGGCACGTAAAGTTCAGTGAGCGCTGGGGTTGTTTGGATAAGGGGCAGAATCTGTCATCACTGTCCCCCACAAATGTCACTTTCGAACTACGATAATTGGAAGACGAGAGAACAATAGTATCTAGGGTTGTTGCCTACCCTGGGCTTTTCTTTTCCCTGGGTTCTTTTGTCAATGATTAAACCGCGTTTACTGGCAAGGGGATATCATGTTCGCGTCAACAGATCGTTGGCTACAGTTGAACCGTACGGGTTTCTAACGCATTGGTTGGAGTTTTAAAGAAGTAACGGGCCTTGTAAAAGACTATTTGGCTTTCTAAAACGTTGGGAGAAATACAAAAAGACAAAATAACAGTAATTCAAGGTAATTTATAAATATTGTCTGTTTATTTAAGTAAATTTTCAGATGATTATTATCCTATCGCCCGTGCGTAGATCTATATAATAGGATAAAGAATTTTTGTTCATTTGCATAAACTTTAACTTGGATTTTCTAAGGCCAAAAATAGTCAAACTTGGAAAATTCTGGTCAAATATGATAATTGACAACTAGATGTTTGATAAGTAATATAAAGAGCTCGAGAGCGTGTTATAACAGGTCTAAAGATCCTCACCTTCGGCTCGGATCTTTATCCATCGATATAACACGCTCTCTCGTTCTTTATACATGACTTGAAATTTCAGTGAATTTTAACTTGATTATCCTTTGTATGTGTTGTATTCAAGGAGATCATTCTTTACCATTACACAACTGAAGAAGGGGCAGAAGGTATAAAAAAAGACATGAAAGTGTTGCAAAATCCTCCAGGTAAAGGAATTCGCAAGCATGGCGAAGGTAGGTTATTGTGTTAGTGACGTTTACAACATGAGCGGCCGTTACAACACGGACGCCCGGGGGGGAGACTCCCATCGAAAATGGGCGGGGATGATCGTCGGAAATTTTCAAAAATACCCCTAAAAGATACCGGAGTCTTACGAAGGTGGGCGTGGCAGCATAAGATTTTTACCCCTAAAAGATACCAATTTAAAAGCTGTCGTTGCTGTTATTATTATGTAATATGCTATTCTCTTAAAAAGATACCCTAAAAGATACCAGATTAACGGTAGGTGGGACAAAAACCTTCGTAACACCCTAAAAAGATACCAAGAACCATGATTTTTACCCCTAAAAGATACGACGATCATCCCCGCCCTTCGATATATGGGAGTACCCCCCCCCCCCCCCCCGGGCACGGACGCGAATGTTGTAAACGACTTAAAATACTCCAACACATATTTGAGTTGTTCCCGGAAAGAAAATCAAAAATATCTTTATTTATCTTAGAGAAAATCGAGGTTAACGTTGATGTAGATTAGGACGAATCTGTATCAGATATACAACACTCGTCACGGTTGCGATTTTCATTGTGTTTGCCTTATGAATTATTAATTAGTATTTTAACAATCTATAAAGAACTGCCATGTAGTCCATGTGGTGGGTTGAATGAAAAGTAACCACAAAAATAACGACTGATATTTTTTAATTGTTGATCGATTGGTTGGTGGGTTGCTATGTTGGTTAATTGGTGGGTGCATAGAGCCGGAGCAGAGCCCGCGGGGGGGGGGGGGGGGGGGGGGGGGAGGGGGGGAGGGGGGGACTGCATTGTAAAAGGATCGGGTATGCTCGTCGTATCTCTTAGGGGTAAAAATCAGCGATTTGGTATCTTTTAATTTAGGGTGTTAAAATTGAAGTTTAGAGTTTTAGCATTTCCTGGAATCTCAGTTTAGGGTATCAATATACAGCCCATTGCTTATTATCTTGTTCTCAAATGGAAGAAAATTGCCCAACAAAAGTGTGTCGACCATATCCAATTTTATGTTCATGATATTGATGTTCATTAACTTATCGCTAGTATCTCTTACGGGTTAAAAATCGTCCAGCCACGCCCTTTTTAAAAGACTTCCGATATCTTTTACGGGTATTTTTGAACATTTCCGACGAGCATACCCGATCCTAATTTTACAATGGAGCCCCCCTCGGGGCAGAGCCGATGGGCTTAGTATTATTATTTCTTATTTTCAGGTGTATATTTTACTAGCCTTGAACCTAGGTCTGGTTTAGGATATTCAAGGTTGATACAGAACAACTTCGCAAATAGAGGAAAACCTATTCGACGCGAAAGAAAATTCTATAACAAGATGAGTCATGTTGTGAAAATAACATTCAATGAGGACGACGTGGAGAAAATTACAGATGGCGAAAGAGACCTTTACAAGCACAGAGGAGATGTTGATTTGAGGCAATATCAACATGAGATTTATAAAAACCCATATCGACGGTGATCTCACGCAGTTATGGTTGAAATAGTTAGAAATGTATATAGAAAGGCAAATCGAAACAAAAGAAAACAAAGGAATTAGATGGAGAAAGTGTATCCAATCATACCATGTAGCCTGAAAAGTTTCATCTCATTTGGGCACCTGATAAATACATTCCATGCCGTAGAACCCTTAGCTTAGTCACACGACGGGGGTACGTAGTCGACGGAGTCATATAAAATGCATTTTTTGTTCATTGTCTTCATCTTTCCAATCTTGTACCCAGCTTATGTTCCTCTTGGCCAGCGCCGAGAAACGGGAGCCTCTGGGGAAACGGAATTTTTGGAGGATTTTGATTGGCTCTCCGAAAAACAATGGTCACAAACCGGAACTAGCTAGCGCTAGATATACTAAAAGCTCTGATTGGTGGAACACGTATACCGGAAACAAATATTCTTTCATGTAGAAAACGTAACTAACAACTACATTGAGCGCATATGTGAGTTCTCTTGGTTCGTTTAGAACGGTGTTATCTTTGATCATGCAGGCTGGGACGTCGCCCTTTTGAGCTTGTCAACCTACTAAAACGCATTAAAAGTTATACTGTTGTTACACACCAAATACCAATCGGAAATGTGTGACAAAAGCTGGCATATCAAGGACTTTCCATTTGTAATACTGTCATGCATGTTGTCATTTCTCTGAAGGATCCGAGATACATCTTTGTTGTTCGCTCTTTGACTGAAACTTTTAGTCAATTAATTGAATTAATTTTTCTTTTCTGTAAGGCAAATGAAACTTCTATAGCATGAACAAGTGTTAGACGTCATTTTGGAAACAAAGCATGCGCTTTGCAGACCGGAACCCCAGAGCTGTCTGTTCCTCGGCGCTGGCCAAAAGGAACGCAGGTTCTGGGTACGGAATGTCGTCTTTCACAAAATACAGAGAGGTCTTAGCCTCCTCTGCAGGCATCACTGTTCTTGGGTTTCCTGTGTAAAAGAGTGGCGATAGGGGAGAGACATTTCTCGTGCTCAGTCTCCGCTCGGTCAAATAACCGTTACAAAGGAAGCCCAAGGAGGAAAAATAAGGAGTTGCCTGCGGAGGAGGCTAGAGAGGTCTCTATATCGAATGCTCAGTCAAATCGAGACCCTCTAAATGTATTATTCATCAATTCCTGAAGAAATATCGGAGAAACGCGTAGAAAATAAAAATAAATTTATAGCTACACGAGTTCTCCTCTGTGCTGCTTAAAAAAATAAAAAAATTGAATTTAAAAATTAAAAATAAAACAGTAAAAATGAATTAAACAATTGCTAAAAAATAGAGAGGAAATTTTAAGGTCGGAAGGTCTTTTAAGACTTAAAAGTCGGAAATGTTCGATCAAGTCGGTAATTTTCAAGTCGGTAATTTTTAAATCGGAAAATTAAAACGCCGTGTGGCTATATAGCTGTATGTTATTGTGCAATATAATAATTTGAGGTCCATGCGATTGGCGCGCTTCCATGGAAAGTTTAAAGTTTAATGAAGAAGTCTCCGTTAAGAGACGAAACGATTCGGAAATAAAAAAAGAAATTAAAGTTTACAACTACACGAGTTCTCCTCAGTATGCTGCTCGCTAGTTCTAGTTAAAGAAATGAACCAACTTCGCCAGCGCAGTGATGTTTTAGCATAAGCTATCGGTGAACAGCCAACAGATAATTCAAATCAACAGCTTCTCGTTTACCAGCAAAATCCTTATTTTGTAAGTCTCTTGCAACTGAACAGTTTTTTCAAACCAAAAACACGGCTTTCGCCAAGTTGCATGAACGCTGCTTGAATCATGGAAAACATGTAAACATTTCCAAAACTTGAAGAACTGTAAATTATATTTGACATGATCGTCAAAGTTTGAGTCATTGATTCATGATAAGAAAACTCTTATTTCAACATATTTTTTGTTGAATTCTATCGATGAAAGTTATCAAACTGTTTTGTCTAAAATGCTGCTTTTTGCGCCACACTAATTATTAATTCAATAGTACGATAAATAAGATTAGTCTATATTTACGCAAGTTTTGATAACTCAGTTTTCATCGGAAAAAACACATTTCAAACGTTCTCAAAATACCTCTTGTTCGTATCATAAAAACAAAAGAAGAAAGTTTTCGATGACTCTATCTGGTGAAATCAAGAGCATTTGTGACGTTGGGAGAAACACTTCTCTCTTTTTTCTCCCAACATTACAAGTGCTTTAGTAGAGAAGTGGAGTTTCCGCACCGGTAAAATCATAGAAAATTATCTTTTATTACTTAAGTAAATGATCAGAAAGAACACAATTTGATGTTGTTTTATACAAAATGTATAGTATACATTTTGCATAAAAAAGGAGACGAAGCAAACAGTGTTGATGGCCTATAACTGAGACTGGCGTAAAATCTTTGACGCTTTACTGAATTCAGTAAAACACGATAACAGGCATACGGTCTCGTGTTGTTTTTTGTACAGTCCCGACACATACATACGAAAAAAAAGCAATTAAGTTTTGTTATATACGAACAGCTGCATCAACAAAAATCAGTGGGAAGTCGAATTAGTCTGCTAGATGTGACCGTACTCCATATAAAGCAGGAAACGGAGTGACTTAATCATATTTCATTAATTCCATACATATTCGGATTCACAGTGGAAAGTGACAAATTACATTTGGCACAAATTGACAATGGCATTGACAAATCTTTTATTTGCACCTTTGTTTTCACAAAAATAATTCAATCTATATATAAATTTATAACCTATTAACTTAGATGTGCTACTGGAAATAACCATAGGGGTCTAGACAAGCCATTTAACTCTCTATGGTAATTAAAATTATGAAAAATATGATGAACTGAATATGTTATAAATGCAAGGAAACACACACACACATATATATAATATTCAAACAAATAGAGAAAAAAATTAAATAGAAATAAGCAATTCTCAAGCGAAGAAGAGAATTTATGGAGGAAAATAAATTTTTATACGAATATCTATAATCGAACTTTTCAATAGATCTTTGGATTTTGATATGCTGGACGCATTTTTATTCCAAACTTTATCACTAGCCTATGCATAAACTAAAAGCTATCTCCTTTAATATTGTAAGTTGTCCACCCACGATATAAGTGCAGCGTCTTATGCAGCACGTTTAATTTTGGTGCCGCAAGCTAAACGCCATGTCACTCGTCCAAAGCTTGTCATCTCGACCAATAAACATGATAATAGCAACTTCACTCAGCCAATTGTGATAGATCCTTAAAATTATTCAAGATTTATCTCTGTTAATCCTGCCTGGCAAGCCTAACTATTTGTAATCAGTCGGCAAGCTCCATCTTTCTTTTATGAGCTGGCTTGAAATCAAAGAACAAAATGAATAATATCAGCGCTTCGGTATCATCGCACAATGAGAGTCTACTTTCCATTACTGCTGTGGAACATCAACGAATTCCCAAAACTATTGCTTACTGTCTACTCTTCTTGATTTCCATTGTCGCAAACACTCTTATTGTATGGATTATCTACAAAGACCATCGATTGAAAACTACCACCAATTTTTTAGTTGCAAACATAGCAGTCAGTGATCTTTTGTCGACCTTTTTCCTATTGCCTTTAACGGTTCAACAAATCAACTTTGACCATCGATGGCTTATTGTTAATGGCTTTGGAGACGCCTTATGCAAACTTGTTCATTTTCTCTCTGACACCTCAACAGCGGTTTCCTTTTATAGCTGCGTTTTTCTCGCTATCGATCGGTTCTGTGCTGTTTCCAATCCATTCAAAGAAGGCTTTAGCAGAACTCGACTGAAATACATCATACCAGGGATTTGGATCTGCTCTGGACTTGTAGTTTCACCTTATCTGTATTTTTACAATCTTGTTCAAAGCCATGGCAAGACAGTCTGTGTGTTTGGCAACAAATATTTGAAAATACAATTATACTTTTACATAGCTATAGCAATAATCCTACCACTAACAATAATAACTGTCACCTACATTTTAATTGTCTACAAGCTTCGTCGTCATGTTGTACCAGGCGAACACAATGCCTTGTTAAGAAGGACAAGAGAACAACAAAACAACAAAGTTTTAAAAATGTCTGTTACAATCGTTAGTCTTTTTTGTCCTAGCTTGTTGTTTGGTAGTATTGTTCCAATCTTGGTAATAGAAGGAGAACTCCAGAGCTTAAGTCGTTTGCAAAAGCAAAATCTGTTTTTCACTTCGCAATTTATTTCGCAAGTTTGCTTCACTTACAATTTCTTTATTTACATAATCTTCAATACGGTTTATCGTGAGAATATGAAAGCTATTATGAAAAAGTGCTGTTGTTACCATAGAGTGACCAACACTGGTAGACAAGAACTCGAAATGCACAACATGGTTTGGATTAAATTAATGCGACCAATTGACTAGTTCATCCATCCAAGAATACATGGAAACCTTTTCTACAGAACAACTGTTCTTTATATACTATTCATCCACTATACACCAGATCTGATTCATGGTTTCAAAGGGAACTTTATTTTTTGGACCGAAGTTTTCGCTCAAAGACTATAGCTATAGCTCAAGAAACCAGACTGCTGTAGACATATGGTACTGTATATTTTAATTAGTGACAGAATAATTCATATCAGTTTGTGTCTCTAAGTTAAAGTCTAATATCATTAAAGTCGTACGTGTTCCATTTCAAATAGATGGGCTTATATTTTTTTTTCACATCCTGTGTTATGTTCAACTAAGCAAAGTTAATAACTTTGGTTCACTACTTCTCTTTCTTATTTCTGGATTTGTTATCGCAGTATTTGTTTTATCACTGAGTCAAGTTGGCCTCATCAGTATTTCTGTCAGTACGTGTCAGTAAAGTAAATTGAATAAAGTAAAGTAAAGTAATTAAGCAACCATATTTTACGTCGATAACTCGTGACAGTAGTTTGAGTAACTGATAAACTTGAGGTCGACGGTGCGCTCATTTTTATTTGACTCCCCTCTCTCCATAGTGCTCCGTTTTAAGGGTATTTAAAGCTACTTAAAACTACACAGTGAACAAATAAGATATAGATATACCCCAGATAAAGAACTATTAAATTCTAAGGAGGCATTCGGATCCTGACTTTGGCACGGATGCATATAACAGACGTTGATTAAGGGACCGTTCACATGAAGGCGAGTTGTCCCTGGTAGCAGGGATAACTCTTTTGTTTTCTTTTCCATGGGGGACACAAAAGAAAAGAGTTGTCCCTGCTACCAGGGACAACTCGCCTTCATGTGAGCGGGCCCTTAAGTTCTGACTCTCTAGACTAAAGATCGCATTCATATGGCGTCACAACAAAGCTTAAAATCTAAACTATGAATCGGTGACAGCTGGTTTTCTGAGTCATTGAAGGAAGTCGTCTCTGAAAATTTGGGCCATTTCTCTTAATTTATCGGCTTTCGAATGAGCTTTTATCCCGTAATTCCAAAAGTCACAGTACAGAAATATAATTATCATAGCTGGAAAGAGCACGTCAAAATTAGTCAAACTGTGAAGTTTGAATGAAGTAACTTTCAAACTCACGAAGATATGAGTTTTCCGAAATCGAAATTTTGTATGAAAACATTCGCTGGTAGGCAATAGATGCCTACCAGCAAAGGTTTTCTTACAAATTCATATTTTTCAAAAATTCATATTCTCGCGAGTTTTGGATTTAATTCCTTCAAACTTCACTGTCTTGCTAATTTTAACATACTTTTTCCAGCTATGGTAATTTTTTTCTGTTTTACGAATTTAAAAATACCTGATAAAAGCTCATTATCGGTCGCCAAAGTTGTGGCACTCCATTATCTCTCGTGTTTTCACTCGACGTAAAACACATCAATTTGTGACAAATTTCACTTAATTTGCTTGATCAATATGTATACAATATTTTTCAATTCTAACTATATTCAGTATGAGATGTAGTTACAATTATCATGTGGATGCTCGGTTTTATGGCCGGCATGTTGGTGCGCATGCACTGATGGAGGCTCCATACATTCTTACAAAAAATTAGAGCACAATTAGAATTCATATCTTCGCGACGAAAATTTATCTAGAGTCTCTAGAACCTATACTTTGTAGCTAGAGCACAGGGAGCCCAAGCTCAATATTTGCATATTTATAGTAAATGTATGTGGCGATAAATCATCCTCCTTTTTTCAACATTTTGCAACAATCATGTCTTTTTTTTTACATAGATCTCTTAAGTTTGCCGCTTTCGTCCTTGTGGCTGAGTTTTAGCGCCATTTGAGCGTTTTTGACGAAAATACCCCTGAAAGATCTTGACGAAAATACCCCTGAAAGAGCTTGGGCTCCCTGTGGTTTTAGTTGTTCTTTTGTTAGGTGCATGTGCTTTGATCTTATTTAGAGCTTTGAAACGGTAAAAGAAATTTTGAAATAATACGATTTATAATCAAATGAACCAGGAAAAGTGTAGAGTAGAGTGATCGCACTTAACCCGTGCAAAAGTACAATATCTATATAAATAGTACTAAAATGTCCAATATCCTTTGTTTTTCATTGTTTAGTTAGTGCTATTTTGCACTATTCAGTTAATACTTTTTCACGGGTTAGAGTGGTTTTCGGCACTAATTATAACTAGTGAAACACACTTTGATGTATCTCTCTTTAATACACCCTAATTCTGTTCTTTTGTTGTTATTTGACTACCACACTTTAACTTTGTTTCACGGGTTAGAGTGGTTTTCATTAACCCATGAAACACCTTTAGTGTATTAATAATAATAATAATAATAATAATAATAATAATAATAATAATAATAATAATAATAATAATAATAATAATAATAATAATAATAACAATAATAATAATAGACAGATGTTTCGGTCTGATGGTACAGACATGTCGATAAGCTGGCAGGTGTTGGTCTCTGTATTTTTTATCACAGACCCGATATTGTGATAAAAAATACAGAGACCAACACCTGCCAGCTTATCGACATGTCTGTACCATCAGACCGAAACATCTGTCTAAAGCACAACGAAAAGAAAAGCAAGTACAAAGATTTGGAAATTGAAATTAGTAGAATGTGGAAAGTAAAAACAGAAACAATACCAGTAATCATCGGAGCCCTGGGGACAATCAGCAATGCTACAAAAGCAAGTACCAAAAAGATCTCAAACAGCATTGAACTAAAAACATTGCAAAAAATTGTACTACTAGGTTCTGCACATATTATGAGAAAGGTTGGATTGTAATTCAGTCATATCAAAGAGTAGATTCCGTGCGAATGTGAAACTCCCCTTGGTCACGGCACGACCACGGGTTCTATCTGACCTTGACCCGTTTTGCACTTACACGGAATCTGCTCTAAAACTAGTTAAAAAAAACCCATTGTAAATAGATAAGGCCTTAGGAATAGGGTATATTCCCGGCAAAATGATGTAAGCTGCCAGTATTACACTGTGAAATAAAAGAAATAATAATAATAATAATAATTTATTATTTATAGGGCGCAAAATTCATTTGGATATGCATGCTCTAATGCGCCTAAAAACAGCCTAATACACCCTAATTCCATTGTGTTGTTGTTGCCTCAAGGACGAGCAGTGACGAATGGACGCCAAAGCAAGTTGTCACGTGTATTGTCATGCCAACAGAAGACGCTAAATCCACTTTAAGTTCGATCATTACAAAACGGCACCCTAGAGCGGTATATTCATACATCCGTAAAATACACTTTAGGCACTACTACACTCTAATTACTTTGTTTTCTAGAGTGGTTTTCATAAACCCGTGAAATACATTTTAGCGTATTTAGTACTATTACGCTATAATTCTTTTGTTTTCCATTGTTTAAATCTGGCTATTACACAGTAATAAGTAAAATTTGTTTCACGGGTTTATGAAAAGCACTCTATCACACTTTGTTTCAGGGTAAATGAAAATACACCTTTTTATATCGCGCCATTACCAAAATTATTCTTGATTGAAGCAAGCTCAATTTTGAATCGCACTTCTTTGCGGAAGAGACAGAAAAGAATGACACGTGTTTGCATGGACTAAATTGCCCACGCGCCACAAGTGCACGTGGTTCCATGTAATGAATCCTTTCCGGTGTGCGCCTGCGCTCCACTCACCATTGTTAACTGATATAGACGATGACGCGTTAAAAAAATACCGTTTTACTTCACGCATAATGTTTAATTTGTTATTTTGGTTACTGGCAAATGACTAAACGACAATCGACCAAACTTGGTCCATGAACAGACATCTTTCTACCGATCAATCTTGAGTGATGATTTTGGAGTTTTGGTGGTCACGTGACCAGCAGGGGTAATTATAATATAATATCTATTTCACCGGTTAGAATTACAAACGGTCACTTCAGATTGTTGTTGCCGGGAAAAGACAAGTTTTGCAATTCTTAATAAGACATAATGTCACATTTAGTTCAAGGCGAAGAACGGCTATCTAAAACATCCAATATTTTCTTTTAAAAGTATGATTCTAGGGAAGTCTGTTCTTTGAAAACAAGCATTATATAAATAATCTGACAGATATCTATCAACTAGCGTGCCCCGATTGGTTGCTTCAGTGGGGAGGACAATTTAAGGGACGGACCATTAGAAAAGTGATGGGGGAATGGGGAGTTTGGGATTGGCATACATTCTTTTTTGGCCACCAAAAGTGGAAATGAATTTTTTTTCACTTTGGCAGGAATATTTTTTTAAAGAAAATGTCACGACAGATTTTTTTTTTCAAAATTTTTATTGGAAATAATTTTTTTTTTGCATTTTCCCTATTCCCCCCCCCCCCCCCCCCTCCCCAATCACTTTTCTAATGGTCCGTCCATAAACCATCTTTCTAGGTCGCTTAACTTTGGTGTGATTTCCTGTGTTTTAGCATATATTTTTGGCCTTTTTTCTCGTGTAAACAGTAGAATATTTAAACTATTAAGTTTTCCATGTAGTGTTTCCACTGTATTTCCGGAGTTTCTAAGCTAAACTAGTTGAAAATGTCCTAGTGGAAACGCACCCATTGACTATTAGATTTTGTTTCACGGATTAAGTGCCATCGCTCTAAGTGCCATCACCCACTCTATATATGCATACTATGTTTTCACGATAACATCACTCTATTAAGTGCAATCACTCTAGCTGGAGAATACGTGGTCCGACATTCAGTACGTGTGTTCGAGACAGCGCCGGGAGATTTGAGATTTGAAAGAAATACTAGTGGCTAGAAACGAAATGAGAATATGTTGTACGACACGGCAAATCGAGATAAGAACATCTGTTATTTGATCTACTACTCTAAAATTGACAGAATAGAAAAGATAAAATAGGTTACATGTATTAATATAATGCGAAGTATGTAAAGAGCACAGCTGTTTAGAAATAGTATAGACTTATCATATCAAGTCATATGTTTTAGCAGCGACGCCATGCGGGCGAGTAGATTAATCATATTTAGTGGGACATAATATACTCAAATTTGTAGATCATTTACATGAAATTTTCATAGATAAATATGTTTATATAGATAAGATAAACATGTTTGTAAAGGTACAAAATGTTTATATAATAATAATACTAGAATGTAACATTTAATTCTTTTTCCTTTTTTCTTTCTTTCGCTTCTTCTTCTTCTTCTTGTTCTTTCTTGTTCTTGTTCTTGTTCTTGTTCTTGTTCTTGTTCTAATTTCTTCTACTTCTTTTTGTTATTACAACTGAGCGAAAATCACTTCCATTACGGCTCAGCAATGCGCTTACGTAAACGAATCTTCATAAAAAGCTTCCCCCGCAAACATGGCGGAAAAACGTCTTTTGGTCACTCATGATATTGACATGTATGAGTATAGTATTTCAAGCCCTTTAAGGCTCAAAGAATAGAATGTTAAATGCCACCAAAATTTTGTGTTTGCGCGTCTGTATGTCGTATAATGGCCTGTCATGAGGGTCTGGATGGGGCTAACTGACAACTGACAAATGGCCCAAAATTTAATCACCAACCGACAAATGCCTTAAAATTCAAATGCCAACTGACATTTGTGTAGCCTGCAGTTTTTTAACTGACAATTCAACCGGCCAAAATCTGACAAATTGAAAAATAGTCGCTTTTCTCCATAACCCATCTCCCCCAGGGACAGTTGTCATGGGACAAAGTTCAAGTGGATATCAAATTGCTGAATTTTGATCGTAAAATTGGCTTAGAAAGAAAAAATCCCATGAGAAATAAATAAAAGCCTTTGTTAATCATTAATTTCCATTTAGTCCTGTACTTTGGGAGAGATGACATTTTGATCAGCAGATAAAACAATCCTTTTCGTAAATATCTCCAATGAAGCTATATCTTAGATTAACATTTGTTTTGTGTTAACACTAATGTATATCAGTTTTGATGTATAATGGTCAGTTCAGAATGAGAATCACTTTACAAATGCAACTCGTGGATTGAGTTTTATTTAGCCAAGATCCTTGTTGCATTTTGTTCTTCCCATATGTCCTCAGTCTTATCGTTGAACACTTAATATCTCCATGGATGGAATAATTGTGATCTTTTACAGGTGTCCACAGGAAACCTGATCGTATACAGACTGATACGCATGACCGGGGAAGCTGGAGAACGTGACGGATTGCACGATTCTCATTCAAATTATTTATTCCATTTTTGCTCACTTTTCTGGTGAAATATTAGCATCTTTAAACGATGAAACGTAAAAATAGAACATCAGATATTCTTGTATATACAATCCAGCGTGTTCGGATTTGTTATGTTTACGTATCACTTAGACACTTTGTTGCAAGTACGTTCCAGGTGAGAGGGCCCTGGGAACGAGGTTGCGGAAATAGCAATCTTACATAGATAGTTTACGCATGGATTTCGGGTATAAAGCCTATACCTCGATACAAACAATAGATGTGTGATACTGAGTGTAGCGCCACACAACTCCTCTTAGAAGGCAAGATTTTACAATTTGTGAGTGAGTGAGCAAGTGACACATTTGCTTATCTGTCTCCCAATTACAATAACTCGCGAATTTGCAATTCACAAGTTATAAGTGATAAAATCAGCATCCAGTTAATCGTTAATTTTCTGCTACGTCTCCCTCGTATGACTCTGAAACAACACTGCACACGTGGTGCGCCCTTAAAAAGGCAAATCACAGGAAGCCCGTTCGCTTAAGTGAAAATATTTGTATTTTCTGTTGTTGAGAGATTTGCTCTTCGTTCACTTGTTGGATTGATTTAAGGATTATAGTAAAATATAAAATCAAAATCAAGGTCAAATTTTGCCGTTTGCCGTTAGCGGTTTGCCAAAAACGTCAATCTTAAGGTCTCTAATAAGAAAATAAATACCTCTTGATTCTTGATAACTAACCAAATATGCCCACAAAAGTGCATGTAAAAAAAAACGATTTTATAGAACTTGAACCACCGACCAAGAACTGTAACCGAAAATAGAAGCAAGATGAACATACCTGAAATAGACAAGACAAGCAAGTACAGAAAACGACCAGCTCAGACAGAAACTTAAAAATGTTACGTAGAGTACGTATTGAAACGTAACTTAGATTATAGATCAATTCGATCAGACCATAGGAGAAATCAACACTGAGTATATGTGTTTTGTTGACACTGAAGCCGCTCATAGTAATTAACTACATGTTATAATGAAAGGCATTTTTGACAATTTTAGTGCAAAAGTGATATTTATTTTAATGCTATCACTGTGTTTGCATGATGGTTTGACATCTTAATGCTCTTTTCGTCAATCAAGTTAGAAAAGTACTGTACGTTAACGAATGGAAACTTCCTCATCTGAGATTACTTAAGGAGTAAACCTTATTCTCTAATTCTACGCGGACAAATAGAATCCTACTAGAGTTTTCCGATTTACGTGCTTAAGCACTAATAGTGCCACATACTAATTAGCATATGTAGTGTGTGCAAAACCCTCCACTCCAAATATACATTTGACATTTTTTATCATTTTTCTTTTCCACACTGAAACAGCATTTTCTTATTTTAGACAAAAGAAATAGGCTGTTTTAGTGTGGACGGATAGCATGTGCAGGCTCTGGGAGAGAAGGGCTTGTCGTAGCAATGTGTTTCCATGTAATTCACAACCGTCGAAAGGCAAAACTTTTTTTTTGTCAATAATCTTTTTGGGCAATTGTTTATCTTTTAACCATCAAAATTAGCTAACAAACTTATCTAGCCCTTACTAGCAAATAACTTAAAATAACAACTGTTCTGTTGGCCGACAGTCCATAGCGGCAAAACGACGCGTTCGAGTCTGCTGTATACGTGATCGCTCGGTACTCGGATAGCATAATTTAGAGATAAGGTCTAGGAAAAGGATTCTGCTTTGCTTGTAATGTATGTATTGGCTGATTCAGATGCATGTATGAGTCATCAAGATGGATTAAACATTTCAGAGATTAATCTTCACATACGCAGGAAACGGCAGACGGCAGAGACGATCACGCGGTCTTTTCTTCGTAGCTGCTGATGTGCGTTTGGAACTCAAACGTGAGCTTGTTTTGCCATGTTTACGACAAATGCGAAATGACTTATCTTCGCGTTCAAACGCCATCGACAAACGCGAAAAAACGTCTGCCCTCTGCCGTTTCCCGTACACTGGGTGAAGCTTTTTGAGGGTTTTACAGTCTTTACAACTTCAGGAGTGTTTCACCAGAGTACAGAACATACGCCTGATCTATTTGCTTTATATAATAGAATTTTACGAGCAAAGAAAGCAAAACTTAAATTAAAATTTAGGAAAACAGAGCGCGCGTCTTTCGACACTGAATCGACAAAATTTGACAGGATACTATCATATCGTCAAAATTATGCAAAAAATAGTGTTTCTATAGTGTTTTATTCTACGTAATTCATTATGTTACCTCATTTATTTTGAACTGGTAATTAGATTTCCCAAAAATCTACTGATCTTGCCTGACATGACCCAAACTGTGGTTTTAATACATCCACTGCAGAATCTTGAAAGTTGGCGAGGCGTACTTATCCGGGTACAAAAATGGATTCTGATAAGTAAAGAAACTTCTTGTCGTCGTCTTCAACAACCATGTTGACTTCAAATTGTTGTTTTCAAAAATCGTAGAAATATTGAATGAGTCTCAGACTCAGATTTAAGTACATTCTTGCTTTTACAACGTTGAGTGAAGACTGTAACTCCTCGACAAACATCCAAAATACTCGACCGAAAAAAGCTCACAAATTATATTTTACAGCTCCAAAAGTTTGGTTCCAGTTTATAGAAGAAGTCAGCTTTGCCATGAAACCCACAACCTGAAGGACATTTACATTGCTGCCTTTTTCCCCCGTGTTATTTGCGTAAAAATCAGCTTAAAATTAAAAGCAAAGAGGTTTGCTTTTCTTTCATCGCATTACCTTTTCCCGGCGCCGTTCGGTGTACAAACGCGCGCGTCCGCTAACAGAAAATGGCGGGAATTTTCACTTGTTTTAACTTGGTCTCGAGGAATTGTGCAATAAAGGAATAAATTTTCTTGTGTTTACTGATGAAATGTTTGCTTATTTTGCGAATAAAATAGGCTTGAAGGACTCACAACAAAGATTTTGATCTTGTGACGTCACTTCTATTATCTGTACTCTGATAAAGTATGGCAATCAGATCGCGCGCTCGTAAAATTCTATTATACAAGATAAAAGAAACTGTTTTGTGATTGGTTGGAAAAAAGATGCGATTAATGAAGCAAAAGGATGCAATTTAAGAATTAATCGCACACTTTTTAACCAATCAGATTGCAGACTAATCACCAGTGATTTCAAAATGGATATAATTAATAAAATAATTAACTGAATATAAAAAAAAACCATCCACGCGTTTTTGTACAAATTTTGAGACGGGACTATTTGCATTGAAGCTAGTGTAAACATAGCCTTTGACTGATATATAGCTTATGCCTGTCTGTCTACCAGAGAATCTATGTGAAACTCTATAATCCCTTTACGACACGTTATCATCGAATCTATCCGCTGCAAACTTGTGAATTAACATAATGCTCAATTCTGAACGGCCTACCGGCCTAGGTGCTGCAAATTTAAAAAGAAAAAAGGCATTGCGAGCTACTAGGAACATATCGTGCATGAATATTCACCGAGGCAATATGTGATAATAGCAATAATCGATCCATGAAAATTCTTGAATTGAATATATAAAAGAATTCGAAAAACAAATCAAATCAGATCTTTATTAGCAAATCAACAGTTGAATTAATAGTTAATATTATTTTCTGGATTACAGGATATTTATGTAACTAATCAGATTTGCACAATTTTAATTTTTCGGAAGATTACTATATACTACTATAGACCTCCTTTCTCTCGAACTCATTACAGTTAGCTAGTTATCTACGTACCACAGGGAGCCCAAGCTCGATATTAAAGAATGATTCGACAAACCGTCGATCCTTTCTTTTTCAGTTCAAGATTTTTTGCATTTTTGGCATAGATATCTTATTCTTGCAAAAAAGACTTGATTTTAACAAAATCTTGACTATTGCAAAAGCTTGACTACTGCAAATATATGCAAATATCACCTATTTTGATCTCTAACATCGAGCTTGGGCTCCCTGTGGCCATACTTAACGAATATATTTACGAGACGATCTTGTATATATAATTAGTCCAGCCACCACCAATCCCATCTTTACAATTAGAACTTTTGCCATGTTTATCGTAGTGATTCACGCCCTTCAAGTCAACCCAACATTCCCCCTTGTCTTGCATCCCAAAGTACTTGACTTTAAGCTTGTTGGCCAGATGCGCGCATCCGTCGATCCTGTGCAATGGTGTTGTTTCACCGTAAAAATTTGCCACAAAATCAGGAAGGGCTCTATTGTGCTTGTCATTGAAGCAGCCAATTGGAGCTGAAATGGAAATGGAAATGGAAATAGAAATGGAAATGGAAATAAATGGAAATGAAGATGGCAATGACAATGGCAATGGAAATAGAATTAAAATAGAAATAATAGAAGTAGAAATAGCAATGGAATTAAAATGAAAATGAAAATGGATTTAGCAATGAAAATGGAAATAGAAATAGAAATGGAAATAGAAAAAGAAATGGAAATAGCTATTGAAATGGAAATGAAATAGAAATAAAAATAGAAATGGAAAGAGAAATGGAAAGAGAAATGGAAATGGAGACGGTACTGGAGACGAAGGCAGATATTCACATGACGTAAAGCCCAAACTTAAAACTTATGACGTGCTGAGGTTAAATATTCACCTATTTTGACATGAGGTCCAGGACACTTGTGACAGTTACACTTTCCATGCTCTACACTATCACCATGACAATAGTTACCATAGTAACTTCGCTTCTTGTAGCCGTTTCCATGGTTACATTTGCACTGACGCGTACGTTTGTGTGACCCACACCCGCAATTCGCAGAGCATTTGGACCATTTACCCCAGTTTTCCCAAGAACAACTACCTGTTACAACAATTAATGCAATAAGAACATTTTGAAAACTGCTAAGCTTTACAAGTCATGGTTTATTTTTATGAACCAAAAAGAAGAATTAATATAATACATACGTATTAAAAAATGTCATAATATCAACATAGCCATTCTCAACAAGCTTGTTTCAAACCTGTACACCAAGACTCCATTATATTCGTGGAGACGTCTAAATTCAAAACCAAAACCGAAAAGCGAGTAAAATTTTAGATATACTCATACCCTTTTCAGTCTCAGTGGCGGATTTAGGGGAGGGTGGCAGGGGATGCGCAACACATCCTGAGACGACTTTGAGTCCTTTTATCCCAATACTTTCCCAAAATATCCTCTTGACAGTTTTCATATTTTATGACGGTGCACCCCTTTCTGAAGATGGTGCACTCCCTCCTGAATTTATTTTTGGATCTGCCCCTGAGTCTAGTCGCGTACACTTGGAAGGTCTTGCCCGGCACCTCTTATTTCAAACGGGTAAATCTCTGTTGTGTAGAGGCTCTTTATTTTTTAGGGTTAATTTGATCGAAGTTTCAAAGCCGCCCTCTCTCCTATTTTTTTTCTACTTTCTAATTTATCCTTTATATGTAAATATATAAAGTAAAAATTTCCTGCATAAGTTTTGTTTTTCTACCTATATTGTAAAGAAGATAATGGAGAAAAAAAAAAGAAAAAAAAAAGATGTTTCAAATGTATATCAGTTTGCAAAAGTAGACTAACCACTACTGTCTCCTTCTCACCAACGAATTCGTTATTGCATGAGAACCCCAAGAAGTCAAGATCAATGAAAGAAATACAAAAACCACTTTATCCTTTTTATGCATATAACGTAAGATAATTACAGTTGTTATTTTATCAAGAATACTTACTGGAACAGGACTGGGTATTACACTTTCTACTTTGCAGTCGATCTCCCTTGCATTCAGTCTGATCGTTTACTGGGTGGGGCCTTGGATTGTTACAGTGACGAACTCGGATCTGATACCCACTACCACAGGTCTTGCTGCACGTGTTCCACTTACTCCACGCAGACCACCCACCTTGAACTAAGAAACAAAAAGATCGAATAAACTATAATGATCAAGTAGAGCAAACGCAGTTAAATCGTCAAATAAAATAAAATAAAATAAAATAAAATAAAATAAAATAAAATAAAATAAAATAAAATAAAATAAAATAAAATAAAATAAAATAAAATAAAATAAAATAAAATAAAATAAAATAAAATAAAATAATGTTATTAATATATTAATATATTAATATATTGATATATTAATAATATATTAATAATATTAATAATAATAATATTATATGCATGCAAATTTATTTTTAATTGTTGTTGTTGTAAGTCGGTAAGTCGAAACGCAATTCAGACCTTGGCTGCAATGTTTTTGTCAATGAAGTTTAATTACAAATAAATAAATAAATTATAATTAATTAATAATTAATTCATTCATTAATGATAATTACCCGAACACGATTGAGTGTTACATTTTCTGCTTTCAATGTTATATCCAACACATTTGGTTTGATCGTTCTCAGGATGAGGCTTGGGGTTGTCGCAGAAACGAGTTCGAACCTGATGTCCTCCATCGCATGGTTTGCTGCACATGTTCCACTTCCCCCATGCTGACCATCCACCTTTGACTGATGTGAATAGAAATTAAGTCATTATGAAAGTAGATGTGATTTTCATCTTTGCTTTAAGGCAAAAGGCAAAAGGCAAAGGGACAATTGTTTTACTTCGAAATCAAGGGGAGTGGTTGCCCAGATCTCCCGAGCCAGAGGCTCATGTATCAAGCGTTCGAAGGTGCGCCCTCTACCCCCTCTATCCATCAGTGCTCCGTTTTAATGGTATTTATATAAAGCTACTTAAAGCTACTCGGAAAGGAAACACTTATTACAACACTGATTATTTAAGAAGTTATTATTGCTAACTAAAACATTTTGTTTTGTTTAATTTGCATGCATAGCTAATTGGTTAACAAACTCAAGTGACCGCGATTAGAAAAGATTACAGTGGTATATCGAACTGTGAATTTGCTTGGGGAAAATTGAACAGTAGATATGATAGAGTATGAAAATACTTGAACTCCTCAATAATATTCAGATGCCCTAAACACCCGGCCACTCTGGACGTACAATATATGCTGGTCGATAACTCAAACGGAATAACTCCTGATTAGTTCGCCATAATTCCCCTTATCCATACAGTATGAAGTACCAATAAAACATACAATAAAACCACCTCTCCACAACGGCCAGCATTTTCAGTTCGCTCCATTAATCCGACTCCACACATTCACTCTATAGCTGTATTGGAGCCTGTGTAGTGTACAACGACCATCTCTCCACAATGGCGCGCAGCCTTTTCAGTTCGTTCATTGATCCGAATTCACACATTTTTTCTGTATAGAAGGAATTTATGGCAGCCATGTTTGTGATCAAAATAATAGTGATTTTTTCCCAAGAGAAAAAACTAAAAATTCCAGGTTCAATCAAATCATAGTGTGAACGTGGGCAATGGTGAAAAAAAAAAAACATCGACAACCAGGTGGCAAATAACGGCAGAACAACTACAAGAAAAAAACTGTCACTACTCAACAAACAGCAACCAAACCAACCAGTCAACCAACCAATGCAACCAACGAAAACCAACCAACCAACCAATGCAACCAACTAACCAACCAACCAACCGACCGACCAACTGACCGACGACCAACCAACCAACCGACAAATTAAACGAAAAGATTACTGAATCGAAACAAACAAACAAACAAACAAACAAACAGACAGACAAATAAACAAACAACTAACTAACCGAGCTAATTATCATACCATGCAATAACCAACTACCTTATGACCACCTATAGCTACCTAACAAAAGACAGTTATATAACATGCAAACCATTCCAATAATATGATTAACTAATCAGACAGCCATGGCCAATAAACAAATATTTACAGTGTACGCAGCCAGGAATTTTTTTGGAGGTACGCAAGTCATGTTGATCAAGAGAAAATGATCCCGAATCCTTAGCTAATCAATAGTTTACTAGCATTTTTTCCAGTTTTCGATGTACGCACGTGAGTAGTGCGTATGTGTTATAGCTCCAACACAGATGTAAAAAGATCTCAGAGGACTCTGCATTTTTGTCGATCTGAACGTAACCAATTAACGCTGCCTCGTTAACAATTATAATTACTTTTAACATAGGAAGCTCAAATCTACTCTAAATATATTATTCAACCAATATGCAAGCATAACACCACTACTGTAGTTCTCTCAGATAAGATACTCAAAGCTTAATTTTTACCTTTTTCGCAACATTTGCCTGAGTAGCCAGGAAGGCATTTGCAGTAACCAGGTCGTGGAATTCCACCGTTGTGACACATCCTATTACACGGTTCATCTTCTTTCAAAGACGGACACGGCTTCCCTCCACATTTTGCCGGCCTGATAACATGTCTGGTTCGACTGCGCTCTCCTGAACTTCCACACTCGTGGCTACAGTGACACCATGCAGTCCATGTAGTTACCAAGCAATCCCTTCTCCTATAAGGTCTGCAGTAGCGACGTCGGACGCGTCTATAGCCATAGCGGTACTTTCCTTTTCTTGCGGTGCACTCCGATTCCAAAATCAAAGCTAGAAGAATCAACGAGATTACTACAGGAGTCCTCATGGCCAGTTATTTTTAGAGTTCTGAGGAATTAGTCTTCGTTGATAATTATAATGCTCTGTTTCTTGTGTGTACTTATTGTGCCTATGTAATATTGGTAAGGCTTTGTAGACGATGATATCAGGGGCCGACCATTTAACTTTTAGGGGGTGGGGATGGGGTGGGGGGGGAGGGTGAGGAGGGTGTTTTTGAAACAAATCTGCAAGCTCTTTATATTAATTATATATGGACGAAAAAGAACATGCACCAATATAGCGATAAATATAATATGGATATGCGATAAGAAAAACATCTCCGAAAGAAAATGTTCACGTTAATCGGAAATCACCCACCTTCCCCTCCCCCAGTAGAAAAGTTTAATTAAAGGTCAGCCTCTTTGGCCAATTGGAGGACAGCTGACGCCACCTTAAGACAACAAAAATTATTTAATGGAATGCTTTTAGATTAAAATTTTGGCTGATGAAGTGCATTAGGACATGGAATACTTTGCAAAAGTGAAAATGCAACAGTGAGTGAAAAGTCCGATCATCACCAATCGAACTCTTAATTTTTAATTTAAGTGGTTTATGTAGATTTCAAAATATCACCTTTATGAGAGAAGCATAGTATATATCTTTAAAGGTACGTCATCTTAGAGATCATGGCATCTTTGCTCAGTGTAAACGAAAACAATGACTGCTTTTGTACAATCTACAAAGACCTACGCAAGGACAAACATTTTGAAATAAAGTAATATTTGGGTCGAGTCTGCAGTGTCTGGAATGTTTGCATAGGTAAATAGAGACAAGAGATGGATACACATAATGAGTTTACCCGCGAAAAGCATTATATTTGGAGAGCTAATTTAGAGTATTTAATGAAAAATGTAATTGTAAAATTACAGCAGGGGTTTTAGTGCCTGAAGGGTGCAGGGGGTGCGTACTTCCTCCTTCCGCCCAAGAAATTGGGCCCTTTTCTTTATACTCTTTCAAGGTATCTTATGAATCCTCTGGACAATTTTCAATTTTTATGACACCTCAGCCCCTCCCCCTGAAGGAAAATCTTGGATCTGATCTAAGAATCCAATCATGTGGTATCACCAAAACTATAAATAACAAGCGTTCTTTCTTTCCTGTCATGCGCAATAGGCCTCTGTCTATACTGACCAGCGCCGCGCGAAATCACATCTGAAGCAATGGGCTTTTGGCAGGTCTTGCGTGACGTTTTAAATTTTAATCCAACAAAAACAAAAATATAATATTTATCGAAAAGAACACACCCAAATTAGTAAAAGTTGAGATTTTGAAGCAGTTTCGATAAATGGCGCCAAAGTTATCGGTGGCCAAAGTTGGTTCATTTTCTATAGAAATGTTTGGTGGTGGGCAATAGCTTGCCCACCAACAAACGTTTCTATACAAATAAAGCAAACTTCGGCCGCCCATAACTAATTAATTTGGCGCTATTCATATCATCGAAACTACTTCAAGATCTCAACAATTACTAACTTTGGTGTGTTCTTTTCAAATATATTTTTGTTTCTGTTGGATTAAAATTTAAAATGTCACACAAGACCTGCCAAAAGGCCATTGCGCGCTTCCTGTCATCAGGTGGAATAAACAAATGAACTTTGATACCTATATAGGAACTCGCTGGATTGACAAATGAACTATTTAATAGCACTTCCTGGGTTTTGTTAATAATCAAGTTTTCCTTTCTATTACGGCCGACAGACAGTATAAAAAACTTTACAATTTCATTACTGGCTAATCTGATGTGCTTTCATCATTATTAGTATAAGTCTGTACGTAAGTCCATTCAAAGTCAATAAAGGGGAATGGTTATGAAACTCATTAACTTCCTAAAAGGATTGACAAAGAACGCAATCATGAATGTTAAGTATAGGGACCTGCGGTTTGTTTTACCATGATCATTTATCATGTTTGACTGACCTGACCCTAACGTTTTCGATAGCGGACTGGGATATATATGTACGTACGTATGACTACTATTGTTTTGTATATATTCGCCATCAGGGTAGTTTGGAAAATTGAACAAAGAGATAGAATAATGAATATAGCTGCATGGATTCATAGTCCTAAACCATGCATCTTATTCTAATGACTTTGTTAATTTGCAATATAAGCACTAAACAATACCAAGCAGTACAGAGCACAATACATATATATCAAGGGGAACATTCTCTAATTTTACAAAGTTCAACTTCCATTGGTATCCCTAAGCATGGGTTGGCTAAATCATGACAAGCACGTGATCGAAACCGCTGACCAGTTCCACATGTCGCCTGTACAGCTGCTCCATCTCGTCCATGGTCCAACCACATTCGGTTCCTCTTGGCGTTTTAGTGATTCTTCGCTATGGTCTTGAACGATGGCATCAAAATTCTTGATAATATCCTTGTTGACGTAGCTGAGAAGACGCCTACCATGGACTGTACTCTGACGTATGTTCTGACGTATGCTCTGACGTATATTGTCACGTATATTTCTCTTGACGTCTTTGTTGTAACGTATGGACTTAGCGTAACGTTTTCCTATGCCACCCTCTGCGCCACTGCCAGCATTTCCATCTATCAGTAACAAAAAAATAAGAAACTTTATTAAATTTATAATGATAGAACTGATCAACTATCTGGCATTATTAAGGAAAACGTTCCTTGCGAAATACGCATATATACTTGTACAAATAAGCTTGACCTCGATCCTCGCATGCACAATTGCATGTATACCTTCTGAGATTTAGTGCTAGTGTTATCTGTGTCATAGATTAAGGTGTGATCGGTGAAATATAAAAAGCAGTGGCTTTACTAGCAAGGCCAGCTTATGTTCTAAATAAAGCAGACGGAAGTTCAGGTTTTAATAAGAACACTGCGCATGCTCTCTTTATATTGAAATGAGTCGATACATCCACCACTAGATGGTCAGGGCAGGGTACGTAAGCGTACGTACGTGCGTGGCAGAACGGCCCTTCGGGGAACGGAGCAACGTTTTGTTTACATTACTCTTCTTAGCGTCATATGATTAAAAACTCAGTCTTTTCTAAATTGCCAAACGGCAAATTGCGGAAACCTCCCTTACGCATCGCTAAACCTTGAAATTTGAATGTGCACATGTTAAGCACCGCACGATATGTGGCTAGGTACTTAACAAATAGACTCCATTGTTTCGTGCGTCTGTACTCTAATAGATGCACAGATGACGTCACAATGTGGTGAGTACAAAAGTGTACACCACAAAACGAAAGTCGAGTGGCGTGACTGTTGTTTTCACCTCATTTAGACGTCTTCTGTGCATCTATTAGAGTATAGACCCACAGAAAAATGGAGTATATTTGTTTTATATGATATTTATCAAAACAATTCAACCTATCAGAGCGCGCGTAAGATTCAGTGACGTCATATATGCGTGCGTACTATAATCACACACATACGGTTCTCGATCAATCAGTGCGCGCGTAATATGCCAATTATTACATAAATAAGTGCATTAATATATCATGACCACCTACTTCTACATGGACCTTTGTTGCATTTTTCGTCTTCCTGACTTGAACCATCACAAGCACGACCACCATTGACAGGAAGTGGATTATTACAAACTCGTGTGCGCATGCGCTCTCCATTTCCACATGATTTAGAACATGCACTCCATTCAAGCCACTCTGACCATCCACCGTCAACTGCAATGAAATAAATATTACGAAAATCGATATTGAGATTGGAGGACAGTTCTATTTGACTGTAACATAATAATTTTGTCAGTTCCTGTATTAGGGTAGGGCCTGGATCAGTCCTTGTCAGTGGAAGTCCTCAACTAGCTTGTAAAATATGACCGATCGATAGTTGTACATTTCACTGAAATAATATGTTAGCACAGTGGAACCCGCTTAATATACGGACACCAAAGGGGCATGGAAAAGCGTCCGCATTAGTCAGGTTTCTGTATTAAAAAAGCGGGCGAATATAAGAAAAAAATGTATCAGATGGGACCTATAATGTGAATTGGTCTACAATGCGTTGAATCTTTTTCATCCAGCATCCATCGTACTATATAGTCTGTCTGATAAAGTAAGCGTTTCTTTGAGGGAAAGGGCAACGGATGGGTTTCCTGTGTAACAAAAGATCGGGGGATGGTTACACAGGAAACCCAACTCTTTAACTTTACCCTCAAAGAAATACTACGCAGGTGATAAAGTCAAACAGTGGCTCATCTATTGATAATAATACCTGGTATTTTGCATTTTTCAAGTTGACATTTCGCCGTCATCATCATCAGGCCAGTGCAAGGATTCCCACCGTTGCTAGGAAACGGATTATTGCATGGACGTAGACGAAACCTCTGGCCTTCTCCACAGGATGAACTGCAAGAACTCCATTTCCCCCACTCACCCCACCCTCCATTTACTAAAAAGAATTAAAGATTACAATGTTAACGGGATATCATTTTTGGGGGGACTAACTTTGGCTTCTTCGGCTTGAGTTTTTCCGGCACAGTTTTGTTTGTTTTGAATGCCGAATCTATTCATTGAAGCCAACATCGAGGAGGACTGGGGACGCACGCATGCGCGGTACATTTTGCCATAGTGTTACTATGGGGTTGATAGGAATCCTCTTCTCGCAAAGTTCTGGCAATTTACATAGAAATTTTTTAAATATTTTACCTGGACATGGTTTCGTATTGCACTCAACTAATTCCAAACCAGTTCCAGCGCAGTCCGCACCACCATTTGATGGAGCAGGTTTACTACAAGTGCGCATGCGTTTCTGGACTCCACCCTCACAGGATTTTGAGCACTTGGCTCCATTGTCCCCATGGCGACCAGTTTCCATTACCTGAATTTCAAACAAGATAACATGGGTTTATAATCAATCACCTTTGCATTGGTTAAGGTAAAGAATAAAGATGCGGAAAATTAACATGCTTTCTCCGTATACCTTTCTCACAGCAAACACCATCGTAGCCCAGTGCACACTTGCAGCCATTTTGAGAAAGAGAGCCTCCATTTAAGCAGATCCGATTGCAGTGTTGACTTTCTTTTAAAAGATAGGAACAAATTCCTCCACATGACTGCTCCGTTACAATCTTAAAAAATTATAAGGATAATTTTAGTGGTCAAAAAAAAAGCTGCCACGTGACAATATACATTGAGTTCTAATTGTGGTAAGGATTGCATTTTGTGTGGTGACTGAATTTTTTTTTCGTTTTTGTGGGTACATGTTTTGTAATTTACTTTTTGGATAAACTGAAACGTAAAAATTATGAGCTTGGGTTTATAGTGCCATTTTGTATAGTCTAATGTGTATGCAACAATATCAGTAATTAATATCAGTGCAATACAAAGTGTATCAAATAGATTGTTTATCAATGAATCATCGATCCGGATGCATCATCCAAGTACCAGCCTGTGCATGCACAGCAGTGCTTTAATCAAACTTTTGTTTTGTTAGTCTGAAGCTAAGTACATCATATCAGTTGCAACCTCGCCTTACGGCCACTATCCCGCGAATATGACCACCGCGTTATTACGACCGCTATTTTTGGCCAGGCGAACGTTCACACATTCTCTTATCAAACTTTCGCGGTTATAGATACAATCTCGTATTACGGCCATCAGCTAGATTTCACGATTAATTCTCGAATTAATTTCGATCGTTGTAATTTTACGCCCGATTACGGTTTCTTCTTGTAAAATTCCTACTACTACGGTACATTGGTGAATGCTGGTGAATTATGGTTTTATCAAAACCCGGCCGACTTTCAGCTATCTATATTTTAACGATTTCTTAGTTGTATAACAACTGCATGAAGTATTTTTCACCATTTCTATTTATGCTCTCTTATTTCTATTTATTATTTCATAATCTTTTTTTTTTTTTTTGGTTTCTCTCTTTCTCTCTCTCTCTCTTTTAATTAACAACTATATAATCATTAATTTTTTTTGAGACATAAAAAAAAAAAAAAAAAAAAAAAAGATATGCCCCTAGCCGGTTTCGAACCCGGCTCTTATATCTGCTCATTAGCTTTACAGTTCAAGGGTTTTCCAACTGCGCCACGGGATCGCCTAATTTGCAAAACAATATAGATAGCTAATTCACACGATACACTAGGTTATTTTGTCCTCCAAATCCCTCAGTAGACCAGTTAGCCTAGTGGTAAGGTTCAGTCATCTATGGCCTAGGATCCGACTGTTTCCTCCCTCTTTGACTGCGAAGCTCGCTGCCTTCTACCGGATAGCGCGGAAGGAGCCGAAATCTCCATCCTATACGTAACATGCGATGATTCAGCGATTTGTCTGGATGCATGGTCCCGATTTTTGGGATTTTGCATAAAATTAGCATACTAATTTCTTTGGGTAGCGGGTTCGAGTCCTGTCTGCGTCAACACTCTTTTCTTTTTTTCTTTTTTCTTTTTCCTTTTTTTTTCTTTTCTTTTTTTTTTCTTTCCTGTTTTTAATTGATTCTATTTCTCTTCTCTAACTATATAAACTGTTAGCATTAGTGCTTGATGCTTTCAAATTTTGCGTAATTCAGAAAAACAAATTCCCTGAAATAAGAGTTATCTAAAAAGATTTCCATTCCACTTTCCACAAAGCCAGCGGGACCTCTGATACTTATACAGTCATTCTGAAGCATATGCATTTTCTAATACAATATATGGTGGAAATCGGACCTCCCCTATCAATATGACGGGCCTGCCTAATATTAGAAGCAATAATTATATGCTAGCCCTGTTGTACGGGTGACCCCGTTAATACGGCCATTTTTTTCGGCCCAAAGGGCGGTGACCGTATTGACGGGGTAGCACTGTAGCACTTATAAGAGTTATCTACCACAACTTTCTAGTGCACTATAATAAAACCCATTGATATCGAACGGCCATCAACAAAAATGTCAACCTTCATAAGGTACTTTATTTCACCACTTCATTATTAATAGTAAAGTAGTCTGCATTCTGCGGCAAATATTATTTTTCATTATTACCTTGCGATGTCTAGTGTCTCACTGCCCGTATTTCCACACGAAGTGGAACACTCTGTCCAACTACTCCATTCACCCAAAACACAATCGATAGGCTTGCAGGCTGTCATCTTTGTTGTAAATATCTGTTGTGTAGGTGTTCTACCTGGCGTCGACCGAGTTATAGGAGCGGCTGTCATGGGGGTTGACTTCTTGAGATTCTGATGTCGACGTGTACATGGTGTTGTCTTCTTTCGTTGATGGGGACTCGTTGTTGGAGGTGCCTTTGAAGGTCGAGGGGGGAAAGTTGGCCAAAGGACTACTTTGGCGGGTGGTTTATGCTTGTGCTTGTGCTTAGTACAGGGCGCCTTCGTTGATCCATGAATTGTCTTGCATGTACTATTGTAGATTACGGCGACCAGAATCACTAACAAACTGATCCATGCGTGTCTAGAGTACTTTAGCATTGTCTCTGTGTTTTAAATACCGTGGCGGACGAAACTGCACACTCTGGAAGAATTAGATTCACGTGTTTTCTGACAGCGCGCACTGCCGAAGATATTTCTGTCCATGCAATCTAGCTCTTGTCTGCAAATTAAGGAATTTTTATAAGAAAATACATTCAAAACATATTAAGTCGTGTTTACATTGTTTTTAATTTGTCTGAAGCCTTATGTATATATTATTTTAGCCACCTACGCCCAATGGATAAAAAAGTTTTTAAAAGAATCGTATGGAAATTGTATCTACGAAAAAGATACAATCAGCCCTCCTGGTCTTCGATTGCACCCTCTTTCTTTGCTGCCGATATATCTCTTGTAGGATATTACAGAATTCTGTCAGGAAAGGCGAAAACTTCTAGTGTTGTTGTTTGCTTACCACTGTTTAAACAGTTTAATATTCAGGCATGTATTACGTATGTTTGTCCAAGTTGACGTTGTAGGATTTAAATCAGCTACAATTCTTTTGTGCTTTAAAATAATGGCATTTGACTTTAGGTCAGTCCTGATATGAAGTGCTAGGGTTTTTTCTTGGAATGCGATCACTCGCTAGCTAGAGTCGAGCTGTTTGCGGATAGCCGGAGTATCAGGTCCTCTGGAGGGGAGGGGGGAGGGGAGGAGAGGGGGAGGGGAGGAGAAGGGAAAGACTGAGGAGGTTATGCGTGAGAAAAACTAGTCATCCCCAGTGATATAGAAATCTTCACATACTTGTGAAATGTCTTTGAAGCTAATATTGTTTGATCTAGGTTCATGTTGCAATTAAGGAATGTAAAAGTAAAAACGAAAATTTGAGAAAAGATTTAATGAGAGTCTCAGTGGGATGGTTGCTTTTACGGAACAACGGTTAATATTTTTTTACCTCGCGCTATCATACTTATAATTAATGGAAAATATATATGTATATGTACTTATGTATTCCTAGGAAATGTATATCGATCGAGGGGCACTTAGCGCAGGGTCGTACTAGTTTTATGAAGAGACATACTACACACGTTGTTGGATAAACTTGGTCACTGTTGTGACGGATTTATTAGTAGCAACGTTAAGCGTCACGCCACGCTTAATCAACGTATCCAGAGCGTGGCGTGACATGAAAATAATTAACTAAATGTCTCTTCGGAAAAGGTGGGGAAGAAATAATCGCCACAGGCCACAAGTATTGTGGCCACCCCACCAAGACCCGGCGCTAAGTGCCACTGGAGAAAATGCTATTTCCTAAAATGAGATATGACAAGCAGCCCATGTCTGACCTTGTCAACTACAAGTGTTCGCAAAAACCACAACTGATAAGGATGCTATGTAACAAGATATAGCCACATATTCTAAATGCCGAAGACTTACTAACTCATACCAGCAGCTCCTGACTGACCCGGTTGTTGAGCTGATAGTCTAAAGAATCGCCTGAAAAAGATGATCCTGGCTGCGCACGACTGTTATATACTGATGGCCACAGCCAAATCCCTCTACATAGCAGCTCCCGACTGACCTATATATCGGAGATTTCGCTGCAGCACATAACATCTAACACAAGTATTATTTAATTGGATTTAAGTGAAGGCGGACGAATATAAACCTTAAAGGCGTCGGAACTCCAACGGCCTAGGGCACGGATTTGTGCATCTGAGCAAGGGCGCTAAGGCAAATATTGGTGGTTTTCTGAGCCGTTAGACTTCGATATTATAAATCAATAAATTGTCACTTATCTGTTTTGTTGTATCCTGGCTTGATTTGCTAATTTTTTGGTCGATTAGTTGTGTATAAACACTACAAAATCTGCCGTGACTAACGGTTCAATCGTACATAACGAACTACTGCATCCTAGCTACCGCGTGACCCGTTACGTCAGCGGTACGCGTCGGTTAATAAGTTAATATCCCCTAAATAACCAAGAAAAACCAGGGGTAGGTAAAGAAGGGCCTTTCTATTGTTCTCTCGTCTGCTCGGATAATTGGATTAAAGCAAGAGACCATAATACTAAGAGAGCGAAGCTCAGTATTGAAGTCTGTGCCATGTTCGTGGCGGCTAAGGCTATTTTTAGTAACTTCGCCATCGCGCGCGCAAGTCCCTCCACCAATAGAATTTGATTTTTAATTTGACGTGCTCGCGGACGGGACCGTTTGAATTCTATTGTTTAAGAGCCTTGCGCGCGCGATGGCGAAGTTACTAAAAATAGCCTTAGCCGCCACGAACATGGCACAGACATCAATACTGAGCTTCGCTCTCTTAGTATTATGGTCTCTTGATTAAAGTGACAGGTACGGTGGCCATTTGATGACAGATGTGTAACCTACGAAGGTTAACGAACCAACTGCCGATCTGGCCGAACTGGCCACGGCGAAACCTGACCCTCGAATTTGTGATCAAAAGGTTAGGTAGATCCTATTTCAATCAGTACCATATGCCGGTTTGGAAATGTAGCAATGTCTTTAATTTCATATCGCTCGTAATTTACTAAGATGTTTGTACATTGTAATTGTTCAAACTGAGTTATTTTTAACGAGGCCCTGACTGAGATCGAAGCGGATAAGCCTTAAAGTCGAGCACAGCACGCGAACATTCTAAAAGGTCATGGCCAGGGGCTGTCACCAGCAACGGTTATTTTGATCACAAATTCGAGGGTCAGGTTTCGCCGTGGCCAGTTCGGCCAGATCGGCAGTTGGTTCGTTAACCTTCGTAGGTTACACATCTGTCATCAAATGGCCACCGTACCTGTCACTTTAATCCAATTATCCGAGCAGACGAGAGAAAGGCCCTTCTTTACCTACCCCTGGTTTTTCTTGGTTATTTAGGGGATATTAACTTATTAACCGACGCGTACCGCTGACGTAACGGGTCACGTGGTAGCTAGGATGCAGTAGTTCGTTATGTACGATTGAACTGTTGGTCACGGCAGATTTTGTAGTGTTTATACACAACTAATCGACCAAAAAATTAGCAAATCAAGCCAGGACACAACAAAACAGATAAGTGACAATTTATTGACTTATAATATCGAAGTCTAACGGCTCAGAAAACCACCAATATTTGCCTTAGCGCCCTTGATCTGAGAAACCTTTTTCAGCGGCATGACATGCTGCGCCAATGCGAAAACTATGACTTTTATAACGGGAACAATCAAGGCCACAAAAGTTAAGTGCTCGCCGCAATTCCGTATTGAACTGATTAATAGAAACGGCTTCGCCACTTGTGAACGAAAACAAGGGTCCTTGATAGAATGATTCCATAAGTCGGTCCCAGTTCGCTCTCTGATTTTTTTTTTCGCTCACAAAAAAAAATCGTCAGAGAGCGAACTGGGACCGACTTATGGAATCAGTCTAGGGTCCTTGATTGTATCCCCTCAATTTGATGTAATCGATTAAGATCTGCACCGGACAAAAGGGCTCAGATGGTTCACTTTCTATGAGAATAGTGAAAGGGCGATTAGATGAATTGTGTTTAAACCTTGTAATCACTATTTTGACAGCTGTAACACGATCATTCTGCTTCAAGAACGTAACCTGATCGAATTGTACAATCGCGTCTGCTTGTTTTCTACTTTTGCATGCCAATTCTCCTAATCTAAAGAACCCATAAAAGGCTATCATGAACATGGACGTATAGAGGGAACGCTGATAAGCAGACGTACTCGTATTGGCGAGAGCCCGTACTAGTTCATATAGCAGAGGGCGCGTGTATTTTTTCGTCCATGTTTCAGATGTTTTATCCATTACGTGACCAAACGCATCAGGTCAAATAGAGCCTTGGTTCAGTGAAAATATATGAATAAACTGTGTGGTCAAGAATTTAAAATTCAGTACAAAAACCTCTCAAGATCTCTTGAATGCTTGAATGAGGAATATAATTGACTTGCTTCTATGTATGTTCGTTTAGCAACATGTAGGATGAGAAATTCGTAGTTTTCCAGCTCATAGGAAATAGTCTTTATCGCGAGCCGCTTCCTTTCAAGTACTCCATTTAGAGTTCGATATTTGGTCAAAGTATTGGAGATGAAGCTCAAAATAACAGACCATTATGAAGCTGTTATAAGTATATAGGTATATCTCGAGTTAAAAGCTCCAAATTACATTGTTCTACTGCAGGAAAAGCCTGTCTCTGAAAGCTATTTTCTTTGTAGTCGGCCATCTTGCATTCCTAAAGTTCCTGGCTTGCGTTCGCTCAAAGGTGATGAATGAAGGGCATTGTTTTTACGTTCTTAACCAATCAGAAGTAGCTGAGGACGAACATAGGAAAAAAAACATTTGCAGTTTATAACTCGTTCCCGGCCTAAAGGCCTGGGCACGAGTAATAAACAGGGCCCAAAAAACCAGATAAACTAAGTGCGTCAGTAAAGGGCCATTCATATCTGAGTCCATCAATAGCGCTAAGTGCCGAGTGATTGGGCGCGTCAACTTGACGGCCGATAAGGGTTGAACACTCATTGGCAAACAATAACGCAAAATGACATCAAAGACCACGATAAAAATCAGGGATGGGCGCACCCTAAGGAATGCTCTCACATCCAAAGCTTTTCAAGCAATAATAACTCATGGTCAGTAAATTGTTAACAAAAGGAACACAGAAAGCCGACTGAACGCATCTATTTAAATATGACTGGTTTGGGCTCCGAAATCTTCATGTTGCTAAACGATTTAAGCATTGCATTACTGCCCCTCTAATGCTTTTGAACAATTTATGCTGCCCCTCCCTATTAAGATGTACACCATCGTACGACAAGTAAGAACTGGAAGCGCGCCAGAAACCCCTATGCGTCCAATAAACAGCAAAGGGTAGCGGCTCCAGCACAGTCTTAAGATACTGGGCAAGTAATTGAACATTGTCGTTAAAATTTCCCGTAACGTGTCTTCTAATAGTCTGCCCTACACAAATAAGGCGAACCCCATATTCGTCGTGAAGAAGACGAACAAAGTCCTCTATGGCCGAACCTACGGTTAATGGAGATATCCCACGCTGTGCGAGGTCGTTGGTCCCGATTTGGAGAAATACAATGTCTGGCCGAAAACGAATTACTGCGGCCAGATCAAACTGGCGAACCTTAGCAATAGTGCGACCTCCCACGCCATGCCATTGAACTGTTACCGAGTCGGTAAGGTTCAAGTTAAGGTGGTAATCCAGTGCATTATTAACTATAAAAGCCCGAAGGCGGCGAATAAAGGAATGCCCCAAGATAAGAACCCGTGGTTGGCCCATCGAGATAGAGTACTAAAATTAAAATAACTAAAAATAAAGTAACTTGCCTAAAAATGTTGAATAGAACTTGCTTGTCGCACGATGGTGTACAGAGCAGGAGGAGGGCGCAGTTATTTGCGCAACCGCTTATATATTACTAGTTGTCACGTGATCAGCTGGGGCTCAGTTCTCCCGGCCAGTGCTTATCTACAATGGTACTCAGATATCGTGATGCAAAAATACCATTATGCTGCTGGCATAATGCTTTCTGTTTTCTTTCTTTCTCTCTCTCTCTCTCTCTCTCTCTCTCTCTCTCTCTCTCTCTCTCTCTCTCTCTCTCTCTCTTTCTTTAATTTCCTTCTTTTTTTCTTTTTTCTTCCTTTTTCTTTTCTCTTTTTCCTTTTTCCTTTTTCATACGGATAATTTCTTACCTTTACGGTCTAAAGTTCAAAATTACTTTTCATTGTTTTAATTTTGAAGGTCAAAAATTAATCTTCAGTTGAATAACACTAGCCTCTAGTCGCAGGCAACCTTTTGGGCTTTGAGGCCCAGCGAAAAAGCGAACAGTTGCCTGCGGAGGAGGCTAAAATAACACATAACTAGACGCACACGTGCGTTCACTCGTGGGGCCCCGGAAGCCCTTTTAGGAGAGGCTTCAGTGACCGGTCCCGTTCGTACTCTTCCCCGAGCCGTTTCACCCATTCTTCACCATTCCGGGAAATAGTTAACCGTAACATAAAGACCCTTTTCGAATCGGCTAACTTAAACTAAAAAATATCTTGATTAGTCAATTCAGTGTCTGTCAGCAGCTATTAGTCGACATGCAAAGTATTACCAGCGAATATACCAGTTTATTCAACTTTTTATTTCACTATGTATCTCAATTGTTTGCTGTAAAGACTTCTACAACGGCGTTTTTGACACAATAACAAATCGTGAATTTTTTCGTTCATGTTTCGGATGTTTTAAATAATAAAAGACGTTACGTGACCAACAAGGTCAATGGAACCTAACCGTTCCATGCAATGGTCTGCTCTAGAATTCCGTATTAAAATTCAGTACAAAAACCTCTCAAGATCTCTTGAATGCTTGAATGAGGAATACAATTGACTTGCTTCTACGTATGTTCGTTTAGCAACATGTAGGATGAGAAATTCGTAGATTCACAGCTCATAGGAAATACTCTTTATCCATGTTTATCGCGAGGGTTCTCTTTCAAGTACTCCATTTAGAGTTCGATATTTGGTCAAACTATTGGAGATGAAGCTCAAAATAACAGCCCATTCTGAAGCTCTTATAAGTATATACAAGAGACCATAATACTAAGAGAGCGAAGCTCAGTATTGATGTCTGTGCCATGTTCGTGGCGGCTAAGGCTATTTTTAGTAACTTCGCCATCGCGCGCGCAAGTCCCTCCACCAATAGAATTTGATTTTTGACGTGCTCGCGGACGGGACCGTTTGAATTCTATTGTTAAAGAGCCTTGCGCGCGCGATGGCGAAGTTACTAAAAATAGCCTTAGCCGCCACGAACATGGCACAGACATCAATACTGAGCTTCGCTCTCTTAGTATTATGGTCTCTTGGTATATAGGTATACCTCGAGTTAAAAGCTCCAAATTACATTGTGCCACTGCAGGAAAAGCCTGTCTCTGAAAGCTATTTTCTTTGTAGTCGGCCATGTTGCATTCCTAAAGTTCCTCGCTGGCGTTCACTACGGAGGTGATGAATGAGGGGCATTGTTTTTTACGTTCTTAACCAATCAGGGGGTAGCACGTGACCGATTGCGCAAGAATGCTGCATTCTCGAGACGAAATCAGGAAAAAAAAAACATTTGCAGTTTATAACTCGTTCCCGGCCTAAAGGCCTGGGCACGAGTAATTAGGCCTTCGGACTCTTCTAGATAGCCTGCATAGCGGCGTAAGGGGATTGGGGAGAGGGAAGGGAGAAGAGGTTACTTAGTCCCCCTCCCCTTACGCCGCTACGCAGGCTAGTGATAGACGCTAGCCGCTGGAATTGTTATTTATTTATTCATTCATTCATTCATTCATTCATTCATTCATTCATTCATTCATTCATTCATTCATTCATTCATTCATTCATTTACTTATTTATTTATTGTTTATTTATTTATTCATTTATTTATTTATTTGCGCTGCCACGCAATTTTATTTCGGATTTTGTTGCAAAGAAAAATTGCAGCGTTTTCTTTGTTGCGGGGAATCGCTGCAACTCTCGGCAGAATGAGTGTGTTGGGTATAAAAGATATGATTATTAGTAAACTTAAGAAGAAAAGTCGAATGGATAGGATGAAAGGAAGTGAGAGAGGAGGGAGAAAGAACTGGGAGCCGCGATTCAGTTTCCAGAGAAAATTCTCCCTCCCCTCCCCTCCCACTGGAGTCTACCTATCTGTCTATCTAGTCTATCTATTTGCCATTCCAGTTCGACATGATTGTATTATCCCCATACCATACATCCGCTTTGTAAAAATGCTGACTTTCAAAAATTCATAATGTCACTAGTTTAAGGTAGCTCACTATAGTTTAGCGCGCGCGCGCGCGCTCAAGATCATGAGCATGCTCAACACTGGAACTTGCAGAATTTTTATTTTGGTGACGTCATGTCGCGCGGTCGATCTTTTGGAGCAAACATCTCCAAAACTAAACGGTAAAATCCCTTCATAATTTGTCAACTTTATTCGAATATAAAGCTACAGTAATTGACGAAATATGAAAAAAATTGGCACTACAGAATTCTTTTTATTTCGCAAAATCGAAATTTTGAAATATTTTAGATTCTGTACGGTGCAGAATTTTTTCGTTCTTTGCCATGTGAAAGGTAAAGATATGGACTTTCTTTAAAATGAGTTTTAAAATAATTCACCGTGGAAAACGTGCGTTTTTATTTATTTTATTGGAAAAATGACCTCAGTTAAAGCTGACGTGACGTTGCTATAGCAACCTTTCGAGTAACGTGTTTCATATCAAACGGTTCCCCGATTCATGGACTATCATATGGTTGACTGAAGGGTGTCAAAATATATATCTGTATCACCTATTATACGCTTTCTACTAATGGTATAAATATCTTTAAAACTATAGTGAGCTACCTTAAGTGCGATGTTGATGAAATTTTGCAATTACTGTTTCCAACATGACCAATTCAATTTTGAATTCCATTTATCGAATAAATAAAATATTTTATTAAAAATTGAGTAAATTGAGTAATAGGAAACGCTTCATTCAGGAAACATACGAAATGACGTCATCGTTACCTAATTTAGAAACTGCACTAATACCCATAATGCACTGCCGTCACTTGCTATAAATATTGTTCGACACCAAAACGAGGCAAGTAGCAATGAAGCCATGTCGTGTTGTATTGGGACTATTTGTAGTCGCTTTAGGAGTAATATTTGTCGTTCATTTTGGGTAGGAAAATGACATTATTTTAACTCGAATTCAATGAAAATATACCCACAATACATCTATCTTTCTTCTAGAAGTAGTGTTTCGTTTATCAAGAACTCAGAAGTCAAAGGAAACGAGAAAAAATCTCAACCAGATCCAGCAAGAATTCTGTCGTCTCGACAACATGGCGAAACGTCTGTTCTATCGACTTCGTCCTCGACCAAGAATTATAGTAGGAAATTACAGAATACCTTTCGTAGAAATATGACAAAGAAAGTCGTTCCTAAAAAAGAAGGTGAGAGTATTGAATACTTCGTGTTTTGTGAATGATATGTTGTTAAAATTGGACAAGTGACTTAACTTAAGTCTTAATTCAGCTTGTAAAATCGATTCTTGAATTTTTGTGTTTTTGAACGTGGTTGGTTTGAAAGATCATTTTTTTCTTGAACATGGGGCTTTTCTAACTAACTCTATATATTTTGATTGAAAAGTGAAATGCGCTTTTGTTCTGACTTGTACAATAGTATGTGTAGTGTACATGTGGCTGTTCTCCCCCTTCCCCTCCCCTCCCCTTCCCTCCCCTTCCCTCCCCTTCCCTCCCCCTCCAAAAGAGATGCGTAAACAGATGAAATAGCATCCTTACTTTGACATCCTTACCATATATTTAATTTAGTACTTTACCATTAACTAGTGGAAATATAGGTCAACACAATCTTTGTACTACAAATCCCCCCTTCAATTCATCTATTGTGCTTTGCATCTTTACTATCCCTCCCACGGGAAATAATTGTCACTTCACGACGACAAACCGATAACTAATTTGCATATTCGGCTTGGATTAACTCAAAACAAAAGACTTCCAAATAAGGCGATTTTTGGGGACCTTAAGGCAACCATAAGCTTGATATGACTAGTTTTTTTTGCATCTTGTTTGGAGAAGAGTTGGTATAGTTGTTACACAAGGCAGTTTGAAGGGATGCTAATAAAAATGACCTGAGTGACTTTTATGATGATTTTTTTTTTCAGTGGTATAAAATGATGTCAATTAATGTTTTTAGACCCAAATAGCAATGTCTTGACTTCCATCAAAAAGTCACTTAGGTCATTTTCACAGTCAACCCTTCATTTGCAACAATGACTTTTCATGCAAAGCTGGTACAACTTGTCAAATCAAACCAAATCAAAACAAACTCGTCATTTTACATTGCAAGTTTTCAACTTCAAATCAAAAACTTGCAACGTGTTACCAAAGCAAAAATTGTGCTAAATAAAATCTATAGAAATCTGGATCGGTTTGGCTTCCTGTAACTCAGCTCAATTTTGTTTTTGTTTTTGGATTTTCAAAAACAACACATTTTTTTGAAAATATATTTTCGTTGTCATTTATGACTGTTGTTAATATGTTATGATAACAGAGAATATACTTGTGTGGAAGGGCCTTAACATGGCACAGCCATTGGCTGCAAGAAATTGATTGCAACAATGTTTTGCCAGAAATTGTGCCATTGTACAATAAACCAAGCTCTAAGTTATTTAAATTGTAAATTGCTATGTGATATATTGACCATTTTTTGTCACCTTACACATTACACATTTTGTATAAATTTTTATTTGTTGGTCTTTCAGGTTCTAGTGTAACTTCTCATAAACACTTCTGTTGGGAAAAAGAGGATTTTCATAGTGTTGGAAAATGTTTACGCTGTAGTTCATATGAAAAGGTATGACTAATACATGTATGCAGACTCACAGAAATATCTTCATATATATACATGTTATTCTGTAAATATGAAGCATTCAGATGTATTACATTTGTACACAGGGTGACCATCTGAGTGTAATCATGAGCAACAGTCTCTTATAGGGTTCTAACACAGCGGTTCATTGATGTACATGTAATGCTGTCATTTATTTACATCAACAGAGAGTTAGTCCAGCATGCCAGGAGACTGGAAACAAACAACTTGTTCTCTGTGTCGTTAGCAAAAAGAAACAATATAAAAGGTATTGTTTGAAAGATTTATTTGCCATTAATAAATATATCTTTACAGCTGAAAGTTCCTAAATGTAGCTATCATTAGAAAAAGGTCATTTGATATACATTATGCATAGCAGAAAAACTGCAAAACTGCTATTTTCAGACATTTCATTTTATAAACTGACAATTATCAGTTTCTTGACCATGCTTGTAAGTAGCCAACTGGTTCACCACCTTGCCAGTTGGGTTTCTTAAACACTTTATGTTCTAATATTTATTTCTGTTATTTTCTGTTATTATCTATTTATAGTGCATTTGATCATTTGCTCTAGAAGCTAACAAATTTATTTATTTATATATGTCAGTCTTTGATGTGCTTTTGCAGAACAAAGCCCAATGTCAGAACCATCTAGTACATAATATAATATTTGACATCATGAAATATTTGAAATCTGATGTGCACTGATTAGCTAGCTATTATGATGTTTACATTTAAGTATAGAGAAGCACTTGCACTAAAACATTAAAAAATATGTTATAAAAGCAATATAAAATGATCACTTATTTCTCTGTACTGGGATATAAACACTATGGAAAATACATGTAGAATAGTTGGAAAGCAAAGTTCTGAACTGTGCAACTTGGCTGTGCTTGTGTTCCTATGCTTGTGTTTCTTGTGCTACTACACATCTCCCTTCATGTTTATATCACAGTACAAACATGTATGCATAGCATGTTTATATCACAGTGCATAATGCATGTTCACTTGTTGATATTGCTTACTTTAAAATTGACCACAACAGATCACTTTAGTACTAGTTTAGATATATTGTTTTATAATTAAGGAATATAAAACGCGCGCGCATGTCTCTGTACTGTGATATAAACACGATGGAAGATGTAGAGCAAGAGAAAAGCAAGCTTAGCAACGCGAGGCGTAGCCGAGTGTTTCTCTTGCTTTTCGAGTGCTCTGCATCTTCCAGAGTGTTTCTATCACAGTACAGAGACATAAGCAATCGTTTTATATTGCTTTTATAAAATATTTTCGACGTTTTTTGAGTGAGCCATGTCTCTGTCCACTGATATAAGCATGGTAGCCAGCCAATCAGTGTGCGCATTATATCTCGAATATTTTATAAAGTGTAAATACTGGTACTGTGCTAAAGCTGTGTTTGGGTGTGTGCCTTTATAAATATGTTTTGTTTTATTACTCTTGTAGCTGTCCACATGTAAAATGGATAGAAGAGAGGAATTTCTGGACCTTTGAGGTAAGCATCCCAGATAAACTATTTCTAAACTTATCAAAATCATGCAAGGGATGAATGGAAACTTGTGTATAAAACACTGTACAAAAAAGAGAGAATTTACTGAGGCAAGTTTTAGTACTTTCATTGGAGTAAAAATGGGAAAGTTTTTTATTCTAAAGGGCTAAGGCTTGAAACCTCAGTAAGTTATCTCTCTTTTTATATGGTGTTACAGATTTTCCATTCATCCCTTGGTGTATTATTATGCACCAACACAGCTCAAACTCTCACTAGTCTCCATATCAAAATTGTACTTGTTCTACTGAAAAAGCCTAGTTGCTTCTAATTATTTATTGTGTCAAATAATTAAATGAATTAAAAATACTACAATAAGTGAAATAATTAATCAATGTGAATGAGGATTTTGCACACATTGTAGAACATAAATATATTAATCCAACAAAGACAAAAAATATAATATTTGATAAGAGTGTACCAAAGTTAGCAAAACTGAAAATTTTGTGGCAGTTTTGATGTTGAATAGTGCCAAAGCCATGGGCAGTTTTTTTATTTATTTTGGGATTCCTTTGTTGGCTGTCAGAGAACTAGAAAGTACAGGAAGCCTGTCAATGAAAACAACCACAGGAAGCCCAAAATATGTGAAAACAGAAAGAGGCACCTAGGGAGTAGGCTAGCACATTTCTTTTCACACTGATTTTCATTCAAACTGTGCAGAGTGCACTGTAGAGCTAGATGCAATTACAGTGTACATTTATCTTTGAATAGTTTTTAATCAATGAATTTGTTTTGATTGTCTTTCAGGGCACAGTTTGTGTTCTATTAATAATATCTAGCCTTTCAGTGTGGCAAAGAAATAAGAAATTAGATGCTATTTATCAAGAAAAATTGAGGAAGAAAGTAGCTAGTAATGATTTATAATTCGGTTTTATTGTACATAGACAATGTTTTATAATAATTGACCCTAAAAAATATTTATTTAAAATAATGCATTTATATAATTTGATGTTTTTGAGAATTATCTATTAATTAATGGTCCTTGTGATTTTCTAAGGAAGGTTACACATCTGAAGATTTGTATTTATGGATGAATTTCCGTGATACGTCACCCATTGTTTTCGTCATTTTATAAACAATTTTTTTTGCACCGTGTAAAACATGAGTATGATTGATAAAAGCTTTTATCAAGTATTTCCATAGTTTTTTAACACGGTATACTAGATTCGGCTTTCATCTCTCGTGAATTGTGCGATTCAAGCAATACCGCGTTTTGCTGTGATGTTGCCAACAAGTATGCGCGCCCATACTGGTAAGCAGCAAAGAGGAATGTGGACAAGGAAAACGCGTCTATAGGGAATACTAATTGAGAAAATGTGATTGTAAAATATGGAATTAGCTAATAATACTAAATAACGTTTTATACTAGCGAGGCAATGTACACTCGTGCAATGGTGACAAGTGTCTGTATTTTGAGAAAAACCAGACACCAACCCTTATGAGTTTCTGGAAAAACGTGATGAGAGATATGGAGGATGAAAAAAGCAATTTAGAAAATGCAATTCAAAGAATTTGTGTGTGCATGTGGGGTGGGAAGGGGGAGGGGGGAGGGGACAAGGGGGAGGGCGGGTGAAGGGGGAGGACGGGGAAGGGGGGAAGGGAAGGGGGTACAAACAGTGACCAGGCAATCATAGTATATCAAATATTTTATAGCTTAATATATGTAAGTTAATAAATTATGGACAAGGAAATTGCTGGTATGGTACACTGTAGATACACATGTACCATACTCTACAATTGTCCAGTTTATGAATAATAGATGTTACCTTTTGTTCCTTTTCGAGTAAAGGCAGTGTTACACTGCAGTTTTCTCAGCAACTTGTCACGCAACGCTAGAAACTATCGTTGTAAGGTGGTGTGATGTTACTCTGTGCAACACATTGCAAAAATGTGCAAAGTCTTTTGCCCAGGAAGGCTGGCACTGTGTTTCGCCATCTTGGTTTGGAGACGTGCGCATGCGTTCTTCAGGGAAAAAAGGAGAGAAAAAATTATGAGACAAGTTGCTAGAGGGTTGTTGAATTAATAGGACAATGACGTTTCACGTTGCTTCAATCTATTGCAAAGGTAGAACCGAGTTCTACTTCCAGTGTAGTGTTGCTTGCAACAAAATCATTGCGAGACAAGCCCTGTTATGCTATGCAAGCGTCCTGCAATGGTGTTGCGAGACAAGTTGCTGAGAAATTTGCAGAGTGTAACAGGGCATCTGCTAGCATCGGACATCTCGCCAGCAACCTTTGTCAGTATTGCAAAATCTCTTGCAAATATTATCCAGCCCGCCTCTACAATATATGACAGTCAAGAATTTCATAACCCCCAATACTTCATCTAACTTGTTTCTTAATCCCTCCCCCCCCCCCCCCACACACACACACACACTCCCCCGCTCCCTCCTAAAAATTCTCCCCGAATATTATAACCCCCCTCTAGCTTTCCTTTCCACAATGATGCAATGCCCCACCCCCTACCCCAATGCAGTAATAATGGTTTCGGGTATAAAGCCTATATACCTCGATACAAACGACAGTTGTGTGATACTGACTATAAGGGTTGCACCATGCATTTCTAATATGGCAAAAGTGAGTAACTGTGAGTAACACATTTGCGTATCAGTTCCCCACAGCTCGCGGTTTTGTGATCCACGAGTTGAAATAATTACCTCGTGTAGCAGTCCCACAATTTCTCTTGCAATAGCGTTGCGAAACAGTTGCATGAACCATTCCAGCGTGTAACATGGCGTGCATCGCTTGAAATTATTGAGAGAAAACGATTGTAGCAACGTTTAAATTCCTTACTTCTGTATACAACGGGGGTCCAGTTGTTGGAAACGTTAAATCTAAAGACAACCATTGGTGTTAACCCTGGGTTAAATCTAAAGAAAATCATTGGTGTTAATCCCTAAACAAAACCTTTGGTATTAACCCAGGCTTAAATCTATAGCAAACCATTGGTGTTAACCCAGGGTTAAATCTAAATTAAGAAAACCATTGGTGTTAACCCAGGGTTAAATCTAAAGAAAACCATTCATGTTAACCCTAGGTAACGCTAGCCATCTGTAGTTTGTGTGAACAATTATGATAGCAAGTTTTAAGGCGTTCACGACTTTCGTTTATGCGCATCTCATCTGCACTTTTTCGATTTAAAAATAAAAGCATATAATCACAACTTCGATTCATTGAAGGGATTGTCGTGAATTTTTCACGTTATTACAACTCCCCTACAAGTTTTGCTATTCGGAGCGCGTAATAGGCCATATGCACTAAGATGTTCACGTGACCCTATCTCCCCTAAATCAAGCAGCACCGTCAAAATGAACTCCAAAAATAGAAAGCACATCTTGATATTAGTAAAAGTACCAAGTTTCAGTTCATAAGGTGTAATACAGGAGAAATGACAGTAAATTTAAGATTGGATATTTTCTTAAGATTCGTTCGGAAAAACGCGTTGGATGGCAAGCTCGCGTTTTTTCGAACGAATCTTAAGAAAATATCCAATCTTAAATTTGCTGTCGTTTTTTCTCTTATTCATCTTATAAAATGAAACTTTGCACTTTTACTAATATCGAAGTGCTCTTTCCATTTCTGGCCTTCATTTTGACGGTACTGCTTGATTTAGGGGAGGTAGGGTCACGTGACCTCTTAGTGTATATAGCCTATTGGGTAGAAATTCAGTGCTTCTTGAGAATCCCTTATATAATCATATTTGCAACTCATCAAACAATACATATACGAGTAAACCTGCTTGATTAACCTTTGATCTATATCTTTTGAGACGGTCTAGGCCTTCTCCCGAAAAAAACAAAACAAAAACTGAATTTTGTTTAAAGTGCTTTGATATGTGGAAACCTCTTGATTTCCATAAATCGTCCTATTCTCTACGTACACGACACAGCTCATATGCATGCATAAAACAAAATAAAGTCATTCAAACAACACATACATTCATTGTTAAATTACAATTATACTTTAAATTGTCTCAGACTGTTACTTGTTATTTGTTCATGACTTTTCGATTGTAAATCGACAGTCTTGGACATCAGATGGTAGCTAGCTTTCAATGCGATAACTTAGGAAATTTAAGCAATGCTCAAAGTAAAAACTAGGCAAGCTAACGACAATGAATGCAGAGAGTGGTGAATTGTTTAAACCGTCCATCATTGTTCAAAAAATCAAAATCTCCCATAATTTCAAAAGTTAGTGCATGTTTGTTTATTTGATTTAATCTGATTCCCTTTTCTTTGTGAGGAACATGGCAATGATTTGAAGCTTCGCTTGCCTATATTTAGATTGTTTTTAACTGGCGCGTACAGGGGGTGGGGGGTCCACTGCACGATTCACGAAAAATAAAATAGTCAAATCACGAATCACGGACAACTGTCTGATATATTCCCGAAATAAAAGGAAAGATAACTGGAAAACTGCTTAATTATACTCTCAGTACACCGTTAGTTCAAGCATTCTTTACGTTACATAAGCGCTTTGAGATTGAATAAAACTAAACAGCGCCGAACTGGAACAATTTGATTTTTCATTGATTCACGTAGAAAAAGACCGTAAAATGCCGAATTTAGAACAATTATTTCTGTTTTTCTCGTGTCACGTAAATATGTTTTTCACGAATCACAAGCCAATTTTTTTTTTCGATTCCCGAATCACGAAAAATGAAAATGCTTGATAACGCGCGTCACGTAAAAAAAAAACTGTACGCCCCTATTTGAACGCTTTTGATTGCACAAGATCTTTTGGTATACAAAAAAAAAATCGAAACTTTGTTCCCCAACAGAGTTTTTACACTGTTTACCCATAGTTTTTAAATGTGTTCCCCATCAGATGATATATATTTTTAGCCTGAAAACCACGACATTCTTATGTGTGAGAAAATTGAACTGCCGCAGAACAATAGGGAGTTTCCTATATATTTCTTACGCGCATTTTACTTAATTGAGCTTTCGTAAACGAAGATAATTCATAAACAGCATGTACGAAAAACACCAGCTGTTTCTTTGAAATTCGTTGGTTTGTTTGTTCATTCATTTGCTTGTAATATCTCTGTTTTTCATCTCGTCCTGGCATTACTTTTCTGTTGTGCATCAAGAACTCTCACCATTGAGTACAGCTTAACTTCACCTGTTGTGGAAATTAATTTCAATTCTTCCGAAATACATGATAACTCTCACCATTGAGTACAGTTTAACTTCACCTGTTGTGGAAATTACTGTCAATTCTTCCGAAATACATGACCTAGCCTCATTCATACCATGCTGAAGCAGCTTTGTAACCAGGGTACCTAAAGAAATCAATTAACCCAAGATCACAGCAGAAGTCAGCAGAAGCCTTGACTTTGTGCCCATCAATTAATATATTGAAATTCTTTTACTAGCAAACAGTTTATTCTTCTTGGTTTTATTCGTTCCTTACTGATCGAACTTTCTATAAGAATTAACACGGTCGAATAATTTCCCCTGTTTCATTCTCATCTCTTTTCTCTTCATTTTTTCTTTTCGCTTGTATAGTTGAAAGTCTATTCGGTATATTGCACAATGTTTAATGGGGATCGTGTTTGAATGAAAAATAATGATAACCAGGACAACTGATAATGATCATGGCACATTGTGTGATTTTTGCCAGTGGTGCTGATTAGTTCTCAACAAATTGCATTATTTATATCATTACAATCAAACATTACCGAGTTAATCCAATCTACAAGGGATCTAACTACACTACACATGTTATCTGGGTACAATATCTTTACAAGGTTTGAATATTTGCATCTCAGATGAAAGCGGAAAGACGACGAACAGAAACTAATATATGTAATGTCTAAATCATGTTGAATTTCGGCTGGATCAAATCTAAACAAATCGCTAAATACGTGCGTTATTTGTAATTCCTATCATTCATATTTTTACTATAAATTATTAATCATACAGTCAAGAAAAATTCTTTCAAAACAGCGTTAGAAGAGGCAGTGCAAATGACTCTGAACCACAAGAAAGGGATGTGAGTTCGCTAACCAAGAGGTAAGTGTTATGATATGCATATTTTTATTCCTTTAAAATCTGTATACTATAGAGTTTATGATTTGATCTGTCCCTTCCAATTCTTTAAACTCATTTAATGTTTAAATAATTATCAAACCAAGTACTTGACGTGTCCAATGTTTATAACTACATTTCTTGTAATTACTCTTCAGTTTGCTCAGATTTTTCATTCAATTTTTACCACCTTCAATCACCAACTATTATTGTTCAGATCTAAACAGAATAGTGAAATGGTGTTTGATCATGTTTTCAATTCATTCTTCATGTGGAGCAAGAAGGCATAAAATCAAATTTAGGAAATGTTCTTATTTAATAATATGCTATTCATTCGATGCAACATATACTGATTAAGTTTAGTTTCAAAGTCAATGATTTCCGATATATATATGATCCAGAAACTTATTATTACAACACTTGACAACTGTTCTGGTTTACTTTCGACTTCAATATATAAAAAGAAAACAAGTCAGTGAAGATATCGCCAATCTGTTTACATACTGCATGTCTTAAACTTTACGAAATGTTAATTATTAATAATTCCACATATAGAAAATTTAATGTTTCCACTGAACTCAAATTGCTAACGTTGAACTTCACAAAAAGGCACAAAAGTGAATGCATTTTGCTTTCCTGTCGGCGCCAAATTATCAGCAATTTTCACCCCAATTCTGTTCTTGTATTATGAATGAAATGTTTTGAAAATATCGAAACATTTCGAATACTGTTTTGTCGTTCCAATATATATATGCTGAGAAAAGTCTTCCTCTCGAGTGAAAATACAGCAAAATTCTGCAGTTATACGAACTTTCAGGCTCGTAACATGGTATATGGGATCAGGGATCAAGCTCCAAATTATGGCCAGGATCAGGGATCAGAGGCCAGGGCTCAAGGATCAAATGGGTGCCGGATCGAGGATCAGGGACATTGGGTCAGGATCAGGGATCAGCTCAGTTTTTTGCACCAAGGATCAGGGATCAAAAATTTCTAAAAATATGGGCTCAGGGAACAAAATTTCCGTAAAAACCCGGGATCGCAGTGAGACGAAAATATACCATGTTATGAGCCTGAACTTTTGTCGATGTCCTTATGACTTTAAAATGTCGTACATGTAACAAAAACACTTTTTGCGTAAAAATGATGAAAATAGATTTTCACATGTGTAGAATTGAATAACATTTTAAATGAAAACAAGATTAGTTATGTATCTTTCCTTTTTTATTGATTTGTTTAATTATTTGTTTGTTTATATATTTCTTTATTTGTTTGTTTGTTTACCTATTTATTTCATTTTATTTATTTATTTATTTTGTTTGAGGAGAATTAACAACTTTGCCCAGTTTGCTAAGAATTAAAAGCCCATGTTACCCGACAGGCTGTACGAGCGCAATTTTACAGTCGCCTTTTTGTTGTTACTTACTAAGCCAAAAATCGTTTTAGGTCCAGTTCCATCCGCTGTATTTTTTTTTTTTTTAATATATTGGAAGCCTTATTTTAATTTTAAAATATGAATTTATTTATAGTTTAGTTTAGCTCAGTATTTCTTTTTTTTTTTTTGCTTTATCAAAGCAAGAGTGTTGGAATTAACGCCTTTGTCGCTTTGCTTGGAAGGAGCAAATCCTTCGCTTTTCAGGCCAATAATCCTGAAATTCCTCCTAAAGATTATCCTTAAGAAGATCAATCTAACAGCTCTAATTTTCAGAGAGAAGGAATTAAGATTTTAACTTCAAATTGGGAAGAACAATTGCAAATTCAGATTTCATCTGCATGTAAGTGCCGAAAAACATCGCGTCTCGATCAATATCCTTTTGATGCAGTCGACACAAAAAGTCAAGTAATCCAAACATGCAAATATATATATACGATGTAATTCTACAAAATACAATATTAAAGCCATAGATATCAGATGAAAGCTTCTTTTGTTCATTTCAAAGATTTATCACTGGTGTGTCTGCTTTGATCTTTCTTTTTATTTGAAATGGGTTGTTGTCCTCTCGTCGAGGATATTTTTTTCTTGCAGGATGTCTAATTAAAATCATCAAATTATTTCTTTCTTATGGCCTTGAGTAATAAAAGTTTTGAGGAAGAAAATTGTATTACAGATTTTTAAAAGAATTGTCAAAAGATGAAATATAGTTCAATCAGATATTGAGGTATTTCACACGCATTTATTTTCACATTTTTCCTTCATCCTGCATCATTTTGAATATCAACAAAACAATGACGAAGGGCTGCAAAGTCTATCGTTGCATTGCGAACTCATTTCTCCGACTTCGGCTTGATTTTTGCTTTGTTTTCTTTCATTTAGTTTATTGTTGCTGTTTGTTTATGATTTTTTTTTCCTCATCGATCAATCAATCATCATTTGGGCGGAGCTTATGCGAATCCATACGGAGAAGAAATTGTCGAATCATACCAGGTCTCCCTAGTATGTACTGCGCATGCGTCGAAACATTATACATCGATTCCAACTTATATTCTTAACTTCTATTTAGATCTGACATATTAAAATGTCACTCTTAAGCTTTAGCAACGAAAATACAAGGCACTGAGAACAGCTGCTCCGTGCAACTGATATCAACCAGAACAAGTATAGTGGACATCGCGGATAAGAATTGCAGAAGCACATAAATACAAAAAAGACGTTCAGTTCTTCACTGACATAGAAGTAAAGAAAATCACTAGAAAGTTTAACTTTAAAATAAAGAAAAAAGGCGTAACGGCGTAAAAGGTACGTAGCTGGACTGCAAATAACATGATTGTACAAAACACACACATGCACATGTACAAAAAGCAAAAAACAAAAAAACGGAGACGTTTCACATGAGACGGGCAGCGTAAATTAGTCCGATTAAAAACAAATAGACCTAACTTGCATGAAAATTAGTTTGTAACCGTGAAATTATATATCTTTTTTATAAATCAATAATGAGAACAGGTTTAATTTATAATTTAATTTTGATGATGGATTTGTGTATGATATATTTTACTAGCTTTCGTTAAGGTATCGAAGAAAAATGAAAGATCAGTGAACGGTTGTCGTCATCTGTCTATCCACCCATTATATATATCTTCAGAAATATTGTCTGTTATCGACGACGAATTTTATTCTCATATCTAACGCCGGGTTTCTCGTAAACAAAATTGAAAACAATAACATAACTTAACAAGTAGCTCACTCTGCTATACCGAAAAAAAAATAAATCAGATATAATAAAATAAAAATAGAGAGAGTCAAAAAAACAGCTAGACAAAACACTTAAAATGATTGGCTCTGAGTATTTTTATACCAGAAAAGCAGAGGACTGATGAAACTGGCTGGAAACAAATTCTCCAGATGTTCAACTATGAGTGGAAAACTAAACATCAGTTGCAGTGAAAATTGGGCCTCATTAACTTTTAAAATTTAATTGAATCCAGTGAGCACAGATGTATTAATATTTTATTCAAATATACAATTATTCCGATAGATTATTTCGAGTTAATCAAAAATTAACCTAACTTTAGGGACGGGATTTGCATGCAAGAAAAAGTACATTAAAGTTTAATCTGGTTTGCATTTAGTTTTGAATTCAAACTACTTTACTTACAATTGAGTTACCTGTCATTGACTGTACACTGTATGTTAACCAATTGTCATGTTTTCCACAACTGGTGAAAAATAGCTGGAAGCGTTTATCAAAATCGAGTAAGCACAACTTAAAGAGAGCGTACAAAATAACGATGAGCTTTTGACATCATAAAATCTCTTATTGTGTCAGTAAGCAGCATTTTTTTAATTCCATAATTGTTTTTTTCTCCATCTCATTTATTGTGGGTGAAAAATGGGCGTATAAAGTATTTTTTAAATATGATTTTAATTTTAATTTACACCTTCATAAAAAATGCCATCCTTCTTAGCTAGTGTCACTTCTGAACGTCTCCTTCACGTCTAGTTTCATTCGATGCTATTCAAATACAAGGACTGTAATATAAATAGCGGTTGCTTTTGATTATCTTTCAGCTTTTTAATGATTTTTATTTCTAGATTGATTCCAGTACTTACAATTTTGTCATGAGAGAATTTGAGAATTAAAAGCTAGAATGGAAATATATAAAAGTAAATCGGATGGATGGAACCGATAAATATCGGATAGATAGAGAGAAATGACAAAAGAAACAAACAAACGAGGAGAAAAAGAGAATGAAAGGATGAACAAACTAATGAATGAATGGATTGATATCGATGAAGGAATGTTAATGGGAATCATTGAGTGAATGAATGCATGAGTTTAAAGAGAAATTGCGACCGAAAAGATGAAAACATCATACCATTCTCTCATCTTACATCTATCCTCTTTTCTAATTTATTATCACAGATAAATAAACAAATAAATAAAAGAAAGTCACACACTAAATATGGCAACTGTTGCAAACGCCGACACAGACAAAAACGTTAGCCAAGGTAAAGAGGTCCAATCTGTCAAAAAGGCTTTGAAAAACTTCATGGAGCACACGACCGCGCATGGTTGCGAGAGACTGGTGGCTGCACATGGAAAATACTGGAAATGTTTCTGGATAGTGTTCTTTATAACTGCGCATGCGCTCTTCTGGTATCACTCCGTGGTAATTGTGCTTGAGTACATGAAGAAACCTATCAGAACTAAAGTCACTATGCAACGTAACAAGGTACGTGGATACCTTAGAGTAGATTGAGTACGGTAACGTAACAGTACCGTAGCCCTAATTACGTAACAGTAGATACGTAATTTCGAGCTAGTAATGCTTCGTGGCATAATTCATTCACCGCTGTGGTCTGGATTCGAATATCCCAGGAGGAACATATGTGAACAAAGTTTGTTTGATGTGTTTTTCTCCTACCATGCCACGAGGGATTTTTCTCCGGGTTCTCCTGCTTTTCCTCTCTCAGCCAGTCAGCAAAAATCAACATGTGAGTTCTGAGCGTTGTATGTGAAATATTAAATGCAGAGGCAGTGTGTGTGAGTGCTAGGAGAAGAAAGATCATTATCATGGATTTTATTGTATTTTTGTTCGCGTCGAGATTATAATTAATTACATGGAGTGTGCTATATAAGAACATCTTTATATCTCTTAGTCTTAGTCTTAGTCTTAGTATTAGTCTTAGTCTTATTTGCCGTTTATTCTAAGGGGGCGCTAATTCGAGGATTTACGTACCTCTAGGTGCTTGATTTTCCAGTCGTTACAATATGCAACCGAAATATGTTACGGAAGAGTAAAATTTCAGTGGAAATGGCGAACAGGATAAAAGCAATACGTAACGAAACGATAAGTAAGACCTATTACTGTAAAACAGTTTTAATTAAGAATCGTTGTAGAAACATATTTCTATTACAGAAGTAACATGCGCAGACTCAATTGGAATTGGCTGCGGTTCGGAACATTTAATGAAACATTTAACTGTTAGTTAGTCTTACGATTCGTTATAACCAACACCAGAACATTAAAATACAATAACTTACTCACCTTTAAGTACTGTATAACGAACGAGAGGGCGTGTTCGGTGGATAAATCTCCGAGCCGGAGGCGACGATCTTTAAACCCGATATGCGCTCTCTTTACGTTATCAGTTGTATGTCATATGTCTGGTGACCGTAGCCAATTATTGCTAGTGAACTGTGCATTATTGAGTCTGTGTATATTGCTTCATGTTGTATATTGCTCATTTCGTTTGTTTTATCTCTTTTGGCCTTGATTTCAAGTACAGTATTAAATCATTTAATAAGGTAATTCCGTATATAGTTTAGCACGCGAGCGCATGCGCAAGATCATGAGCGCAACATCAATTGGAGCTGGATCGGAAGAATTTCTATTTTGGTGACGTCACGTACTGGCGATCTTTTTTGAGAAGAAATTTAAATTAAACGGTAAAATATTTTCATAATATTACGATGTTTTTGTAATATTGAACTACAGTAATTGACCTCATATCAAAAAATATTGGTACTATGGGTGGCATGGTTGGCCGAGCGGTTAGAGCGCTGGCCTTTCACCGCTATGGTCCAGGTTCGAGTCCCAGCTCGAGCGACTGGATCATATGTGAATTGAGTTTGTTTGATGTGTTTTTCTCTACCATGCCACGAGGGTTTTTTCTCCGGGTTCTCCAGTTTTTCCTCCCTCAGCAATTAAAAATCAACGTCTGAGTCGAGTGATAATTTGCAAAATACTTAATGTAGAGGTAGTGTGTGTGAGAGTACAGTGTCCTCCAATTAGTGCGCAAGCGCTAGAAGAATTGGACACTTAAATAAACAGTTATCTTTCTAAATAAACAGAATTTATTTATATTTCGTAAAATCGATATTTTGCAAAATTTTGACTGCATGATTGTGTAGTTCAGATTTTTTTGAAAGGTGAAGAATAGAACTTTCATAAAAATGACTTTTAAAAAGATTCACCTTGGAAAATGTGCGTTTTTATTGATTTTATCGGTAAAACCATCTTCGTTAAAGTTGACGTGGCGTTGCTATGGTAATCCTTTGAGGCGTTCGTTTTCATACTAAACGGTTTGCCTTACAAACGGTCGGTCACGTGATTAGCTGAACGTGTGTCATAGTATATATACTGTATTAGCTTTAATATATAGGCTCTTTCCCATTCGGTATAAAGGCCCTTTAAACTATATGGAGCTGCCTTAAGTGGTCTATATTATAGACGGCCTTTATTACAAAGCTACTAATGACATGCAGACGCCCGGTAACCCTCACTCTGACTCAATAAAACAAAAGCCTGAAAAGCACTATGTAATGAAGTCATTGTTTAGTTGTGTCAGAGTGAGGCTAGACTTGCATTTGCATATCATAAGTAGCTTTGTGAGAAGTGACTATGGCAAGCTCAATGTTTAGCCATATCTTTTTTCTGTATAAAGTTGATTTGATGAAAACTTCTGGACGGAAAGACTCTAAGTTGCTCCATTTGATGCACAACCAACTTCAAGGCTTGAGACGCATCGTCGGCAAAATGCATCCTAAGACTCTACGAGAGATGGGACACCAGTTTGAAGACATGGTGCTTGATTGTGTATTTGATCAGGAAGATTGCCGGTAAGATGTGCTATTTTTGTCAGTATGGATTAGACACCCTTTACCCAATAGATATAGATATATAGATATATAGAGATATATAGAGAGAATAAGCGAAGAGGTGTTGTCCAACGATGTACTCCCAGTAAAAGGATCCTTCAGGATTCACGGTCTGCACTTCATAGAAATATCTTGAATAAAGTTAAAAGAGAAGGCATGCAGGCAACTTCTAATGTCCAAAAATAATTTAATGTAAACGTTTCGACCTTCGGTTTTCTTCAGTAAAATTAAAATAAAACAACTAAAAATTATATGTACAAGGTAAAAGAAGGGGATGATCATCCCTTAGTACATGTCGCGATGCAACGATTTGCATTCATAAGCATTTATGTTTTCCCCTGGCATGTTGCATAGTGTGTCTATCCCTGATAACGTTGTGCATGCGTAAAATTGCATGCGCGCAACAGTTGCAGGTATAGGATCTACAATCGGCGCCTTTTTGAATGACACATTTGTGGAAGAAAATAACCTATCTTACTAAATTTGTCTTCGCTGGCAACTAAGTTTGTTTAATTCAGTCAGTCTTCCCTCCCCCTATTTAATGTTGAGGTGATCGAGAAAAGCCTCCCACCCTAGAATCTGACTAGTGGACAACATTGCTTAGGGGGCGAGGGGGAAAAGTCCAAATTCATAAACGTAGAATTTTGACCATTTTTTCGAAAGTGTGTCGGCAATTTAAAAAGGCGCCGATTGCAGCTCTACTTAATTTTGCAACATTTCGCGCAGCATTGCAGGGGTGGACACACACTGTAGCTGTGTTGCGCGCGAAGTTACAGAAATTAAATATTATAGGAAATGTTACACCGTTTGTCTGGACCTTTACTGATCTTGTATCCACAGGAACGCCGATGACAATCATGCACAATGGCGTCAAATATGGCTAGAGAATGTTGGCAATTGCTACATGTTTAATCGCGTTTTACCAGAAGAAGGAACAGTTCCTTACAAAACGATAATTACTGGAGATCGAAATGGTAAGCAAACTTTGAAAAATTGCACAAATAGTAAAGTCCAAGAGCACTGACTGTGGAAATGTCAGGGTACGGCGTATCGAATGGGCTGCATGAGATTGTGTAATAAGCAGTAGTACTTCTTGCATTCCCTCTCAGAGAAAAAGCGTCATATGGCTTGTTATTACAAGTAGCACTTTTAAAGTGCATCTAACCACTGATTTGAACATTTCAGTAACGATTGTATTTCATGCACAGATGACGTCAAAATGTGGCGAGAACAAAATGTTACATTGAACATTCAACACGTCTTCTGTGAATCTATTAGAGTGCAGAGCCCACGGAAAATGGAATCTATTTGTTTTATATAATATTTCATCGAAACATTTCAACCTATCAGAGCTCGCGTAAGATTCAATAACGTCATCTATGCGTGACGTCATCTATGCGTGAGTACTGTAATCACACACGGTTCTCGACCAATCAGAGCGCGCGTAATGTACCAATTGCAATAATTATATAATATTTGGTAGTTCCAGGTAGATGATGTCTTCTGTTCATCGATTATAGTACACACACACACGGCAAAATGGAAACTATCTGTTTTATATAATAGTTTAACGGAGCATTCCAGCAAATCAGAGCGCGCGCGTAAGATTCAATGACATCATTTATGTGCGTGTACTGTTATCACCCGTGGTTCTTAGTGTATGTAGTGTACCAAATATTATGCTATTTCAAAAATCGTTGTCGCCATTCAAAGCAAAAAGCGTCAAGCCAAGACCGAATGTAATGTATTAAAATCAGACTTGTTATCTGTAGAATTGAGTCTCATATACTAATTAACAAGCATGTGAAAATGCTCATATTTTTATAGTTCTAACAAAGAAGTCTGATTTGAATACATTACCAACATAAAACCAGCATTCATGATCATTTCGGTCTCTCTTGACGCTTGCTTTCAAGTGCGACAACGTTTTTGAAATAGGTGTATAACAAGTCTCTCTCGCGTTTATAGGTCTGCGACTTTTAATCAATATCGAGCAAAATGAATACTTACAAGATATTTCACCGTATGCTGGCTTGAAAGTTGTTGTTGGACCTCAAGGCGAAATGCCGTTCCCACTTTCTGAGGGCATCAACGTTGGACCCGGTATATCAACTAGCATAGAACTAGTAATGGTAATATAGTTTGCATGTCTTCATTATTTTTGTGTTGCGCGTTCAATCAATTCCAAATGCACAAAAAACACTTTTGGTGGGATTCCTGTGCTGTAATGAAGGAATCTACTTATAATTAAAATGTATTCTCCTCCTCCTCCTCCTCCTCCTCCTCCTCCTCCTCCTCCTCCTCCTCCTCCTCCTCCTCCTCCTCCTCCTCCTCCTCCTCCTCCTCCTCCTCCTCCTCCTCCATCATCATCATCATCATCATCATCATCATCATCTTCTTCTTCTTCATCATCATCATCATCATCATCAATCTTTTGCATCTTCTTCTCCTTCTCCTTACTCTCCTCGTCCTCCTTCTGCTCCTCCCTCTCCTTCTTGATCTGATTCTCCTCCTTCTCCTCCTTCTCCTCTCTCTCTTAATTTCTGCTCCTCCGTTCTCCTTCTCCTGATATTCTCCTCTTCCTTCTCTTTCTTCTACTCCACTCCTCCTGCTCCTTCTCCCTTCTCTTCTCCTTATTATGTACAACAAACCTACAGGACTAAAAATGTTTCTCAAATTCAACATTCACATAGAAGCAAGCATTAAGGCTGGATCCATTTAACAACAACAGCTGTATCCCAAAACAAAGGCTCAACGAATCCAGTATTTACTACCACTACAACGTGAGCTACTCGACAAAGGTAGGCACTAGTTACAAGGCTGCTGGTTTAGTTTTATATTATTGTGCGTATTCATGCAATAGACTGATTCCATAGGTCGCTGAGCTAGCGAGCACCACAGGAAGCCCAAAGAGCGAAAAGACTAACACTGGCTATATAAATCGTGCAAAATTTTCGCTTAACATTGTTACATCACAAACCAATGTTCAACTCGTATTACCACAAGTGTAAAAGCCAGAAGATGATACTCTCTCTCTTTCTCTCTACTCCTTTCAACAAAGAAAATTTGCGCGAGCAACATGCTTTTGCGTATTTGTAGGTAAGGTTAAGTATTAGAATTAGAAATATGAAAATCAGTCGAACTCAAGAGCGAATTATTCGGACGTTGATTTTGACAATTTTTCACGATTATCTCAAAAACTATTGACGAATTTTTTTTACTTATTTGATTTTTATTTTTAATTAAATTACAATTACATCCGAAAAAGAAAGAAAGAAAGAAGAAGAAGAACAAAAAAGATAAAAGAAAAGAAAAACAGAATAGGTCGTGGTACGTGGCATCCGCCATATTTAAATATTTAGAACACAGGAAGCCCGGTCTAATTTCTGATCAGCGCGCGCGATTTCGCAAACATGCGCCAAAGGTATGCGCACAAATGCGCGACCGCATTACCTAAGACGTTTTGCTTTAGTACTGTCATCAACCTTCTCTTATGAACTCTCTTCTTTTTTGGTTCCACAGGCGTGTCGGCTTTCTTGTCTGTGGAAAATGGAAACAAGTCGCTGCCATTGTTCGCAGCTTCACTTTTCCTCGGAGGCGAATATTGAATTTTGTGTGCTAACAAATAAAACTGTTGGTAAGGGAAACAATGTTTTACGTCTTCGATCCCTGTATGAAGAGGCGAGATTTCATCGATTCGATCACCATCAGATTAATAAGATAATAGCTTACATTATTTCTTCCAACTGTTTTAAGAAATTGGGGCATTCCTTTGGAAACGAATAGGTCAAGAAGCAGTTAACAGTGTTCAAAATAGCTTGTTCGTTCATTCAAGCTTCGAAGCATTCCAATGGTAGACAAAAAGCCTTCGTTTTATTCTTTAACATGATGTGCATACTTTGATTCTGTAGATCAATGTATTGATGGTGTTCAAGAGGATTTTATGAACGGTGCCTGTGATGACCATTGCCCACCTCAGTGCATGTAAGTACCTAGGCAACGCTGCTACATTAGAAAGGATTTTATGGACGGTAATTAGTGCTTCAGTAATTACATTAAAGTTATTTGCGTCATAGCGTATCACCGTTACGTTCAAAATGATTTGATGAATGGTAGTCAGTGCTTAATAAATACAGTAATATCATTTCACCAGGATATAGAAATAATCACGCAGATGAAACAATTATCTTCCTAGCTAATTTAAAGTAGCAATTGGTTGCACTAAGTAATGAATACAAAAAACCGAAAGGGTACGAAAAGCTGATATTTGATCAACATTCAAAGCATCGCTAAGCTAAAGAAAAATACCACTTAGAAATTGAGATGGTTCATATTTTCTTAATCATATTATAGAGACACGGATTTTGCAAGGACCGTATCGACTTATAGATGGCCTGCAAATAATTTTAAGGTAGGTAGTTAGGCTGAATAGGCATGCAGAGACTCCATCTAAACTTTTCCAATATACGTTAAAACTCACATGCATCAAGCTTACGGGATAAAGATATACAGTTATTCAAAATACACTCGGTAACTGGACTCGGTAATTCGACTTTGTATTATATGCTTTTTCCTTCAATTGAAAATACAGTGAAACTCGGGTAACACGTAATACGGACACGATGTGGGGACGAAACGGAGTGTGTCGGTACGTGTCGGTATATATGTATCAAGCGATTGTCCGTATTAAACGGAATTAGGCATTTTTTTTCGGTCGGGATAGAATAACCGGGTGTCCGTATTAACCGGCTGTCTGTAAGGCCCGGTTTCATTATATTATCCTTTTCAAATATTTTTCATATTCTCTGGAAAGCGCACGCGATTCATTAGTCGAAACCCGGCTCTGCCGCCGTGTAAAGCCGCGGCTACACGAGCGATTTTCGATTTTACAGGCGACGCGATTTTCTGAAATGATCGGCGAAAGGTGAAAATCGCGCGTGTAGCCACCCTAGGCCTTGAACAAGCGACGAGACAGCTAAAAAAATCGCCAAAAAGAAGTCGCGAGAAATTCAAAGAGTTGAATTTTTCGCGACAAAGTCGCGGGCTTTCTCTCTCGTGTAGCCACTCCGCGACTTTTTCTTCGCACTCGCGACGCGACCAAATTTCAATTCTTCAAATCTTGCAGATTATTTTGACCGACAAAACCACGATTTGTTTATTTATATTTTTGGATTTCATCGCCAACATTTATCGTCAGCTTTTGTCGCTTCGTGTAGCCACCACCGCGCGCCGATCATTTCAGAAAATCGCGTCGCCTGTGCAGGCCGCGGCTTAATGGAATCCATATTTTTATATTTAAGTTCTATGTTAATAATGCTAATATATAAGTTGTATAAAAAGTTCTTTGCTTCAGCATTGCTCCTTTGTGAACCAGTACACGACAGAACTATCAAAAATTGAAAAGTCTTCAGATAACAGGCTCAACATTCTTCTAGGAGAATGATCCTTTCTCCCTCCCCTTTCCAAGTCCAATTAGTATCTTTTTTTCTACAGTCAAAAGCTGTACCAGTGAGACCGACAATTATTGATTTATATATTGGAATTTTCGTTAATTTGTAGGATGCATTCATGAAGTCGTTACACAACTTTGCTAATTTATCTATGACCACACAAGAAATAAGGTACGGTTATAGTGTGGGTACGGTTATAGTGTGGGTACGTACAGCTGCCATTTTCCTGCACTTTGCATTCAAGGTGGCTTGAAAGGGGAGTGGGGTTGCGGTGCTGCGTCAAACGAAACACACATATATATATATATCAACATTGTTGTACGTAAATGCTCACAACACACAGTTTCTGATCGAGGCGAACACGCATAATAGAGTGTATGTGCCAGATTTAACCCTCACTGATTTTCACGCTGTCGTCTTTATTTAAGAAAATCTCAATTATTATCTTAATAATTATTGATTTAATCTAATATTAATGAGCTTACCAAGTTTCCTATCCTATCCATTAATCTTCCTTAGTGACAACCTTCTAGAGCTCCATATTTACTACGGCGACATGGACTATGAACTTGTGGAAGAAACACTGAAATATTTGGTAAGGAGTGGCTTTTGTTACAATCGGTACATTCGAGTTGTTCAATCGGTTTTAAGCCTGGTGTCTACTAGCGACACAAACGCAAGTGCAAGCAGCATAATGCTCCGTTTTCATTGAGATAACATGGGCACAAGCGCAAGCAACATAATGCTCCGTTTTCATTGAGATAACACGGACGCAAACACAAGCGCAAGCAGCATAATGCTCCGTTTTCATTGAGATAACACGGACGCAAGCACAAGAAAAAAAAAGATCTTTGTGCTTGTGTTTAACGAAGGGTTTCATGATATAGTGGTTGAACTAGGATGATAATGGGAAATAGTGATCACCGATCGTGACATAAATAACAGACTTCATAATAAGAAAGAACACATAAAAATAAGTAAGAATTGGAAATTTGATCATGTTAATTTTTGAGCAATTGGAAATAGAATTATGATGTTTCAAATTTTTCTTAAAATACAGAGAATGTATGGTTTGGCTGGACGTTTTGGCTGGACACCATACATTTCTTTGTAATTTTGACAGGGTTTGAATGCTCATAACATTGTTTCGAAAAAGAAAACACCGGCGAAAAACAAATTGACGTGAGCGTGTTTGATACTCTCATCAAACACGGGTTTACAGCCAATCAGAGCGCGTGTTATATAAGAGTTATTTTATAAATAAATTTCATTGGATATCATGGCATGAATTAACGAACCATGAATTTTTGATCTCATAAGTTATAATCTTTGGCGTTTCACCACAGGTAGCCCAAGTTCACTGTCGAGATGATTTACTAGAGAATATAGGGTGACTTTTGAGCGTACGAGTTTTTGCCTTAAATCTTAATAAAATGTATCAAAATACTCACAGTGTTTTCTTTGTGTTCTCGAAACTCAGACAGGAGATCATTGAGAACACAAAGAAAACACTGTGAGTATTTTGATAAATTTTATTAAGATTTAAGGCAAAAAATCGTACGCTCAAAAGTCAACCTATATTCTCTAGTAAATCATCTCTCACAGTGAACTTGGGCTACCTGTGGTTTCACGAACCGAATTACGAATCAAATGCAGGGCTTAATCCCAAATTTCATATTACCTCTTTACCATATATACCACAACGTAGAGCAACCTTCAGAATATTTAAGTTTCCTGCGAATCAATAGTAATAGAATTTATTTATCACAGCCTGAAGACCTCATTTCCAACCTTGGTGGTCAGATGGGAATGTGGATTGGTCTGTCAGTCCTTACCATTGGTGAAGTCTTCGAACTGATTTGTTCTCTTATTGGGTCCTTCCTTGGCAAGAAGAAAAATGTCAGCGCTTCTGCTTCAAATTAGGACTTGATTATTGAACGCATGATGTGGATATCTACAATCCTTGCCAGAATGGTTAGCACGATTTGTCTTTAGAGCGCGCGCAATGCATTTTCCTGTTATTTATTGTCCCCCACTCCCCCTTTTCAATGTTGGAGTGCACCTACCAGTCTAAACTCGATCAAGCACACTCTAAAGCAACCATCAACATTGATAAGGGGGGGGGGGGGATGCACAAATACAAGCACAAAGTGCATTATATAAGTTCCTAACATTTTCATGCACATCGGGCCAACTCTTTTTGGCAAAGATTGTAGATGGATGTAGTCTATTGTCTTTTCCCCTTTAATTCGTCATGCATCAAGAGAATATCCTTCAAATCTAGACTTGACATATTCCTATGCGCTCTGCTATTGTTGCTGTTGTTGTCATTGTTTGTTGTCGTCGTCGTCGTCGTTGTTGTTGTTGTTGTTGTTGTTGTTGTTGAGTGTGCTTTTTCTTTTTGTTCTTGTTCTTCTTGTTCTCACTTTTTATTTATTTATTTATTTATTTATTTATTTATTTATTTATTTATTTATTTATTTATTTATTTATTTATTTATTTATTTATTTATTTATTTAAGTCAATATTTATACAGGTGCATCCAGTTTAGCAGAACTAGTACAGTTTAAGCCCTTGTTCTTCTTGTCTTTTCGTTCCTTTTTTTTTATCATTTCGATTTTACATTTCACTTTCAATTCCTTTTCCTTTTCTTTTCCTTTTCCTTTTCTTTCTGTGCTTATTAATTATTTCCTAGATAATGAACTTTACTGACAAGATTTACTTTACCCAATGAATGTCAAGGTGGCTTGACAACGCAGCTTTAATAGAAAAACAATTACCACTGTTGGTAATAAGATCGCAAATCGTCGAATGCACGCAAAGAAATTTAACTGAACAGCATGTAAATACATTATGCAGTACAAAATGGAATTGAATACAATGTTGTACTATTATGTCATTAAAGTTAGTAGGCGTTTCACATATATTTTGCTCCCTCAGAGTCCATGAGGAAGACTTTAAAAGATATGCAAAATCATTCACCTATATGTAAATCTCCGTGTATCAATCATGTTTCAAAGTTACAAAATACTGACGACTTCTTCATAACAAGGTGCGCACCATTTTTCGCACGAAGTTCAATATGCTATAGTATTTTGGGTCAACGCTAACTAAAAGATACTGCTGTTAGATTTATTCAGGCGTAGGGGTGTCATGATTTACGTTTCATAATAAAAAACAGTTTAAAAATTTCTATTGGGATTAATTGCATATGGATTTATTGCTGGGCTGCATGAACTGTTTGAACCTTTGATCACAACACAAGTTATTTACTTTTGGAATTTTATTGCTGGGCTGCATGAACTGATTGAACCTTTGATCACAACACAAGTTATTTACTTTTGGAATTTTCGACCAACAAAGGTAGGGTCTGTTCACATAAGAGAGGGTGTCCCTATGTAGTAAGGATAACTCTTTTGTTTTGTGTCCCCCAGGGAAAAGAAAACAAGAGTTCTCCCTACTACATAACAGCAAGTGATAACATGACGAGTATGCGCGAGCCGCTGGACGGAAGTGGCCTCAATTACGGTTTTAACCTGTTTTAGGTCAACCTCTCTCATAAATAGAGTCGTATATAGTCTCCCCAAAGTTTTACAGTCGAGTGCAGAAGTATAAACAGCTAGAAATTATTCGTTTAAAATTATCCATTTGTCCAAGACAATAGAAGTTGGAGACATGCGCAGATGTTATCACTTGCTGCTCCTACTACATAGGGGCACCCTTGAGATGTGAACGGGCCCTTATTCATTAACAGCAACTGAAACATTGAAAAGTCAGACAACTCCCTTGGGAATTTACCCTTGCTATAGGTTGGTAGGCGTGGATGTAAATTGCCGATTTTGATCCACTTTCAAAGCAGGCTGGCTCTGTTGCCAAAATCTCAACATCTTATGTATGGACTGCGTGCACTGAAGGCAAATCAATGCGGATGCACGAATGTCCATGAAAGCATGAATATACCTGATTTAATTGCTGGGGTGCATCCATACCTTTGGGAATCCAAAGACAATGAAGCGGTAGCCATGTTGGATGACCAAACAATAAACGCTAATCAGCTAATGAGAAATCTTTTGTTGAAGGTCAACCAAGATGGCTGCCGTGACGTCACATGCACCCCAGCAATTTGACCACTTGCAGCACCTCGGAATGCAGCTCAATTTGGAGGAAAAAACAATAGGTTCCAATTCTCAGGAGATGGAAATTCTTTTGTTTTTTTTCCTTCCAAATTGAGCTGCTTTTGATGTCACGTTAAAGTGGTCTATTGCTGTTTTCAATCAGCTAATAAAAGTCCTTGAATCTCATTGACGGGCAGACATTATGCCCTTCATGTGTGCTCTCAACCATAAAGTATTCGATTATATTGAAAGTTTGTCATTAAGCTAAGACAAAATGTTCACGAGAGCGGATATGACGTCTATTGCAAACAGGCAATACAGTAATTTTTCTTCGCCAGTGAAAGAAAAATGAATATTGAGTTTGTATTAGTTGTTTAAGATCAAAAGAAACCAATGGGTTTAGAGCCTACTTTTAACTACTAGTTAGCCTATTCTTTTATGGGCGAAGGAAAACCACTCTATTATTTTCATGGATTTCATTGTTCTTGTTCGTTCATAGTTTCGTGATCATTCAATAGTTCACTAATTCCCCATACAATTCATAATCTATAAAAGTGGGATTTGCATACATTAATCTAAACGCGGGAAACTCGTGCAATTATTATAAAGGGCACTGATGTGTCTTACCTTAGTCACGACTTGAATAAGACGCAGACTTTCTATATAAACGACTCTTGTTGTCCTAAGACCCGAGCAAAAGAATATCTCAGAACGTTTGTTCCTAGCTTCGTAGCGCGCGTCTTGGATTGTTTATTAGTTGTACATATCACTAGTAGCGTGTACACATTGCTGGTTCCTGTAATCATGAAAGGGTATCTACTCGCAATCGTTGCTCTTTCTGCTTTGATCTTGGAAGCTAAAGGTGAGTTTGTAAGCCATTTTAAACCACTCTTTTACCTATCATTTATGAACATAAATAACGTTAGAATATCCATTAAGATGTGATGAAGTCGTGCATGGGAAAATATTTTCGATTACAGATGCAATTGATTTCTTGGGGTTTTCTTTTTACCTCGTCTTTTTCTTTTATAGCTACCCTGTACACAGGGGCTAGTTTCCTTTTACCCTTCCCTAGAGAGAAAAGGTAGCAAAAAAACTATATTTGTCCTCCAGAACCAGTGTTAGTTAATTGACACTGATGAGAGGCGAGTCTGAGGATAGATTCAGCATCAGATATGGATAACATATTATTTTGGCGCGCGCGCAATTTCTGATATTAATAAATTTGCAAATGCAGGAAGAAGCTTACATGCCGTTGGTCACAAATTCAAAAATTCAAAATTTATTCAAAAGACTTAAATGGCATTTGAAAATCTTAAATTTTGTGAACAAGGAATTGTATTAAAAATCGTAATATTGCAATACAAGTTAAACCATGAGGCAGGCAGTGATATGATGACAATGGAAACTAATCATGTAAAACCTATTAAGATACAAGACTGTTGCCTACATCATTGAAACAGAACCATTTACAATATTCAACTTGGTCTAAAGAGACTGGGAGGACGTTGCATGGTTGCTCATGCACCCAAATTTCACGAGAAAAAATCATCATGCATGTCCGCGAACTCTTTTTTCGTCTCGTCAAAAAACTTCTCCGATTAAGATTAGTCATGGTCGTGCATTTGCAAAGCACTTTTGTTCATGACCTTTTATGCAAATTATGCAAATTGGGATCGTATACAGGTTGGGAAATCAGGCAATGTATGATAAAGAAGTAACGAAATACAGGTCGAATCAAAGTCGTCCATGAAAACAGAACAATAATTTAAAATATTTAGCTTAGTCGAAGTTAAGAATACCCGGCCACTTTTTTGAATAACAATAGAATTAAACTTTTGTATTCTCGTTTTCAAAGAGTTCCGCTCTAGAATATATTATAGCCCAGACCCAGGCCTATTTTTGACCCGCTCCGCTTTGGTAAAACAGAGTCCAGAAGAACTTGCATGCGCATGTGTTACATGAACCAATCGGACATAGTAAAATTTTGGTGTGACCTGGTTACAAGGCCTTTCGACAAGTCATACAGGCTGCTTGGATTTGCTCAAATTTGGGTAAAAACGTGTGCTTCGTGCAAGTAAAGGCAAACTTAACTTCTTCGATGAATTCGTTTTCAAAATGAGCCCTATGCATATAGCTGATATAATTCAGATAAACTTTTGTCCAACCCTTCGTAAACAGCAGCCATATTGAACGATAGCTTTGTAACCTGGTCACACCAAAATTTTACGGTGTCTGATTGGTTCACGTAACGCATGCGCATGAAAGTTCTTCTGGATCTGGTTTTACCGAAGCGGAGCGGGGTAAAAAGAGGCCTGGGTCTGGACTAGAATATATTATGGTGGACGGGTATTCTATAACCGCTCCAAAGATAGAATGACGTAAACATTTCAGTGCCAACAATGGCTTGATCCAAATGGTGAGTGCCTTTTGTTGGATATAATTTCTGTTTAACGAAAATTGATAGCGCATGGCCTCAAACAAGCTTAGAATTGCCGCCATCTAGCGCAAAACCGAAGTTGTTGAAATTACAACATATTTTGATTTAAACGTAATTCCCTTAATGCAGCTTCGGCAAATGATCGAGAGAGCTAGGAGCGCGGCGTAGATATGGATCCGGAACGGTCCTCAAACGTACACGATACTCGTTTTTCTTTATTGAAGGTCAAGATTCTCCAGCTGATTTCTGTGCAACCAGAGACGATGGCTACTATTCTTACCCAGAGGACTGCCGCTACTTCTACCAGTGCACTAATCATACAACAAAGAAATTCAAATGTGCCTTTAATGGAATGGTATTTGTGGGAAAGTCTTGTCTTTTCTCAAGCTCATCTACGGCAAAATGCGATCAAGGTCAGTATACTCGTTGCAGAACGTTTTCAGGCAGGTTTTTCTCGGTGTTGGACTTGCAGTGTTAGAATTCACGTATTGGTACGTTTTCGAATTGTTTTCTTAATTGGAAATCACAGGTTTTTAAACCTGTTTAAAAACATTGATGAAGATAATATCGTGGCATGAAATTATATGCTGCTGTAGGTTTGTGATGATGATGATGATGATGATGACGGTGTTGATGATGATGATAATGATGATAAAAAGAATCTCCCGAAGATATACTGAACCCCTCCCAAATATTTTAAGGTACTTCGGAACCCTTGCTAGTGTGCATCTTCAACCCGCGCATTAATTCGAGCGCGCGCACTTTTATTAAAGCACATCCATTAATAATTATTAATAGATTTTATCATTATTAATTTCTATTTGATGGATGTTCTACAATACAATACTAATTGTCTGATTTAGTTCGAGGTAAATGGTCTAAATGGGGTGAATGGACCAAGTGCAGCAAACTTTGTGGTGGTGGAATCCAGACTAGACAACGTTCCTGTAAAAATCCTTTAGCAAGACATTTCCCAGACGCCAAAGTGACCAGCTGTCCTGGAGATGAAGCTGAAAGCAGAGATTGTAACATTCATAAGTGTGAAAGTGAGTATGAGACGGTTCTCATGGTTCGTCTCATCGTTCAACCTTAGTATCAAAGCGTGTAATATAGTGCCTTTTGTTCGATATTCTGTTATCGAAAATTGCTGGCGCATGCTTAGAATTGCCGCCATCTAGCGTAAAAACGAACACGGTGACCCCCCTTTTTATTTGATTTTTGGAATCAGTCAAACATATTTAGTAACTGTATGGAATGGCTTGAAAAAAATTCAAAAAGGCGGAAACAAATTTCAAAGGACAAAATATATATTGATACAGACGTAAATCCCATTTAATGCATGCAGCTGCTTCGGCAAATGATCAAGGGAGAAGTGCGGGATATATATGGAACGGTCCTCCAACGTACGCAATACTCGCTTTTCTTTATTGAAGGTCAAGATTCTCCAGCTGATTTCTGTGCAACCAGAGACGATGGCTACTATTCTTACCCAGAGGACTGCCGCTACTTCTACCAGTGCACTAATCATACAACAAAGAAATTCAAATGTGCCTTTAATGGAATGGTATTTGTGGGAAAGTCTTGTCTTTTCTCAAGCTCATCTACGGCAAAATGCGATCAAGGTCAGTACTCGTTGTATGCGCAGAACGTTTTCAGGCAGGGTTTTATCGGTGTTAGAATTTACGGCGTATCGGTACGTTTTTGAATTGTTTTCGTAACTGGAAATCACAAATATTGATAAAGATAATGTCGTGGCATGATAATGTATGCTGCTGTAGGTTTGTGATGATGATGATGATGATGATGATGACGATGATGATAATGATAATAAAAAGAATCCCCCGAAGATATACAGAACCCCTCCCATGCAAGATTTTAAAGTGCCTATAAAGTCTAGCCAAAAATAATTTCTCTCAAAAGAACTTGGCCTCTGAAACAAAAATATTTTGAAAAGTGGGTCTTTCAATTTCTGTTGACCGGGAAAAAGCGCTGCAAAGTTGGAGAAAAAGCACATTTTGGGCATCCTGTGGAAAAATTTGTGAGAGCCCTGGGAGACTGAGACCCAGGAATAAAGTTTAATTCAGACGCTACAAGCTCTTAATATCTATGTATATTGTTGTTGGTATACACTATATTTAACTTCTGCTACAAATTCTACTACTTTGATATAGCTATTTTCAGCTCTTGCTTTGAGTCTAAATTCCGTGATTCCGGACATTACGTCACAATGTGCCTTACATTACGTCACAATGTCAAAGTTTATTATCAACCAAATGAGTTTATTATTAACCAAATTCGTCCCAGCCTTCCAAAGAATGCGGATTTTTGTCTGGAGCGACAGCTTTGAACGGACGGATACACTGGAAAAAACCTTACATCTTTGATATGTCGCTTTAATTATATTTCCCCAAGATACTCAACTTTTAAAAAATATACATTTTCGCTAGGGTTTATAGGCACTTTAAGGTACTTCGGGATCCTTGCTACTGCGCATCTACCGCCCGCGCATTCGAGCGGCGCGCACTTTTATTAAAGAACATCCATTAATAATTATTAATGGATGTTATTATTATTAAATTCTATTTGATGGATGTTCTAGAATACAGTACTAATTACTTGTCTGATTTAGTTCGAGGTAAATGGTCTAAATGGGGTGAATGGACCAAGTGCAGCAAACTTTGTGGTGGTGGAATCCAGACTAGACAACGTTCCTGTAAAAATCCTTTAGCAAGACATTTCCCAGACGCCAAAGTGACCAGCTGTCCTGGAGATGAAGCTGAAAGCAGAGATTGTAACATTCATAAGTGTGAAAGTGAGTATGAGACGGTTCTCATGGTTCGTCTCATCGTTCAACCTTAGTATCAAAGCGTGTAATATAGTGCCTTTTGTTCGATATTCTGTTATCGAAAATTGCTGGCGCATGCTTAGAATTGCCGCCATCTAGCGTAAAAACGAACACGATGACCCCCCTTTTTATTTGATTTTTGGAATCAGTCAAACATATTTAGTAACTGTATGGAATGGCTTGAAAAAAATTCAAACCAGCGGAAACAAATTTCAAAGGACAAAATATATATTGATACAGACGTAAATCCCATTTAATGCATGCAGCTGCTTCGGCAAATGATCAAGGGAGAAGTGCGGGATATATATGGAACGGTCCTCCAACGTACGCAATACTCGCTTTTCTTTATTGAAGGTCAAGATTCTCCAGCTGATTTCTGTGCAACCAGAGACGATGGCTACTATTCTTACCCAGAGGACTGCCGCTACTTCTACCAGTGCACTAATCATACAACAAAGAAATTCAAATGTGCCTTTAATGGAATGGTATTTGTGGGAAAGTCTTGTCTTTTCTCAAGCTCATCTACGGCAAAATGCGATCAAGGTCAGTACTCGTTGCAGAACGTTTTCAGGCATGCAGGGTTTTCTCTTTTCTTTCTGTTGGACTTGCATTGTTAGAATTTACGGCGTATTGGTACGTTTTCGAATTGTTTTCTTATTTGGAAATCATCACAGGTTTAAATATTGATAAAGATAATGTCGTGGCATGATAATATATGCTGCTGTAGGTTTGTGATGATGATGATGATGATGACGCTGACGATGATGATAATGATATGATGATAAAAAGAATCCCCCATAGATATACTGAACCCCTCCCAAATATTTTAAGGTACTTCGGAACCCTTTCTAGTGCGCATTTTCCACCCGCGCATTAATTCGAGCGCGCGCACTTTTATTAAAGCACATCAAGAGACCATAATACTAAGAGAGCGAAGCTCAGTATTGATGTCTGTGCCATGTTCGTGGCGGCTAAGGCTATTTTTAGTAACTTCGCCATCGCGCGCGCAAGTCCCTCCACCAATAGAATTTGATTTTTGACGTGCGCGCGGACGGGACCGTTTGAATTCTATTGTCTAAGAGCCTTGCGCGCGCGATGGCGAAGTTACTAAAAATAGCCTTAGCCGCCACGAACATGGCACAGACATCAATACTGAGCTTCGCTCTCTTAGTATTATGGTCTCTTGAGCACATCCATTAATAATTATTAATAGATTTTATTATTATCAATTTCTATTTGATGAATTAATGTTCTACAATACAGTACTAATTGTCTGATTTAGTTCGAGGTAAATGGTCTAAATGGGGTGAATGGACCAAGTGCAGCAAACTTTGTGGTGGTGGAATGCAGACTAGACAACGTTCCTGTAAAAATCCTTTAGCAAAACATTTCCCAGACGCCAAAGTGACCAGCTGTCCTGGAGATGGAGCTGAAAGCAGAGATTGTAACATTCATAAATGTGAAAGTGAGTATTAGACCATTTCACGGTTCTCATCGTTCAACCTCAGCCTCGACAGCGTGTAATATAGTGCCTTTTGTTCGATATTCTGTAATTAAGTTCTCGAAAATTGCTGGCGCATGGCCTCAAATATGCTTAAAAATACTGCCATCAAGTGTAAAAACGAACACGGTGACCCCCTTTGTTATTTGATTTTTGGAATCAGCCAAACATATTTAGTAACTGTATGGAATGGCTTGAAAACAATTCAAACCAGCGAAAATAGATTTCAAAGGACAAAATATATATTGATACAAACGTAAATGCCATTAATGCATTCGGCAAATGATCATGGGAGGAGCGCGGCATTGATATGGAACGGTCCTCCAACGTATGCAATACTTGCTTTTCTTTATTGAAGGTCAAGATTCTCCAGCTGATTTCTGTGCAACCAGAGACGATGGCTACTATTCTTACCCAGAGGACTGCCGCTACTTCTACCAGTGCACTAATCATACAACAAAGAAATTCAAATGTGCCTTTAATGGAATGGTATTTGTGGGAAAGTCTTGTCTTTTCTCAAGCTCATCTAAGGCAAAATGCGATCAAGGTCAGTATACTCGTTGCAGAACGTTTCCAGGCAGGGTTTTCTAGGTGTTGGACTTGCAGTGTCAGAATTCACGTATTGGTACGTTTTCTAAATGTTTTCTTATTTGGAAATCACAGGTTTAAATATTGATAAAGATAATGTCGTGGCATGATAATATATGCAGTTGTAGGTTTGCGATGATGATGATGATGATGATGGTGACGATGATGATAATGATGATAAAAAGAATCTCCCGAAGATATACTGAACCCCTCCCATGCAAGATTTTAAGATATACTTCGGGACCCTTGCTACTGCGCATCTCCCACCCGCGCATTCGAGCGCGCACCTGCGCATTCGAGCGCGCACCCGCGCATTCGAGCGCGCGCACTTTTATTGAAGAACATCCATTAATAATTATTAATGGTGTTATTATTATTAAATTCTATTTAATGGATGTTCTACAATACAATACTAATTGTCTGATTTAGTTCGAGGTAAATGGTCTAAATGGGGTGAATGGACCAAGTGCAGCAAACTTTGTGGTGGTGGAATCCAGACTAGACAACGTTCCTGTAAAAATCCTTTAGCAAAATATTTCCCAGACGCCAAAGTGGCCAGCTGTCCTGGAGATGGAGCTGAAAGCAGAGATTGTAACATTCATAAGTGTGACTTTGTGGGTGTACGTTAGGACAAAAGCTTTTTTGTGTGTTGCTTATTGTTGTAAGATTGAATAAACAGTTCCAATACTCTATTAAGTTGTCGTAGCATTTGTTAGCAGAGAATTACACTAAATCTCCTTGAATTGCCGGAAAGTTACCAATCCCATTGCCAATAAGATTCGATGGACCTCCTAGTTTACCGAGAAAAAAAACTTCCAGAGATATTTCATTGTTGTTGCTGTTGTTGTTGTTGTTGCTGCTGACATTTCACTTATGGTCCTCATGCCACAGGTACGAATTTACTGATGCTTGGAGTAAGAACAAGAAGCTTGTTAGTGTCCACTCGACGGGTATTGACCCTACTTCGCTACTTTCGAGATCTGTCTACATTTTGTTAACACCGCGATAAAATGTCTCCGCATGCGTAAGATTTCGCGGGCTTTTGCACGGCCCAGTTCACCACAGGATAGGAATGGCCCTGAATTATTCATTTATTGTATAATTACTATTTAGGGTTTTCTATCTCATTGTGTCGTTCATATATAGAATAAGGTAAATTTATTAATTATTAATTAAATCAAAAAGCTATAGTAAAATCATTATTGAGCTAATGTTTTCCTATTTGATAAATCTGATACATTCTGATTATAAATTCTGAACGAGCGCGCGCGCGATGTCACAAATTTGATAAACGTTTTTTTTCCCCGGAAGATCGGTGTTCGCGCAAAATAAAACTATCGTGAAAACAAGATAGCTTTTTTACGACTTTTGGAAAATAAAATTGATGTTCAGAAGAAAAACGCATGACTTCTCATACATTAAAATTGAATTAATTCGTAGTTGGCTAAAAGTGCCCGAAAAACGGCTTTTTGTGTTTTTGACCACCGGGACTAAAGAATGCCGCTTGGTCGCCATTTTCAACATAATGCATTGTATTTCCTTCCACCCTCTAGGAAGGGATGGGGATTTCATGATTATCTAGGCAAATTCAAGAGAGCATAACTGAATAATAGAAGGAAATGTCTTAATATCGCGCGAGCCATGATAATTCCTTGTTCCCGGTTGAGCTATATTTAGTCACAGGTAGCCCAAGCTCTAGACAGAGATGGCGGCTTTGGACTATAGATTTGAGAAAATCAAGAAAAAAAAAATTCAATAAAATAAGACTGAAACACTTACGTTGTGTCTTGTCTGTATATATTCATATCAATGATAGATTTGTGCTGTTTTGAGAGGGTTTAGATAATTTTGGGTTAATGTATTTGTAGTTTTTTTTTCGGGGGTGGGGAGGGGAAGGATATTCTGATCTGTATTTCGTATTATGCAAAACCGCTGGCTAATAGCACTGCTTGTCCACCTTTCTCGACCGCAGAAGCGGCTAAATACAGGAATGCTCACTCATTCTCAGATCAATACACGTACAACGCAGTTATCATTCAGTGAGCATCAATAAAGTTCAACAACCGTTCATATACTGTTCATATAGTTCAACAACCTTCATATACTAATTTCAGCCTTCATCGCCCTTCATCAGCCGTCAACAGCGTTCATCAGCCTTCATTAGCGTTCATGAACCTTCATGAACCTTCATCAGCCTTCAACAGCCTTCATCAGCCTTCAACAGCCTTCATCAGCCTTCAACAGCCTTCATTACCTTCAACAGCCTTCATCGCCCTTCATCAGCCGTCAACAGCGTTCATCAGCCTTCATTAGCCTTCATTAGCGTTCATCAACCTTCATCAGCCTTCATTAGCCTTCAACAGCCTTCAACAGCCTTCATCAGCCTTCAACAGCCTTCAACAACCTTCATCATCCTTCATCAACCTTCAACAACCTTCATCAGCCTTCATTAGTGTTCATGAACCTTCATGAACCTTCATCAGCCTTCAACAGCCTTCATCAGCCTTCAACAGCCTTCATCGCCCTTCATCAGCCGTCAACAGCGTTCATCAGCCTTCATTAGCCTTCATTAGCGTTCATCAACCTTCAACAGCCTTCAACAGCCTTCATCAGCCTTCAACAGCCTTCATCGCCCTTCATCAGCCGTCAACAGCGTTCATCAGCCTTCATTAGCCTTCATTAGCGTTCATCAACCTTCAACAGCCTTCAACAGCCTTCATCAGCCTTCAACAGCCTTCATCGCCCTTCATCAGCCGTCAACAGCGTTCATCAGCCTTCATTAGCCTTCATTAGCGTTCATCAACCTTCATCAGCCTTCATTAGCCTTCAACAGCCTTCAACAACCTTCATCAGCCTTCAACAGTCTTCATCAACCTTCAACAACCTTCATCAGCCTTCAACAACCTTCATCAGCCTTCATCAGCCTTCATTAGCCTTCATTAGCCTTCAACAGCCTTCAACAGCCCTCATCAGCCTTCATTAGCGTTCATTACCTTCAACAGCCTTCATCGCCCTTCATCAACCTTCATCAATCTTCATCAGCCTTCAACAGCCTTCAACAGCCTTCATCAGCCTTCAACAGCCTTCATTACCTTCAACAGCCTTCATCGCCCTTCATCAGCCGTCAACAGCGTTCATCAGCCTTCATTAGCCTTCATTAGCGTTCATCAACATTCATCAGCCTTCATTAGCCTTCAACAGCCTTCATCAGCCTTCAACAGTCTTCAACAACCATCATCCTTCATCAACCTTCAACAACCTTCATCAGCCTTCATTAGTGTTCATGAACCTTCATGAACCTTCATCAGCCTTCAACAGCCTTCATCAGCCTTCAACAGCCTTCATTAGCCTTCATCAGCCTTCATCAGCCTTCAACAGCCTTCAACAGCCTTCATTACCTTCAACAGCCTTCAACAGCCTTCATCAGCCTTCAACAGCCTTCATCGCCCTTCATCAGCCGTCAACAGCGTTCATCAGCCTTCATTAGCCTTCATTAGCGTTCATCAACCTTCATCAGCCTTCATTAGCCTTCAACAGCTTTCAACAACCTTCATCAGCCTTCAACAGTCTTCATCAACCTTCAACAACCTTCATCAGCCTTCAACAACCTTCATCAGCCTTCATCAGCCTTCATTAGCCTTCATTAGCCTTCAACAGCCTTCAACAGCCCTCATCAGCCTTCATTAGCGTTCAACAGCCTTCATTAGCGTTCAACAGCCTTCATCAACCTTCATCAATCTTCATCAGCCTTCAACAGCCTTCAACAGCCTTCATCAGCCTTCAACAGCCTTCATCGCCCTTCATCAGCCGTCAACAGCGTTCATCAGCCTTCATTAGCCTTCATTAGCGTTCATCAACCTTCATCAGCCTTCATTAGCCTTCAACAGCCTTCAACAGCCTTCATCAGCCTTCAACAGCCTTCAACAACCTTCATCATCCTTCATCAACCTTCAACAACCTTCATCAGCCTTCATTAGTGTTCATGAACCTTCATCAGCCTTCAACAGCCTTCATCAGCCTTCAACAGCCTTCATTAGCCTTCATCAGCCTTCATCAGCCTTCAACAGCCTTCAACAGCCTTCATTACCTTCAACAGCCTTCAACAGCCTTCATCAGCCTTCAACAGCCTTCATCGCCCTTCATCAGCCGTCAACAGCGTTCATCAGCCTTCATTAGCCTTCATTAGCGTTCATCAACCTTCATCAGCCTTCATTAGCCCTCAACAGCCTTCAACAACCTTCATCAGCCTTCAACAGTCTTCATCAACCTTCAACAACCTTCATCAGCCTTCAACAACCTTCATCAGCCTTCATCAGCCTTCATTAGCCTTCATTAGCCTTCAACAGCCTTCAACAGCCCTCATCAGCCTTCATTAGCGTTCAACAGCCTTCATCAGCCTTCATTAGCGTTCAACAGCCTTCATCAACCTTCATCAATCTTCATCAGCCTTCAACAGCCTTCAACAGCCTTCAACAACCTTCATCAAACTTCAACAGCCTTCATCAGCCTTCAGCAACCTTCATCAGCCTTCATCAGCCTTCATTAGCCTTCTACAATCTTCATCAGCCTTCATTAGCCTTCAACAATCTTCATCAACCTTCATCAGCCTTCATTAGCCTTCATCAGCCTTCATTAGCGTTCAACTGCGTTCATCAGCCTTCATCGACCTTCATCGCAGTTCAGACTTTCTCAAAAATTGGCACTGTTAAGGGTTTTCTCAGCATATTTGTCTTATCTGGTAAAATGTTTTTGAAGGATACACCTTTTTTCAAAAGAACTTTTTTAAAAGAACATTGATGTTGGTCAATGGAATGCAAGCAGCACAATGCAAACCATAACCGTTTACGAGTGTTTTATGCCTCGGCCACACACGCATTTTTCGAAAAAGCTCTCAAAAGTGGATACTTTTCACAATATTCAAAAACAGAGTACACAATCAAATTAAGAGATAATTGTTCACCAAAGTCCTCGTAGCGCGCTGCAATGTCGATTGCGGTCTCTTGGGATATTTTGAAATAGGTGCATATTCGTCTAAGACTTCTAAGACTCAGAAACTCTGTTCATTCACAAGATCAGTGCCAACAAAGGAGATCGACGGCCCACCCACCCACCCACCCCAGTCGCTGGCAAATTCGTGGCCTCGATCAACTTTGCCCCGGCCATCTCTTATAACAATGAGTACAAGTTGACGGTGTTGTGTAATAATTTATTTTTGACAACGCTGTTCTTGCGTCTACGTGTGGACACCCGAAAACGGATGCTTTCGAAAACGATGAACTCATAACACTATTCAGTTCAACAAAGCGTTCACCATTGTTTAGCGTTTTCAAAAAATATTCGTTAATTCTCAAATTAAAACGCAAACGTGTGGACGGGTCTGAAAAAGATTTATCCTAATTTGCATAAGAAACGTGAAGGTTTTTAATTGTTGACTCGACAAATATATTTTGCGTTTCTACTGTTTACAATGTCCTTTTGTTTCTATTGTTTTTAGCATTCCAATGCAAATTTCGGTTGATTTCCCATTAAGTTTATCTTTTCGAAGCTTTAATCTAGAATATTCCTTTGTAAAGTGCAAGCGCAGCTTCTACTGTTTAAAACTTTGATATCGAATTTTCCTTAAGGCCTAGTTCAAACGTCGCATCTTGTTGTTGAAGGTTAATGAAGGCTAATGAAGGCTAATAAAGGTTAATGAAGGCTGTTGAAGGCTAATGAAGGCTGTTGAAGGCTAATGAAGGCTGTTGAAGGCTAATGAAGGCTGTTGAAGGCTAATGAAGGCTGTTGAAGGTTAATGAAGGCTAATGAAGGCTAATAAAGGTTAATGAAGGCTGTTGAAGGCTAATGAAGGCTGTTGAATGCTAATGAAGGCTGTTGAAGGCTAATGAAGGCTGTTGAATGCTAATGAAGGCTGTTGAAGGCCGATGAAGGTTAATGAAGGCTGTTGAAGGCTGTTGAAGGCTAATGAAGGTTGATGAAGGCTACTGAAGGCTAATGAAGGCTGTTGAAGGCTAATGAAGGTTGATGAAGGTTGATGAACGTTGTTGAAGGCTGTTGAAGGCTAATGAAGGTCGATGAAGGCTAATGAAGGCTGTTGAAGGCTGTTGAAGGCTAATGAAGGTTGATGAAGGTTGATGAATGTTGTTGAAGGCTAATGAAGGCTGTTGAAGGCTAATGAAGGCTGTTGAAGGCTAATGAAGGCTAATGAAGGCTGTTGAAGGCTAATGAAGGTTGATGAAGGTTAATGAACGTTGTTGAAAGCTGATGAAGGCTATTGAAGGCTGTTGAAGGCTGTTGAAGGCTGTTGAAGGCTAATGAAGGTTGATGAAGGCTGATGAACGTTGTTGAAGGCTGTTGAAGGCTAATGAAGGCTAATGAAGGCTGTTGAAGGCTAATGAAGGCTGTTGAAGGCTGTTGAAGGCTAATGAAGGCTAATGAAGGCTGTTGAAGGCTAATGAAGGTTGATGAAGGCTAATGAAGGCTGTTGAAGGCTGTTGAAGGCTAATGAACATTGTTGAAGGCTGTTGAAGGCTATTGAAGGCTGTTGAAGTCTAATGAAGGCTAATGAAGGCTGTTGAAGGCTAATGAAGGTTGATGAAGGCTAATGAAGGCTGTTGAAGGCTGTTGAAGGCTAATGAAGGTTGATGAAGGCTGATGAACGTTGTTGAAGGCTGTTGAAGGCTAATGAAGGCTGTTGAAGGCTAATGAAGGCTGTTGAAAGCTAATGAAGGCTGTTGAAAGCTAATGAAGGTTGACGAAGGCTAATGAGGGCTGTTGAAGGCTAATGAAGGCTAATTAAGTCTGATGAAGGCTGTTGAAGGCAAATGAAGGCTGTTGAAGGCTAATGAAGTCTGATGAAGGCTGTTGAAGGATAATGAAGGCTGTTGAAGGCTGTTGAAGGTATAATGAAGGTTGATGAACGCTGTTGAAGGTGATAAATGATATATGTGATATATGTGCAAATGATGTATATACGTCACTCACCTTACTGTGGATACCAGATACTGTGCATATTTGTGTGAGCATTCCTGTATTTAGGAACTACTCTCGACCGCTTTGTCCGCCATGTTATCGTTTATGTTGTCCTTGTGTAAAAGGTCGATACGTCGCTGAGGTAAGGCAGAAACTAAATATTTTTATATAGTTCAGACATAATAAGTTTGTTTCTTTTGGTGAGTTATTCCCTACATTGTCCAGGTTTTAGAGAGGGGAAAGAACATGTGACACGAAGGTTTTCGCAGACGCACCGTCTGAAACTATTAGCTTAGCTTATAGACATGAAAAGCCTTATATATGAATCACTCTCTTTATTTTGTCACAAAGTTTTGAAAGATTAACTGTCTTCCATAGAATATGTTACATATTTCTCCCCAAACAAATCGCAATTGCGCTAAAAATTGCATTGGGGTGAAGGGAATTTAGCAATATTTGTCAAAGACAAATAATTGAAGTCTTCCCCCATCCCATAGGGTTTCTCTATCATCCTGGAGTTGTACAAAAAGACCTAAGTACTTAAAGATACCCCCAGATTTAGCGAAGATTGTTTTGTAATTCCGAAACCATTTTATTCAAGGGTCGTTGAACACTTTTCATTTTTCTAAGTTCATTTTCACATGGGACGAGACGTTTACACTGCAGGGGGTGCATACCCCCTGAGATGACTTTTTGCCCTTTTCTCCTCAATACTTTCCAAAAATACCCTCTGGATGCTCTATATTACTGCAACCCCTCCTGAATGACAATTTTGGATCCACCCCTATATTAATAGGCCCAACAAGTTGACCCATTCAGCATATCTTAGATGTGGGTAGTAATTGGTCATGGCTGAAAAGGGATCTGCTATCAATATCATAGCATGTAATCAGACTTGCCAGGATTTTTTTATGTACTATTATAAATGGAATGAGCACACAAATGCAATCTGAAAATATTCCTGGCAGAGTCTGATTATGTGACCTTCAGTATTCAATACCAGTAGACCTTTGCCTTTGTGTGCAGATTGCCAATTTCAGACCATGTGACATTCCCTTGAGAATTGCTCTTTTATGATGAACATGTGAAAATATTTACAGATGAAAGAATCAACTCCCAAGAGTGACATAGCACATTATGAAACGGACAATACAAACAACGAAGGTAAAGAGGTCTGTTAGCAAGGCATGGAATATAAACACAGTATATATATAGTAACCATATCGAAATCAAAAACATGCAAAGTTCGATAGTGATGTCAAAACCAAAATCAAGTCCAACTATGGCCACCCAATTACTTTACAAGTTACAAGCTAAGCCTGTAGAAGCCTGTTTATTCGAATCATTGCCACATCTCTCCAAATTTAGTCCTCCTGGGAAGTTTTGTATGCACTTTACTTATCATTATATTAAAGAAAGGTCACCCTACTACTTTTCATGTGAGAATGTAAATCAAAGTGTTCTCTGATTGGCTAACTACTAAGTAAGATATGTTGGGTGGCCTATGCTAGCACACGTCGCACAGTAAACACTCAGTCCAATTAATCTGTCAATCTGAAATTAGTATTATATATAAAACAAAATGAGAGAACTATGATAATTCTCTCATTTCGTTTAACATGCACATAAATCTTGAGAAGCTCACAGGGAACCCAGCCTTATTCAACTATATTTCTAAACTTTATTGAAATGCTAATATTGGGATTCCTGTGGCATGAGATCATTAACTGTATAATTGACATCCGGTAAGCATCCTATTACAGCAAATTACATGTACATGAGTGTGTAATATAAACCGATAATGCATTTTCTAGTAACCACCAGAAGAAGAGTCTATTTTTGACAGTTACTAGACTGAGTGCATTACTGATTGGAATCCCCATATAATATAATCCCCCTTATCAAGTTACTGCTTCAAAGAATGCCCAATAATCAGATAATACAACTTTAAGATAATAATATTACGACTCTATGTTACACGATACTTATACTCTCATGCCAAGCAGGAATCCCAATATTAGCATTCGATAAATTATAGAAATAGAGCTGAATAAAGCTGGGTTCCCTGTGGAAGCTTTGAGGCATACTAGTTAATGTAGAATACTTATTGCTAACATCTGATTGGTTGAAATGATTTGATATTTTGTCACCTTGTTCTCCTCCTACAACATGGAATCCTGCATGGCATAATCCAGTTACAAGGTAATGATAAACTCTATACACAACTTTCATAATGGCCGCTGCTAATTAGCATAAATAGTGAAAAATTACTATTTCTGGAACTGTATCAATTTGAAATTATTAAGATTGTTGATTTTGATAATTTGTGCAATTTTCAAAACAAAACTTTAAATCCTTGACAAGATATGGGGATTTAAAATTCTGAAAATGCACCAAAACGAGGCTACCAAGGCTTTTGGTCAAAATTACATACAAAACTCTCTATTTTTGGCAGTGCATAACTTTTTTGATATTGAACCAAAAATGATAAAATTTTCTGAAAATATTTTTCTTGAAGTAATTCCTCACATAGCATTGATAATTTCTTGCACAAGGCCCTCATTTTCTCTAATGGGAAAAACTGAATTATGAAAGTGGTCTATATTTTTCTCCTTTTTTAATCATAAATATTTATTTGAAATGTAGATTGTAAAGAGCAAAATGACTCTGGGACAAACAATTACATTGTCCATTACATGTCTAAGCATTCTCATTGGATAAAACATCAATGTTAACCAAATTTATGTGAATGCTTTGATACGGCACGGCACAACACAGCACAGCACAGAAGTTTTTCAAAGTCACAAAAAATCTGCTGTTCATCAAAACAAAAAACCAAATGCTATTTCAGTTATAGCAGTTGTACATGTATTTTAACCCACTACCAATTACCCACTACCTGTTATCCACTATCCATTACCTGCTACCTGTCATATGCTACTGCCTGCCTCTTAGACAATGACCCTTTGACATTATAAATTTAATTAATATACAACTGTTAGAGTGCATGCACTTAATCCGTGAAACAAACACTACTAATTACTACTAAATAGTGTTGATTAGACAATAGGAAACAAAGGAATTACCGTAATTTAGCACTATTTTGTACTATTTATATTTCACGGATTAAGTGCGTGCACTCTAGCATGGCTTATTTTAGTCAGTCAGCTTTTTAAATTTAAATTAATATTTCTCCATTGTATTTTGTTTTTACATTTTTTCAGTGCTCTCATGTCTAATGTGACTATAGTACATGTATCTGGTGGAATTATGAAGACACAGAAGCCATGACCACAGTGAAAACATCACAACCAAAGCAAGCCAGCTACTGGATGTTCTTCTTCACTGCTGGTGGATTTCCAGGAAATGTGCCTGTCTCTACTGACCACCATGCATTCTCTATTATCTTCAGTGAATAAAATTGACAACAATCCCCCTCCCCCTCCCTCCACTGTCAGGACATGATGGACACAGGACCATTGCCAGGACCTTGGAAAGTGAGAGTTGTTTTTGCCACTGATAATTCGTTTACAAATTCAGCAATGTTTTGATATTCAAAAAAGTATTGATATAGATTTATGAGGAGCAAGGACAGGGATTCATTTAAGACTCCAAACCACCCCTGGCAATGGGACGTGGCCACTGATGAATGACCATATCAGTCTTCTATTCCCTCCTGTGTTTCTCCAGGTACTTTCAGCTTCAAATGGGGAAGCCCTTCCTGTTGTTAGTGTCATTTATTTTGTTTCATGACTGAAGCTGCAACAATATCTGGGATTTTGTGTGACTGTGAAACACTGCATTCTTGGTTTGCAACCATTCCCAGGAGAGTGATTTTGATTTTGATTTGATTTTCACCTGTCAAGACCACCACCATGTCTGCCATGTCTTTTGTTTATACATTCTCTGGGGATTGCTTGCCATCCAACTTTCCTTGATTTCATGATGGTATGAAACTAGCATTACTTTATAACCTGATTTTCAGAGTGATCTACTAAGGACGAAAGTAGAGGAGCCCCAATGTCTGAAAATCAGGCTGTAGTTTTATAGCCCAGAGGAGCTTTATACTGAGAGAGGGCTGTGAGGTCATTGTCTACCCCCTTGGGTGAAGGGAACACATTAAAAATAGCATAGAACTCATAGTACAGTCTATGCAATAAGGTGTGTACAGTCATACAAAGTCTCAAGAACACAAATGTCACTTAACCCATTAAACTGATGCTGGTTTGAATGATTATTAGACACTATAAAGGAAGTCAATGGAAATAAGGTGTTCTATAGTATCAGTGTCGTGGGTTTAGTGACATTTCTCCAAAGAAATAAGCATCGGCATATTTCTCTTTTCACTGAACTGTAATCAAAGTTAATAATTAGGAACACCCAATACATGTAAATCACTTGGAAAACCTGTTGAGTCCAGTTAAAAAAGAAATATGTCAAGGTGTAAAATAGCTTAACTAGAGTGCAAGCTTATACCCATGAAAGAGACCCTTTCAGCTGATGTATACTAATTACTGGCCATTTCAGACCAAGTGATCATTCTAACACTTTATAAAAGACCAATTCTCAAGGGGATGTTATGCATTCTGAAATGGGCAATTATAAGTACACACAGCTGAAAACTGGTGTATTGAATATATAATATTACCAGAGATAAACTGGTCCTTTTTCATGGGTTTAGGTTTTGGACTTTGGATGTAAGATATGTAAAGACAATTGTACCACAAAAATAGAGAATAAAGATTTATTGAAGGACACTGTATTTGTGTGTTACAAAATATATGCTGTGTTTAGCAAAATAATAATCTACATTTTCATGTATCTACTATCTAAGCATACTACCTACAGGGTTATTTTAGACAGTCCACCCTCCTCTGTCCTCTCCCCCCAACCCCCCTCCCCTATCTCCTCCCTCATCCACCCAGCTCCCATGGGAACCCCACCCACCCCTCGCTGGCTTGGCACTGCACCACCCCTCCCCTGCTACATTCTTGTCCACCCCTCCCCATATAGCTTCTTACCACCCCCTCCCTCTGTTCAGGATATTATTAAATTATACTTGACTGACGAAATCTCAAACAACAAAAGTTCTTTTTTCAGAAAAGAACCTTCCCACACTATGATTTGAACTCTAGACCTCTCGCTTGTAAACCCAACCACTAACCCATTAGACCAACTGGTCAACGTTGCTTAGCCAGCATTGAAACTTAATTTTATAGCAGACCCAAAGTCCTGTAAATACAAAGAATGACTTGCTATGCTGAGCAGCCCAAACCAGCAATTCACCAGATGGTACAGTGGTCAAGACAGCAGGATTCAACATCATAAGGTAAGTTCACAGGTAAGGGTTCAAATCTCCTAAATCATGAAATCTTTCTTTCACAGGTAAAAATTACTAAACTTCTTTGGAATACTTCAAATGTCATCAAAAAGGTAAGCAAACCCTAGGTAAATAAATTGTGGGCAAAACAAACAGCTAATTAATATGTAAAAGTGTTTGGTAAACTCTGCATAAATTAATCTCTAATTTATTATAAAACTTGCATGCAGTAAGATTTCAGAACGTTTTAAGGGGCGCGCACTTAAATTTGAACTTTGAAATTAATTATAACTTTAAATCCAATACAAAATAAAAATCAAACTTTTTTCAATCAACTTTATGGTCAAAGTTTAAGACTAATTTTTTTAGCCCAAATTATTAACAGCTAACTCATAATTTAATAAGGTACTGGTCAGTGATTTGGTTTAGTCTTTTTTACCACAAATGGAAACTAGCAAGCGCATCAAGTGCTGCATCATAGTATAAAAACAATTATAAATGGGAATCTGTAACTTGTACTGTATGCACATATTATATTACTGACATTTTGAAGCTTACCCCTCCACAAAGAGTGTTACAAAGAGAGAGTAATTCCCACTGGTGAACGTGTGATAGTAAAGTATTTGGAATCTGATGGAGATGTTTCAGCCCATTTATCTCACCTTTTTCCATCTGTTCTCCCAATCAAGTGCTTTCAGTCCTCTAGCTCAGAGCAACACAGGTTAGAGGGAAGTCAAAAAGAAGGTAACAGTACAATGTATGATTAAAATAAATAAATCTACTACATCTAAAAATCAAAACAAAATATTTAATCTGCACTTGTAATCTCAATTTACAATACTTATAATTTTCTTAATTAAAAATAATTTGGTCATAATGCCAATGTACAATTTAAACCAAATACAACATTACCAAAGGAGGTTAAGCTGAGCAGAGTTAACCAGAGAGGAGTGTACATGTACTTATAACTATATGGTTAAGTCAGAGTGGTTTTCATAAACCTATGAAATACAGTACAGTGTAAATTATAAACTAGCAGTTATGTGTAACAGAGTGATGGCACTTAATCCGTGAAATAGATATTAGTCTAACAGACATTAGTAGACACTATTTCCATTGTTTTCTTTTGTTTTGATTAGACTATTAGACACTGACTATTAGATTTTGTTTCACGGATTAAGTGCCATCACTCTAGTAAATTTAAAAAAAAAATAGAATTAGCAAAGGGTTTACTAATTAATGTGTATTAGTTTGGTATCTATTTCACAGGTTTATGAAAACCACTCTTACTATATCATTTCTCAGTATATATATGAAGCCCAATTTACACTACAACCTTTTTATGGCCCAGCACCTTGGCTAATTCTGCACACACGGATCCACCATTTTAGGTATGGCATTTGTATAAATTATCATTGTGGGCACAGTACCCAAGATAATTGGTCTGCGTGTATAGATTTAGGGATGCCATGCCAAAAGAGGTTGTCCACTTGTAAATCAGGCTTCAATTAACCAAACTTAGGGTGTTTTCCATTTAGTGGAACCAGCTGGCCAGAACGGCCAGTTCTTAAATGGTACATGTCATTATTCCTAGCTCTGGCTGGAATCAGTCCTAAGAAATCAGGCCATTATGCCGACTGGTTCCACTAAATGGAAAACACCCTAAGGTTAAAACATATTGGCTTTAGCAATGCTAAAATTATGTAAAATTAATCACATGACTCACAAAAATTGATATATATCTAGGTTTTGAAAAATGAACCCAAGCCTTTTGAATTTCAGCCTCAAACTTGATTATAAAGCCCTTTTGCATTCAAGGATTTCCTACAAATTTTGAGGCTCTCACTAAAAACAAGCAGTTACTCACCCTTTTGCAGCCCATTTGCTCAGCTTAGCATCTCAGAACAAAGATAGGACCCAGAAAAAAATTTGTGTCCCTGCTTTTCTGTTTCCACATGCAGGAAGAGCAAATCAAATGTGAGCACATACTCTCTCTCAGACACCTACTAAGACAGACACCTTTCTGTAACAGACACCAAAATACTGTTCTCAGTTGGATGACTGTCTGAAATCTCTACAACATGGAGAACACAGGGGCAGATATAGGGGAGGGGTGCATGGGAGTATGCATCCCCTTCTGAAATGACTTTTGAACCCGCTAGTAATCAGTTGTGTAATGTCTCGTATGTTGGGAAGCCACACCGTGATCCATACAGGTCAGTTAAACTCAATCATCCTATGCAAAATCCTTAACAGCAAATGTTGTTTGTTATCACTTATATCTGTACTGAATCATGTTTTTAATTATCACCATTACCAGACAATAACCTGCTAATGCATGTAGTAAGTTATTCATGACTACTCTCATCATGTTTTACTGGACATGTGAGGATGACTTACATTAGGTAATCCAGGTAGAAAGGTTCTCCAGTTACAGATTGCAATTCCTTTTGACACACTTGTAATCATATGTTACATGAATGTGTCAGACTTATTACTAGTAACAATGCACATATTTATAAAAATATTTTTATGCATTTGATACAGACAACGTTTTCTTCTTCTGTTTGCCTCCTTTTCCTTTGTCTTGTGCATGTTTCCCTTTCTTTTTAGGTGGTTCATCATTTTCACTGCCAGATTCATTCTAAAGGAAGAAAGGAGATTATTGACCTTCACTAAGATTGTTTACTTAACAACTAATTCAACTAGTTGTTAAATAAACAGTCTCTTTGAAAGTCAATTTGCTTAAAGAGAAGTACAGGGATAAGTGGATACTCTGGAGATAGGCTGCTCACACATACACAGGTCTCTCCCATGTTATCCTCAACCTTTCTACAGAAACCCTTGTAATAGGATGAGATGAAGTCATAGAGGGGTGTCAATAAAAAGAAATAACAACTGAGGAAAATGAAACAGATGAATACATGCAAGGAATTAACACAATGGATCACAGTGCTTGTCTTAATTTCACTAGAGATAAAAGCATAATAATAGAATAGTATACCAAATCACCTCTTGGGAGACAGGTACAAAGCTGTCAGGTGACAGTTGCCCGATAGTTTGTTGATGATTTCCGAAACACGCCTAACAGTAGCCTAACTGTCAGGTGACTGGTGCCCACCTGTCGGCTCCAAAATTGTCACCCAACAGTTTTGTACCTGTCGCCTGACAGTTTTGTACATTAAATCTAAAATGTTTGTACCTGTTGCCTAACAGGTTATTTGGTACACTCTTCTGCATAATATTACCAAATGAATGAACAGATCATAAAAGACAAAAAATATTAATAAAAAGCAAATGCTGAATGAATTTAAATGCAAGGATGAATGGATAACTGACTGGATCAATGTCGAGGAATGAAAGCTTCGTTATTTACCTGAAATATTTTTATAGTTGAGAAGATGGAATCCTGCTCATTGACATTTTCATCTGATCTGTTTTCTACACTTGAATCTGGTGTAAGAGAAAAGTCATCAGATGAAGAAGCTCCTTATATTGTGATGTTTCTTTAACAATCACACCAATAATTCCTACTTGAACTCTAATGTATACCCAAACTCTGTCATTGAGACACTCATAACAGGTGGATTTGAGGGAGGGTTCAGAGGGGTGCAGGGTGTGCCCACCCCCTCCTGAGATGGCTTTGGGCCCTTTTTTTTCTCAATACTTTTCTAAAATATCCTCTAGACAGTTTCCAGTTTCTATAATGCCACAACCCCTCTTGAAGGATACTACTGGATCCACAACTGCTTAAGGTACTTGATATGGCTAAAATGGGGGCTATTTGAACAAAATTCACTCAAATTATATACATTTTACAGCAAAATGCTTTTGATGATCAAAATATATATGAAATTATTACTGCAAAATAAAGGTAATACCATCCTCACCTATTATAGATAGAAATTGTACATAACAGCTTGTCCTTTTAGTGACGACAAACTATGTTAACCACTAAACAAAGTCCCTCAAGACAAAGGCTTCTCAGTTTCTTACTCGAGAATGGAAAAAAAAAGTAAAACAAAATGTATGATTATTATTGTTCCCAAGGATGTTCAACTCAAAGGAATTGGCACCACCCATTAATAGTGCTGCACAATACCCTGCGAGCAGAGCCTCGTTCACTCGATTAGAAGGTAAAGGGGGACTCTGCTCGCAGGGTAGCTGCACAATAGATGTATTTTAAAAATATTAATATCCTCTAGTAACAATAAGATTGAGATTGCAAAATCCTATTTTCATAAATATTCTTAGTATTTTAGAAATGTTTCTCCTTTGAAACAATCAGCAATAATATAGGAAGGGTTGAGGAAGACACACTACAAGTAATATATATTTTTAGATCCCAAAAAACCTTGGGTTGCCAGGCAACTGTTAATAATGGTAATAGAACTGAGTGGAGTGCAATTTGGGCTGAAATCACAAGAGTGATTACAAAATTGCACGACCGCGTAGCGGGAGTGCAATTTGTTAATCACGAGTGTGATTTCAAAACAAAATTGCACGACTACGAGTTTTACTTACAATTAATCATATTCATTTTGAAATCACAATAAAGATTCAAACTCTTTTATCAGGCTGCAGTTCCAAAATGACTCATTTCTTGTTTGAAAAAGGGAAAAAATGTCTGCCATGTTTTTTTGCTTTTCTTCCCTTACCCAAAAATTTAGCTTCAAATCCTGTTATTTGATTGGTTGATTTTCTTGAAATCTGCTATGTGATTGGCAGACAAAATGATGCTATTAATGATTCAAAATAGTGCGATTAATGCTTAAATCGCACACTTTTTAACCAATCAGATTGCAGAATTTGTGAGTGATTTCAAAATGGATATGATTAAATATTTGTAGACCTACCTTCCTATTACGTAGCACTGTTTGTAGATTAATGATCCTTGTTTTTACACCTTGGTCCACTACAACCACCACTTTCACTAATCTGAGGAAATGGAACCATGCAAAAACAATGTCATTGATCTCTAATTAAATCAAAATCTGAATTTTCATTTTAAAACCAATGCTAAGACCATGGAGAAATATTCAGTTTTTGATCAAGATACCTCAGTGTCTGAATTTCTGTACTGCAACATTTAGAACATACATGTAGGAATATAATTGACTCCCGACCATGGATTCCATGATTTAGGGGGTGTTTACATGGCAACATGATCATCCTAGCACTAGGATCATCCTAGCAGGCAAATCATCCTACCTGCTATACATTTACTGCATTCTGTTATAGGATGATTCTAGTATCCAAAGTGAAGACACAAATTTCCATGTAAACAGAATGCTGTAAATGTATAGCAGGTAGCTAGGATGATTCGCTACTGGGATGATCCTAGTTACCAAATGAAGTAGTCGTATATGCTGCACTGAAATGGAGTATCGATCTGTAAAGAATTCATCAGTATTTATTTATTCAGGTTCTGATCTAGAGACTGTGGACTTTTTGTCAAATTTAATACAGACAGACAGAATGTGCTTATAAGTATAACCCCACCCCACCCCCTATTCCCCTCAAAACCTTTACCGTACCAATCAGGATAAAATGTTTGAAAAACTTGGGATCTAGAAACATTTTAGTTTTAGTAAAATGTTAAATTGCTGAAACATTTGAGCATTTGTTTGCATGCATTGGTTGGTTTCGGATATCTATTAAAAGGCTTCAAGAAGTTGAGATACAAATATTCTAGAAACAGCCTTGAGGAATGTTGAGTTGAACATTTTGCATGTAAAATACATCATATAAACAACGTAATTCTTACCTTTTAGACGTACCATTGTCTTGTTTTCTATTCTTCACTCAAACTATTCTAGAAATACGACTAAATCTCTATAAAATTCGATGATTTTGAGGCCACAAACAACGCCACTACTTCGAACTTCCCGCGAGGTGCGAACAAGATCATGTGACAGGCGTCAGAAATAGAAGACCCGTATGTAGTAGCAGGCACCCCAGGTAATCATTTAGAGCAGCGCGTTACATCAGCGTACAAAGCCGCAATATAAAGCAAATAGAAGGGTCCGGGTTCAAATCCTCACGGAATAATTTTTTTCTTTCCGCCTTTAATATTATAAATATTATTTATCTTTTCGTGTGTTTGTATGCATTCTCATCTGGTTTGAGCCGTTTAAAGCATGTTTTTTTTTTTAAATTTTTTCTACCCCTTTTCTATGTAAAACTCGGTCTATGCTATAAAGCTTAGCCTCCGTCTCGTCATTAGATTTCCTTGGTCAAACTTAATATCCTTTAAAAATAGTATATATCTGTTTCAAAAAACGTAGACGGTCATAGATCTGAATCTGAATCTGAGCTGAAGACGGAAGGAAAAGTCCGGATGTGACGCAGGCTATTTATATAGTGCATGTGTGTGTTTTTTTACCCCTCCCCCTCTCCTCATGCACGGGCCGGGACTCTGAATTGGCTGCAGATCACGGCATTGTTAATTCTTTCAAAACTTTGTCTACAGATAATCCTAGATAATGAGTTTTATATTATTATTTATATTTATTATAAAAATAGATATGATGCTCATCGATTCCGCTGCAAAAGTGCATAACTAACTTCAAAAGATGCGATATTCGGCTGTCGTGAATAGAATTGGTCACCAGTCAGGTTGCTTGAATCAACTCATCGTAATTAGTTTACACTACGTTAGAAATGCCTCAAAACAATAGCAATTTTAAAAAGAGATAACGTAGACATCGAATTAACAAAAAAGAATATTCAAAGATTAATTATCAAAGATTTTAGATTTGTTGTTACTCAAAAAATAGCGATATAGTAACTTTGATATTTCGTTCTTTTAATATGTGCGCTCTTGAAATATAGTCCAGCTCTACATCAACGTTTATAAAGTAACGGTTTTTAGCTAATTATTAATTTATTTAAAGTTTAACAACAAAGAATTTAATATTACCTCTTAAATGTAATTGTCTCGTGACTCATGCATAGTTACAGACGCTTTGGATGCGAATTTTTATTGCTTCAACAGCCATAAAATCTAAAATAAAGGCTATTTTCTGTACCTATGTTATAATCGGTCAGTAATAAGAAGATTTCTCGTAAAAAAAAGGAAATATGTTTATTAAGTATTGCAATGCATAATTTATAATTCGACTTTCTATAGTCTTTTTATAATCAGATATCAGAATTGAAGACATTTGGTTGGGTTCAAACAGCTAATTACATCAACGAGATCTTCAGTCAGTTTAAAGACTTGGTTTTGCATTAGAACGGAGAGAGCGATGGCTAGAGTGATATCGATTTCTCTCTAGATCTCGATAACATTTTTTATACAGATTACGTTAGTTAAGGTGTCAAAGATTTACAGATTGAAATATCAATGTGATACTTGTCACAGGGGGCCAGCTGAAATGAGAACATAAGTTGGAGAATGGTTTAATACGTCGTTTTGGAGGCTTTGCTACAAAAGGAATTGCTGTTGGTGACTAGAGTCAGGAGAAGTTGGACAAAAGCCACTGTTTTATCTGTGTAAGTATGCGGTATATTCTTTTTTCTTTTCTTATAATTTCTTTTGTCTTTTTTCATTACTTTGCGTTGGTAAATAAATAAATAACCATTTTCTGTTGACAGAAACGCTATAACTTGTTCAAGTTTTCGAAGATAGAAAGTGTCGTACAAACGGTAAATAATTAGTATTAATAGCACATTATTTCATAGCATTTCATAAAATATATTTGCTGATATCAATATCTATGCAAATAGCATCAGTTCTTTTCTAGTCTTGTTCGCATACCTTTAAGCAGGTCTTAAATACTACATTAACTGTTTCACAATTTTGAGATTAAAAGCATGTCTGATATATAATCCTATAGCTAACAACCTAGCACCAAATTTATTACTTCTTAATTTAACGTAATATGAAGAGAAGTCTTAAGCTTTCCGCATTTTTTTTTTGACAATATAATAGGCGACACATTATATAGTTAATTAAAGAAAGAAAACGTTGATATTTTGAAACTCATGCAGCTAGACGTCCGGCCAACAAAAGCAGTCTACAATAGAAAGCTTTAAAACATTGATGTAGTCTGATGCAAACAATTATTGAAGTGGCTCATATTTTTCTTTCTTTCTTTCTTTCTTTTTATTTGTTTCGCTCGCGTCGACTATTGTCCGTTGCACTATGCGGTTTGTTCACACTAAATGAAAAATGGCTTTGTCCATAATCTAGTATGTAAAAGCAAGTATTTATGTCCTTTTCTGTCTTTTTTCCATGCTTTCCTCGCTCGTAAAGAGGTTTCATACCGATATGAGTGTCGTAACGCGTTTACATGATACAGTTACGAAATGTCGTTCCAGAATGAGCGACGCCTTATCGGGTTCGCCACTTACTGAACTGAATACCCCAAACCCCAATTGTAAACTTGGGTTTGGAACGTTATTTGTCGAATAAGTCCTAGTTCTACTGGCTTATCGATCCTGTGTCATTTACTGTGTCATAAGCTCCGCTAATTTTATTATTATTTTACTTTATTTAAAAGCTTCGCCACTTGAGCATGGAAGCCCCACAGTACATAGAGTAACCTGCTAATACTTAACTGAGAAATGACTATAATCGATTCAAACAAGCCAGCACAAGAAGAGGACGAAAGATCGAGAGAAGATAAATCTTTGAAAGAAAATACAAGAAGTTTCTTAGAGAATACAACTGCACACGGGTTTGGACGTTTAGCAGCATCGCGAGGGCGATGGAGAGTATTCTGGTTAGTTCTCTGCCTTGCTGCGCATGTGGCGTTTTGGTATCACACCATTTTAATGATTCAGGATTATCGACAAAGACCAATCCGAACTAGAATCTCCATTGAACACGCAAAGGTTGGTGCCATGGTAACATTTCTCATACAAACAAAATAATAAAATTAAATGCAATCGATGTAAATTTCTTTCTCGTGCGGAATTTGTACCAGCATTTAACCAAAGGATTCTTTCTGATTGAAAACTCATTGGGCAGTTTTGCTTCTCGGCCAAAATCTATTTAAGTAAACAAATAGATGTCATAGATTCCAACTCGACTTCTTCTAGTAGCGTACTTTTTTGTCTTCACTACAATTCAACGCCTTCAGTGCATTGATCTGTTAGAATAAATTTTCGTATGACTGTGAAAACGGTGCCGCACGGTCACCGCACGGTTACGGTAGGAATTTCGAATGTTTTTATAGATAGTACGGAACTGACACGGTCACTGCACGGCGCGGTACCTTTGGCACTCATACAAAATCTGTTCTAGAGTACAGACCCACGGCAAAATGGAATCTATTTGCTTTTTTTATTCCTCAAAACATCCTCTCAATCGATCAGAGCGCGCGTAAGATTCAATGACGTCATCTATGACTGTCTACTGTAGTCACACTGGGTTCTCGACCAATCAGAGCGCGCGTAATATACGAAATATTATAAAAATAAGACTTTTAACAGCTGATTGATAGCAACCTAGCTGGCTATATTTGCTCCCACTCCATTCTTGTCTTTCTTCTTGTATAGACAATATTTCTCAATATGCCTCCCCTTCCGTTGATGAGTTTTCTGTAATGACGACAAGTACACTCCATTTTTTATCTCTTAGAAACTTAACTTCCCTGCGGTTACAATATGCAACCGGAATATTCTACGGAAAAGCAAGGTTCCCGCCGAGTTGGCCGCTGCGATCAATGGAGTCTTCAACGCCACAACAACAAGTAAGTGCAACTTGTAAGGATCAGCCAAGGGCTCAAACTCGAAATTTTAGGGAAGGTTATTACTGGGATTCCTGTGTTGTGGTCCTGCCTCCAAATATAAAGTCGCGCGGTATACTATGTGTCAGGTTGCCCTCTCAATATCTTTTATAAAGAATATACGTATACTCATGAAAACTAGTACATAGTAGAACCTCTCCTTACGCAAACCTCCATAATATCGGCACCTCTTTTCTTTTAGGGGAAATACATTTCGTTATAAATGAAACCTCCATAATATGGACACCCCTCTATAACGACCAAACCCATATCCCTACAGGGGAAATCTCCATACACTTCCTTATAAATTATGAAACCTCTATAAAGTGGACAACTTTACGGCCACTTTTCGAGCCATTTTAGCAGACGTCGTTTTAAAGAGGTGAGCCAAAGGCTGGATGAATATTGCATAAAAGATAGTTTGCCAAAGCGAGAGGTTCGCGGCTCAACTTTGCTTTGTTTCAGTTTACTGAGCTTAGTCCCTACCACTTGGGAAAAGGAAATACCCCACGGGGGGGGGGGGGGGGGATTAATTGTTATTTGGTTATAAAAACCGTAGTCATTTACTGTTTCTTTATCAATTCGTTTTTAGAACCGAAGAAAACTGGTAATTCTACTCGAAATCACCAGAGTGCGTTGCCAGATCCAGACGAGGTGCATGGATCTCGTTCACGACTTGACGCATTACGCAATATGCTAGGTGCTCTTTCAATCGACGACCTGTTCGAAATGGGACATCAGATAGAAAATATGGTGGTTGATTGTTCTTTCAACGGTCAGGATTGTAGGTAAAATTATACTCGTTTTTCGAAAGAAATAAAAAAGAATGAAAGAACGAAAAAAGAATGGAAGGAAGGAAGGAAGGAGAAAGAAAGAAAGAAGGAATAAAAAGAAAGAACAAAAGAAAGAAGTGAAAAAAGAAATAAAGAAATAAAAAAGAAGGAAGAAAAGAAGAAAGAAAGGAGAGGAAATACAAAGAAGAGGGAGTAAGTGAGCGGATATATAAATGAATGAATAAATATATTGATGAGGAACTATATAAGATACAGGTAGGTAGATAGGTGGGTGGGTGGGTAGGCATAGGTAGGTAGGTAGCTATAGGTAGGTGGGTTGGTAGGTATAGGTAGATAGGTAGTAGGTAGGTGGGTAGGTATTTATTTGAATATCAATAAGGAATTGCATGCTTACAATGTGGTTTGCTCTTAATCCTTTTGATACTACTCCCTATGAGTAAGATAATTGCTAGCGATCCATTTGTTCTTCTACTACAGTCTTTTACTTTCACATTTATAGATTTATCTACTCTTAATAGCAGTACATACGCTTCTGACGAGAGAGACATGTCCATACATCATTGATAAATCGTCAAGTTCAAAATCAGACTATCGTCCTGGGAGGTACTCTTATATATTTGCTATAGGGGGATGCTCCGCCCAAAGGGGGACCTTTAATTTTTGAGCTAGGCCAGAGACATAGAAAAGCGTAGAGAATTTGGAATTTTTGGTATACCAAAGGGTGGGAATTTGCGACGTCTTTTTGGGGTATCGAAAAAGGTATAAAAAAGGGTAGTACGAAGCCCTCTTGAAGCAGAGAGCTAGGTGATTGGTTTAAAAAACAATGGTCTTTTGAAAACGGCGAGTGAAAACATTGAATCCGATTGTTCTCCATTGGCCAATCAGAAAATGCATTCAAGGCCACTTTATCTTATCTGAAAAAGGGTTGCGAAAACTACCAAACGCTCATAAACATATAGCGGCCTTAGAAACAGTTTTTTAAAATAAAGAAATAATCGTTACCAGCAAAGGTATAAAAAGCTAAACGTTATATTAAAGAGGTACCTTTTTGCCGAAAATTGGTTTATAAAATGGTAAGGTAAGGTCGAGAGTGTGGGCGGAGCATCCCTGTACAAAATGCCTGGGAGTGCCCCCTCCCACCCCTCCCCCCGGGACTATCGTGTGTACAAAATGGACTGCATCTAAACGTTCACGCATAATTTTAAATTGTTAGGATTAATTTCAAATATATTCTTGTCAATTTCGTCGTTATTTGTTATATTTCAAATGATTTTTATCTCGAATTTGGTCCCAGTGTTGTGTACTGTCTGAAACTTCAAACTTGCTTTTAGGTCTTAGATTTTCGTTTTTGACTATTAGACATCGTTAATTAGTGGCTGTATTTGTGGGCTTTTGATAACTATAGCCATATCTCTGCAAATATTTTTCCATCCATAAAGACCTTTGTTTCTTTCTAAACAATCCCATGATGCCAAGGTCAGCTGACGTCATAGTCCACTTGCTTGCGTCATCCCATCTGCCAGGCTCTTTGGCTTGGACAAAATTATAGCAGGCTTCAACCAATCGTCTGGCATTTTCTACTTCCTCTTCAATTTGGGTTTGGTTCACACCTGGGGGCCATGGAAATCCGACTGGGATCCCTGTCCTCCATTCCCAAGAAAACCAATGTGTTGGATCGGTTAGTTTAGCAGGGTGCTGCTTTGGAACCATAGCATAGGGAATCTTGTGTTTAGATTTCCTCAGTTGTGTTTTGGAAAGGCCATCGTGATCTTCCATATACAGAAGGCTCCCCAAGGGAGGAACTTTGTGATGAACAAGATTGATTCTTCCAACTCTACTGGTGTCATTGTTTTCAAAGTGTATGTGAACACAAACTGCATGTGTGGTTGGACTAGATGGATCTTCCAGAAGAAACAGTCCCATGGGCGTACCAGCAAAAGGTCCTGTGATCAATGTCTTAAGTTTATAGTCCAAGACATTGAACGTGAGAGAATTCATAAATGCGTTTGCAGAGTGGGAATTCAGTACCCTTGTGGATAGGAGCTCTTCTTGTTCTTTATCAAAATGCACCATAGAGCAAAACTTGAAGAAACCAGGATCTTGAAAAAGGACAAGTTTGACTCCTTGGATATTTATCTCAATAGTTGGGCTTTCTGCTTCGGTTTCATCGAGCTTCCTTGTTGTCACAACCTTGGGAGATGGAAGTTCTATTCCTCTGAAGTACTTTTTATCTTCACCTGGCATATCTTTCCATTTGTTTTTCAAATCTGTTAGAAATGCTTGGTTTTCTAGTTGATTGAAGAACTTGAAACAAGGAGTAAAGTATCCGCCATATGTGACCTCTTCATCACCACAAGCTGCCTGAATAGTAACAGTGCAACCATTTGTATTCCATGGTCCTTCCTTGGTGTTCAATTTCTTCAAATCATCAGCAATGATACCAGAGTGACAACTGTCTAATATAATAACAAGATGCTTGTTTTTCTTGATTGTATTCTCGAGTTGATCAGATGTATTTTGGGATACTGCTGTTATACCTGACACCCAGGGTCTTAGTATGCCTTTAAGACCGCAAAACCCAACATGGTGCAGGCAGAGTTCGCCACCTTTGACTTTGGTGTTGGGTTCAGGAGATAAATACTTGTCAGCATTCTTATGATAGTCCTCTTTGATACTAACCTCTTGAAGTTTAGGCATAGAAGGAGCATCTGGAAGGTTTTCTATGCCAAGGCCATGGCCAGTATAATACCAAATCACCATCTCATGGGACTCTGGCAGTGCTGTGTGACGCATTGCGGCAAATGCTTGGCTAAAAAATAATTGAAGAAAGGAACCATATTCTCCTCGTTCTAGATCTTTTACTGGCTCTTCAGATATCCCTAGTTCATTTTGCTCATCCCATTTGGGCTCTGCGTAAAACTGGACATTCAAAACATTGGCATGTTTGAACCAGTTGTAAACGGAACCAAAGTCTTCAATGGTATTGGTTTCATCAGATCCTTTTTCGCAACCTTCTTGCAAGAGTTCTGGCGATGGTAAGACAGCACCACGAGGATGCTTTGTCATTGATTGAAGCCACTCATGTTCCTGCTGCTGACGTTCGAGCATGTATTCTTCTAACCTCTTGTTCATTTTTTGTTCTGAAAGTGTTGTTTATTGTTCCATCTTATCTATGCTGAAAACGTGAAACATGCAATGTAAAGAAATGTAAAAATAGGTAGTTTAAGTCTTCGTTTACTAGAACCTTTTCCTATATTTCTCTTTGTCATAACTTTTAAAAGACCTTCTTATGCAGGTGATTCAAAACTCTGTTCATGGAAAATGATAATTAGAAATTGAAAACTCTTTCGAAAGCAAAGGTAAAAACTAAAAGTAATGCAACACATGGCTAGTAATTATACACAATAGACGGATGAAATTAAAATAGCTGAAAATATTATATTCTGACAGAGTTAACTCTGATTCTGCATGTTTTATATCAGTCAGATTTAAGAATTTTTTTCTGAAATAATGAATCTTCGACTGGCAACACTGTGTGAGATTAATATTAGTTAGTTGAAATGGATATAAGACTTATTAAAGCGCTAACCTTTCAGCATTGGAAACCAAATATTTTAATTTACTGTCTGGAGGCACAAAAGGATACTTCAAGCGATGACAAATGGATCAAATGTTTTCGGCTTAGATATATTCAAGAAAAATACATACGTTTCCCACTTACCTCTATATTCAAGCTTATAAGATATGGTTCAAGGAATCTAGTTACTTTCGCTTTCCAGTTTTGACGAATCGCAAGATCGATCTAGAGCGTGACAATATGACTGGAGGAGCCTGGCAACTAACTCGGTCACATGAAACACAGGAACTCTGGCACCGCCACGGCACTCACGCCACTCAACTAAATCGCATACATTTATTATAGTGATTTACCTTAGAACGGCTTAAAGATATCAATATACATGCGATTCATGTGGCGTGACCACAACATGAACTGAGACCCATGCAGGTAGGTAGGTAGGTAGGTAGGTAGGTAGGTAGGTAGGTAGGTAGGTAGGTAGGTAGGTAGGTAGGTAGGTAGGTAGGTAGGTAGGTAGGTAGGTAGGTAGGTAGGTAGGTAGGTAGGTGAATAACTTTTTATCAAAGGCAGCAAAACCAACATAATGTATAAAATATGCTGATATCCTTGCTTTCGATTGAAAATGAAATGCAAATTTGCTTTCTTTCCATAACCTCTAGTCATTTTGAAGATGAAACTGTTTGGCGTGGAATGTGGCTGCAGGGGGCTGGAAATTGTTACAGGTTTAATCATGCCATGGATAACAAAGGAATGGAGGTCTCTCCATATAAAACCGTTTTGTCTGGAGACCACCATGGTAAGTGGAGACTAAACACTCTTAAAAAAAAGCATATTTTAAGAGAGCATCAATTCCCATGCTATAGCTGACAAACGCTAAAAGCGTGCAATACTTTGCACTATTCAAGTACTATAAATAGTATAGGTGTCTATCAATTTATATTTCATTCCATTCCATTTCTTTTCATTTCATTTCATTTTATTTTTTGAATAAAATGAAATGAATCTTCATCTTTGATACTTCTATCGTTTTTTCCCCAAGGCTTGATTGTCACCCTCAACATAGAGCAATATGAATATTTGGACGCGGCTGCACCTTATGCTGGCCTTAAAATTATTATTGGTGGACAAAGAGAAATGCCGTTCCCACTTAGCGAGGGCATCAACGTTGGACCCGGGTTAGCCACCAGCATCGAGGTGAAGAAGGTATAACGATTGACTAGTATGAATTAGGACTATATGTTGCAATTTCGCCTTCCTTCCTTCCTTCCTTCCTTCCTTCCTTCCTTCCTTCCTTCCTTCCTTCCTTCCTTCCTTCCTTCCTTCCTTCCTTCCTTCCCTTCCTTCCTTCCTTCCTTCCTTCCTTCCTTCCTTCCCTCCCTCCCTCCCTTCCTCCTTCCTTCCATTCCTCCTTTCCCCTTTTTCTTTGTTTTCTCTCTCTTTTTTCCTACGGCTCTGTCTTCTTTTCTATTCTAATAGAACCATGCATTACGACTTGATCCCTTCAACAATAACACATGTGAAAAGACAGGAAACCTACCTCCAACCAGTTATTACAGACTATACAATATGACCTACTCTAAAAAGGTGAGAAAACAATTACTAACATAAATCCTATCAATCAAATGAACGGGTTTTTTCGCCCTCGAACCTAAACTCAGCGATGAGAAGCACTACGCCAATCTTGCAAGTCGTAAATACATGTCGTAGTATGTACTATAAAGCGACCAGGGTATTGAGGGTGGAGGCACTGGTGGAATTGTTAATCTGTAAGAGGATGCTTCGCCCTGACTATGATCATCCCTTACCGTTTTATGTACCAAATTTTGACAAACCAAATATTAGACCCCTTTTTGTTAAAAGAAGAGTTTCACAGTGACCGTCAGTGCAAAGCGCGCTCACATTTAAACATTGATAGTGTTGAAAATTTTAGAATGAAAAAACCTATATTTATAAGTCTAGTTATCCTGAGTGCGCGCGGAAAATTAATACGATGACGCAAATCTATGGTATGGACTCCTATTTATCACAATTCTCGACCAATCAGAAACTGATTGGTTGCGGTAAAAATCAATTTATTATAGTGAGTGCAAGCGACAAAACCAAATATCAATACTGTACTATTAATTCACGACGTTTGAACTCATTTTTTAGGCGTGTAGATATTCGTGTCTGATGGACTTGCAAGGTGCAGCATGTCACTGCTCCCAGTTTGAGTCTACTGGGATGCTCCCCTTTTGTGACTTCTCCAATAAAACAACAAGTATGTCAATGAACTATTTTCGTAATACAATAAAGTTTCTTTAAAGGTGATGTTATATTAATTACACGGGTCGATTCGCAACAACCATTTTCCGCGCAACACTTGGTCAAATTGATAATTTTGCGTTAAGAGGTTTTTAAAATTCATATCAAACATTTGCAACTTGTTCACTAAGCAAAATATTGCTAAAAATATTTGCGTTTTGTATTTTCAACGGCATAAACTTTACGGTACAGCATTTGTTGCGCGCAAAATCGTTGTTGCGAATCAACCAATGTAACATCACCTTAAGGCTTGGAAACACGATGCAACTATTTCTGCATCATTTTCGTGTCTTTTTTTACGTCGGGGATGTCCAATAATGGTCATTTCGAACAGAATCGACAGCGCTCGCCCTCTTTCACGTCGCTTCGCGTTTGCTAAATCACTTGCACTTATCCTTCACCATTCAACACACACAATAATATGTGTTAAAATCCTTTGAAAGCAGTCGAGATCGAATGATGCTGCGCAGCGCAACAAAAGTTAACTATGTATTATGCTGATATACCAAACACGATACGCGAGGACAGGTCATGAGATGAATATATCACATTCGTTCGCTACTACAACGTAACCACGTAACCACGTCACGACGACGACGCGTTCAGGACGCCATTTCACTTGTTTTCTCGTCCTCTGATCTTGACGTCGGCGGCGTCAACAGTCATCTCGAACATAATTCTTCAGCGCGCACGTCTTTGAAATTCACGTCGCTTCGTGTTGCTCAATTTGGCGAAATAAATCTTCGATTATGGTTGAGAAATTACCAGCTGGTGATTTCATTCAGTCAGCCCAAACCATGCACAGTCAGTGCTTTACCCATTTATCCCCCCCCCCCCCCCCTCCTTTCCCAGATCAAGGAAAACCTATTTTGATTAACACGGTCATCTTATTCACATGACTTTTGTGTCTCAGTTATGTGTCTCAATGATGTTTACGAGGACTTTCTAAGTGGAGTATGCGAAAAGTTATGTCCTGCCCCATGCTCGTAAGTACGCTGAGTATCTTCAAATCCATAGTCAATTAGAATACCATGAAAAACCACTTGCGATTTGCTTTTTACAACAATTATTTGTGATAGAAGGTGAGAAATCCTCATCAAACGGGGTAGCATGCAGAACGAGCGCGCGCGACGAAACGCGCGTCAGCACCGTTGTCTGCACTCTTATTGACAATGGCTTTCAACCAATTAGGTTACGAGATTTTGCTCGAATGTTGTAAAAAAAAATTATACTTTAACGTTGCGCACAACATTGGAAAGGTGGCGGGAAGACTGCAATTCGTTTAATGTGCATAAAGCTGGAGCAAAAGTTGCATTATGCAACTAGCTAAGATCAATGACTATTTCACACTACAATATAGTTTACAACACCGCCAACAAGGAAAATGATGTTCTCCTTCTGTAAATATAGCTTAGTCTACTGCAGTATTTATCGGAATAAGAACCTAGATTTGATGCACAAAAAATACATTTTTTTTCCATTGTAGCGAGGAATTTTTTACGACAATGATATCGTCATCAAAGTGGCCAGCAATTAACTACAAGGTAAGTGAGGGGCCAGTCTGATTCTCGGACGGTCAGCGGTCGTGAAGTTTAACCAGGTACAATAGGTTATAATATAGCATATATTGATACACTTGGTGTTGCATACACGGAGTACTTACCTTTTAACTGCAACAAACAACCGCTGACCGGCTTAATGTAATGTAAAACGTATCTAATAATGCGCGAAGCAAAATGTGAAAATAGCTTGAGTAGCGATAAAAGCTGACCTGCGTTATTCTTCCCCTACCACCAATGTGCACTGGTTAAGTAAAAAAGCTTTTAAACTAGATTTACTCGTCGTTGCCAACCACGCCGGCTACCAGAAACCGAGCAAAACTTGAGCTTATGACACTAGATTTACTCGTCGTTGCCAACCACGCCGGCTACCAGAAACCGAGCAAAACTTGAGCTTATGACATTCCTTTTTTACAAATGGTGTAGTCAACAATTATATAATATATTATGCATTATTTATACCCATCATTTATCAATGTTGAGATTTTTTTTCGTAGATTTTTAATTAACTTTACAAATTATTTTGTATTACCTATTTATATTATTATTATTTTATTGTCTTATTTTAAGCTAGTGTGATATCTATGATTTTACTAGCATGATTAAATGTAGATGTAGATATAAAATTTATCAGGACGCGATCCATTTACTCTGTCTACCATCTACCAACCTAAGACTTTATCAAATTGAACTGAGGCTTATCGTACGATGGTTACGTGCAGAAAAACATCTGTATGTTTTTTGTTTTTTGTTGTTGTTGATTTTTTGTTTGTTGTTTTGTTTGTTTTTAGAATCGATTAATAAAAGCAATGAAAAGGGAATACATGTTAGACATGGATCCACACATGATAAGGTAATAGCGTATGATAGTGTTAGCGTGATGGCGTTAATATTTCAATTCTGTAATAGTAAGATCAGTTAGCCATGCCATAATTATAATGTCTAGCATAGGCAACTGTGAAGTTTTTTTATGATTTCGGACCTATTAGTAATTAAGGCTACGTCCCAGCTTTTCAAATATATTTAATTATTATATCATATTCTATTATCAGTAGTCCGCATTTCAAAACAAATGACCCTGAAAATCACTTGCGACAGAGAAGAAGAAAAAAGGAAAGGAAGGAAGAAAGAACGAAAGGAAGGGAGGGAGGGAGGGAGGGAGGGAGGGAGGGAGGAGGGAAGAAATTAAAAGGAAGGAATTAGAAAGAAAGGAAGGAAGGAAGGAAGGAAGGAAGAAAGAAAGAAAGGAAGAAAGAAAGAAAGAAAGGAGGGAGGGAAGGAAGGAAGGAAAGAGAGAGAGAGAAAGAACCGAAGGAAAAAATTAAGGAAGCAGAGGAATTAAGGAAGGAATTAAAGAAAGTGAGCTAGGTAGGAAGAAGTTATTTAATTTAGGTCTTTGCAATCTTGTTCACTTATTTTTTGGCTGGTTTACAGTGAGAACCTGCTTGAGCTTCGTATTTATTATGCAGAGCTGGATTTCGTGCGAGTAGAGGAAACTTTAAAATATCAGGTAAATTTATAAAAACAATGATAGCAAACACTGTCAGGCAATTACAGCGTATTTATAAAGGTAGTTTGCGCGAGCTTTTAATTTCATTTTTAAAGGTTGGCGCGAACTGCCACCTTAAAGCCATTGGGATAAAGGTACACGGTTTCCTTCTCTCCAGATCATTTTTCCACTATACGACATTCTACAGTGTGTTTGTAGAGCATGTTGTATACTTACCAGACTTTAGTCGTGATCGCCATTGTTGGTAAGATTGGACTTTAGAGCATACATGTAGTGAAGTTACAGAGAGCGTGTGTCCCTACAAACTCATCGGCAGTGTTGCTGCGAGAACTCTTGTGCGTATTTACGTACTAGCACTGTTAATGACCAAATAATACCCCCCCCCCCCCCTCCGCGCCTTATTCGGAAGGGGGTTTATTGGTCATTTACCGTACTACCCTGCTATTGGACAACCTTACCCACCACCTTTCTGGGATGCAACGTTCAGTAGATGTTGGTTGATCCTATTAATAAACCCAATAATCAAGTGAAATAGAGTTTGTAGATTGTATTAATGGTTAATTTTCTCTGAACTCAAACTGTTACTTTAACCCTAAGTTAATTTAGATTATTCCGATGAGCTTTCAATTTTGTTGTGAGACACGAGTTTTTAAAGATCAATAATGTAAAAGAACCTTCATTACTTATGCCAACTGATACTTTCAAGGTTTTAATTGCTCCGGTTTGCCTTATAAACAAATGAAGTTGCATTGCATACCTTAATTATAATTATCGATAATTAACCGATGCTGCCTTTTGAAATCTTCCTTATTATTCAGTGTTGACATGTTTTTTAAACAAATTTAAAAATCTGTCTTGATAGTTTGAGGATCTGATTTCTAATGTTGGTGGCCAGATGGGAATGTGGGTTGGTTTATCCGCTCTTACGATTGGTGAAGTCATCGAGTTGGCTGGGATTCTGTTGCACAGTCTTATTAAGAAGAGACGAGAAAACAAAGTCATGCAAATCAGTAACACTTAGTTTGGGAAAATAGACTAAAACAATTTCACAATATAAAGTGAAGCACAAGATTGTTTGCTGTGCAAAAGGCATGGTGTCTAACGTCTTGGCCTCTTCGTTGGTTCCTTCATTGACCGGGATACGCCCATCCAATATCTTCTCCATCAGTGCACTCCGTTTTACTTGAATCAAGGACATGCGTCAGTTGGCAGGCAAGATATTGCGAACAGGCAGACTTGTATGAGTATCCAGTATCACATCAGTTTCTTTTTACTGAATACCTGCTCTTCCTTCATTAAATTCCTGCTCTCCTAAAACTGTGATGGAGTCGGCATGAACTTTTACCTTTTGAGGTTTACGAAATTAGCAATTTGTCCCCCTAAGGAGCACACTAGTCAAGTCATTCCAATCAAATTCAATGGGGGCAAATAAGCAAGAAGATGAAAAGTCAAACCTCTCCTTACTGATACCTTCATAATACGGACACCTCTCTATAACGGACAAGTCTCTAAGTCTCAGTCGCGACAGCTGGTCTTTTCTTTAGGATAAACCTCCATAGAACGATCACCTATGTAATACGGACACTGTAATTCCAAAAAAGCTGTCGAAACGAACCATGACAAAATACATCACCTTTTTCAGAACTACGTATACTAAAATTTAACTTGCACATCAGCACTTGCATTGCAAGGGAATACAGCTGCTTGCACGTTTCGATATTCTTCATATTCGTGCACAATTTGGTAGCCACTGATCGCTGTTTGATAAACCCGTGTTACCAATTGCCATTCGCCCCGACAACAGTTTTTAAATAAGTGTTTATGGGCCGGTTTTGCCCATTACTTTAATATTATTATAATTAAGCAATATAAAACGCGCGCGCATGTCTCTGTACTGTGATATAAACACGATGGAAGATGTAGAACAAGAGAAAAGCAAGCTTAGGAACACGAGGCGTAGCCGAGTGTTTCTCTTGCTTTTCGTGTGCTCTACATCTTCCTGAGTGTTTATATCACCGTACAGAGACATAAGCGATCGTTTTATATTGCTTTTATAAAATACTTTCGACGTTTTTTGAGTGAGCCATGTCTCTGTACTCTGATATAAACATGGTAGCCAGCCAATCAGCGCGCGCGTTATATCTCAAATATCTTATAGTTACTTATAAAATCCCTGGCACATAATCCAACTCAACTTGCAACGTTCGTTGTTCGCAATATGGCAGTTGTGTCATGCGTCCACTTATTTGAAGTTGCGCGCGCAAAAATGCTGGAAAAGTTGCCGAATTTAAACTTGAGTCTCCCCCTACATTGTGCGCAACTTTTCCAGAGGTACTTGTCACATCGCACATGAACTCTGTGTTGTGTGCAACGCTACAAAACCGTAATAGTTAAAGACAAAGTTGCATCGATCGTGTGATGGGGCCATAATTTTACCAAAGACACATGCATCAAGGCTAGCCTCCTCTGTAGGTATTACTGTGGGTTTTCTCTTTTCTTGGGCTTCCTGTTTGAGAGAAATGGAAGAGGAAGAATGCCAAAGGTAGCACAAGGAGTTGCCTGCGGTGGAGGCTAGATCCGGGACATGAAAAGTATTAAAAAGTTGAATTAAAATTAGGTTTTAGACAAGCATGCATAAAAGTTTTTATCTGGTCGTCAAACATGCTCACATTTTAAAATTATATTAAAACAGTGGGTATAGAGGCTTTGCACCATCACGTGATGGCAGCCATGACAGGAGGCACAACAATAGAGTCTTTTCCCCCTGGAAAACTAAACTCTTTCTCATGTAAACCAGATTAGTCCAGACTCTGTTGTTCTTGCCTCCTGTTATGGCTGCCGTCACGTGATGGTGCAAAGCCTCTATAGACAAAAATATATGACAGTTTTCTAGTTAATTTTGGACACTGCTTCTATGTTAGTTTAGCTCAGTTCTTTGACTCATAGCTAACTAGTTATTATTAGATGATTTTCAGGATTAATTTCAGTATTGCAGAATGAAACAATACTTGGCATAAAAATAAAATCTTTTAGAAATGGAGTCTTGTTCCAAAGTGCGTTTGCTATACCTTGAAGGCCCATGGCTAATTTCCATTACAAAATGAAAACCATTATGGGGTCTATCGTGAATATAACCTATTGTGCTGGTTTCCCGGCAGTCGATCGCTTTTGCTTTTATACGTATACGCAGGACGTTAGACGTAAGGCTCTTAAGTAGGGCGTAATCCCGGGGGGGGGGGGGGGGGGCGTAATCAATCATGCAAAAGTTGGTAATACCTGTATCTATGGCATATAAGACATATAGGACAGTTTCAACAACACGTTTTAAGATATCATGGAAAGCACACCAGGGAAGGCATCCAATAATTACATATATAATTACAACAATTAATGGCATGGCATTTTTATGGAAAGTATGGCATTCAAATTTTCTTTAATCACACCGAAAGGCCAATGAGTTTGTGTAATCATAGCGAACGTTTAGTTTTGACTGCAATTAGTTGTGCAAGGTTATGCACAGCTGTTTGTGGAACAAAGAAGAAAAGCAAAATAAACTGACTCAATAAGGCGATAAGATTGACAAAGATGTTCACTGTTTAAAGCTGCAAAATCTGAACACAAGATCATGAAATTTTAGAAAGAGTTGGAAGAAAGTCAGGTACGTATGGAGGGCTATTCATATTACTTTGTAAGTTGTTTTAGAGATGAAAATATATACAGTATATTCAATGATGCTTGGAAAAAATCAGTTGGGCACTTTTACTTTTGAATATTTTATGCAATCTCATATTCTGTTCTGAAAAAAGAAAAGAAACTTAAAAAAATTAAAACATATCATTAAGAACAACCAGGTTAACAAGATGTGCTTTAGATATCATTTTACATATTCATCGCGAAAAAATATATTTTTAGTAGAACAGGGTGCGTGATCTATTTTGCTTATTTCTCGATCCTTAAATTGAATCCACAATAAGAATAATATTTAAAAAAATTATATATTGAGTGTAATGGTCTTAGTATATGGGCGAGATTCCTAAACGTGCACAAAAAAACAAAATAAAAAACAAACAAAAAATATTAAAAAAATAATATTGAAAAATATTATATTGTGTCAAAAATAACCATAGAAGCCAAGTAACAGAATGTTTTTTTTATAAAAACAAAAAAATCCTTCGCTAATTAATAAATAAACAAGCATAGTACTAGTAAAATAATAAAAATAAATAACGTTTGCCGTTGGGAATCACCTATGGGACATAGAAGTTGCATCGCATTGACAAAAGACACTAGTATTCCTGATGATGACCGTGTCGAAAACGCTTGCATGAAATTGAAATTGCGATTCAATTCAGTTTTTACTGAATTAAAGTTTTGGCCTTTATTCATATTCATAAAAAGAAGACGTATTTTCAAATTTATTCATTTTGTGGAGAAGCAGCTGTCTAGATCTGTTATACTTGAAAACAAACTAATATGATTAACGCGCGCAGAAAAGACATCGTAAACAATACGACACATGCAGTGACAGTATAAGGACTTTTAATCGCATAACGTATTTGATGTCTAAAAATTACTGATGGCAAAGAACCCGGCCAGAGCCAGATGGCGCCGAAAAGTCGTCTTTCTCTTAATTTAAAAAAAGCTAGATCAGGTCTCGTTGGCTCAAATTGAGTTATATATCGATCGCGATTTATTATCGTCCACTTAGCACTTCAACATGTACGTATCTTCTTTGTTTTATCTGCTTTATTCCTGCATGTTTTTATTGAAGACAAAATCATGTATTAAAGTTATTCATGGAGCCTTTATTAATTACATATACAGTCAATTACAAAAAGGTTGTAGTATACCGAGTTTGACAATATGTAATGCGAATACAGAAACATCAAACATCAAAAATCAACATGTGAGTCGAGTGATTATTTGCAAAATACTTAAATAAATGTAGAGGTATGTGTGAGAGTACAGTGTCCCCCAATTAGTGCGCATGCGCTAGAAGACTTGGACACTTAAATAAACAGTTATTTATTTTTATTTATTTATTTTATTTATCGATGTTGTCAAACTCGGTATACTACAACCTCTTTGTAATTGACTGTAAATTTGATCAAGAAAGGCCAGTGATCTATTTAACAATTATCGAAACATTCCAACCAATCAGAGCGCGCGTAAGATTCGATGACGCAATCTATGTGTGTGTACTCTAATCACACATGGTTGTTCGACCAATCAGAGCGCGCGTAATATGCCAATTATTATACAAATAGCTAATAAGACACAAGTAAAAAATTCCCTTATCGATAAATATGGAAATAAACTATTAAATGTCTGCCAGTTGGTCTGCCAGAATTATTCATGGACGGTTTCTAATTGTAGTAATTACAATGTAATTATAGCTGGTCTATATCCTATACGCTCTTCCAATGATTTTTTTAACAATATTTTTTAAAATTAGCCATATGCGCGCCTGTGTGAGGTAACAAAATTTAGAAGAGGTTAAATACACAAAGGAAAAAACGAGAAAGGTTTGGTGTAAGTTTAGATAAAGAAGATGGCATTTTATGACATTAGACAAACGTAACGAAAGTTTATGTAACAAATCAAGAAAGAAAGAATGGCAGAAATATTATAGGAAAGAAAGAATTACGACAACATATGGACACAGACATATATACAATTAGGCAGTTGGAGAAAGATAGAAAAAATCAAGAAAAGGCAAAAGAAAGAGAGAAAGAAAGAATCAAGAAAAGGATAAAAAAGAAAGAAAGAAAGAAAAAAAAAAAAAGAAAAAGAAAGAAAGAAAGAGAAAAGAAGGCAGAAAGACAAAACTAAATAAGAAAACTAAATATGAGCGGGCGAGGCAAGGAAAACATAAAACGAAATAGATATAACTTCTCTGACTTCTTCAACATCTGACTGATTTAGAAAAGCAGAAATGGAAGAAAGCAAAGACAGCCAATCAAAAGGTCAAAATCAACAAACATCTGAACGCGTCCTTCGAACGTTCCTGGACTCTACAACAGCACATGGTTTTGGACGGCTTTCAGCATCTCAAGGAATTTTTTGGAAAGTGTTTTGGATCCTTCTGTGCATGTCTTCTTATGGAGCTTTTATCTATCAAACGTCTGTCTTCATCGTGGACTATATGCAAAAGCCTATAAGTACGAAAATATCGGTTGAACATGAATTGGTAAGTGAAGCTTAGGCATTCAATAACTCATGAGTATTTTCTAATGTTCTTATTCATCAAGACTTTAAGCCAATCAGAGTTTAGAATTCTAGAGAGTTGGGTAGCAAGGGAAGCAAGGTGGCTGAGCGGTTAAGGCGGTGTTTGCATGACACTGGGATCATCCTGGCACTAGGATCATCCTAGCAGGCGAATCATCCTACCTGCTATACATTTACTGCATTCTGTTTAGTAGGATGATCCTAGTACCCGAAGTGAAGACACAAATTTCCATGTAAACAGAATGCAGTAAATGTATAGCAGGTAGGATGATTCGCCTGCTAGAATGATCCTAGTGCTAGGATGATCCCAGTGCCATGTAAACACCCTCTAAATTAAAGCGCTTGGTCTTCTCTAATTTAATATTATCTTTCATGTCAGTCAATGGAGTTCCCGGTGGTCACGATATGTAACAAGAATGAATTGCGAAAAAGTCGCATTCCACGAAGAATGGCAAACCATCTGAGAACAATAGTAAATCGTAGTTTATATCTTGGTAAGGAATAATGGTACACACTAAAGCCTCCCGGGGGGGGGACTCCATTGTAAAAGGATCGGATATGCTCGTCGTAAATTTTAAAGTGCCTATAAAGTCTAGCCAGATATAATTTCTCTCAAAAGAACTTGGCCTTTGAAACAAAAATATTTTGAAAAGTGGGTCTTTCAATTTCTTTTGACCGGGAAAAAGCGCTGCAAAGTTGGAGAAAAATCACATTTTGGGCCTCCTGTGCAAAAATTTGTGAGAACCCTTGGAGACTGAGAACCAGGAATAAAGTTTAATCAGTTAGACGCTACAAGCTCTTAATATCCTTCTATATTGTTGTTGCATTGGTATACACTATATTTAACTTCTGCTACAAATTCTACTACTTTAATATAGCTATTTTTAGCTCTTTCTTTGAGTCTAAATGCCGTGATTCCGGACATTACGTCACAATGTGCCGTTTACATTACGTCACAATGTCAAAGTTTATTATCAACCAAATGAGTTTATTATTAACCAAATTCGTCCCAGCCTTCCAAAGAATGCGGATTTTTGCCTGGAGCGACAGCTTTGAACGGACGGATACACTAGAAAAAACTTTACATCTTTGATGTCGCTTTAATTATATTTCCCCAAGATACTCAACTTTTAAAAAAATATACATTTTCGCTAGGGTTTATGGGCACTTTAAAAAATACCCCTAAAAGATATCGGAAGTCGATTCGCAACAACGTTTTTCCGCGCAACACTTAGTCAGGTTGATAACATTGTGCTTAAAGTTTTTAAAATTTATATCAAATATTTGCAACTTGTTCACTAAGCAAAAGTATTACTCAAAATAGCTGCGTTTTGTATTTTCCACGGCATAAACTTTACGGGCAACATTTGTTAATTGCGCGGAAAATCGTTGTTGTGAATCGACCCGTGTAACATCACCTTAAGATTACAAATACGGGAACCATAATTATAATTATAATTGCATGATTGCATAATTGCATAATTGCATGATTGCATAATTGCGTGATTCTGTTTAAACTAGATGATGTTTGGATTGGATGTGATTCATCTACTGACGTTAGAAAATGAATAATTGAAAATAACGAATGACTAAGTAACAAGTGAATGGAAAAAAGAATGAGCCGAAAAGATGAACATGGAATGGAATGAAACGGAGGAACAAAGGGACAAATGCTAAGTAAACGAAACGCTTCGTAGACTTGAAACAAAGACCGAAAAGCTAACACTCCCCCCTCTTTACCAGAGATCTTTTTAAGTAAACAAAATAAATGAAAATAAACATGTATTTCGTGTTTTACTTCTCTAGACCCTAAACCAAAAGAAGACCAAAGTCGCAAGACATTTTTCGCACGTTCCGAAAGTAAAGACCGCGATCGCTTTCTACGTGAGTTAATTGAATACGAATTCGGCAAAGAAAAGCTTAGTGACTTGCTTTCGTATGGTCATCAGATTGAAAACATGCTCATCAAATGCACATTTGCTGGAGAATCGTGCCGGTAATTAAAAATTTAACACTCATTTATATCATATCTAGTGGAGTCAAGGCATTTTTCAAGGGAAAGCCATGCGAAGTTCCTTTGGAGAACACCTCGGCGGCCTCGGGGAGTGTTGTGTATCTCCCCTGGGAAGTGAGCGTGTGGTGCACCTCCTGCCAAGCCAGTGACCTAGAGCATGATCAACCCTAGAGAGAGGATTATCACCTCTCTTTGCCTGACCAGTATGCTTGAGTCCATGCATGCGCAGATGGAGCACCTATTCCCCATGCCCCTATACCCCACAGATGTTGTCATGACTATTTTTGTATGAAGGCTTAAGGGTTGGAAGCATTAAGCTTTTTGTAAGGGAAAGCCATGAGGAGTTCCTGTGTTAAGGCAGGCGATTATAACCAGGAGGCATTGCACCATCACGTGACAGTAGCCCGATTTACTCGACGACCTTTTTATGTCACGGCACCACCTAATTATAATTCTGGGCTCGTGGGTCCATCATTTTTGGTACAGCACACGTAATTGTCATGGTGCGAACAGAAAATTTGTTTGTCTGATAGGGGTACCCAAAATAATCGGTCAGCGTGCCCAGAATTGGGTGTGTCGTACCGTAAAATGGTTGTCATGTAAATTGGGCTTAGAATTACCTCTTAAATCTCTTGCCAAAGCTTTTCTTCTATCTGGACCCAGCAATCGACTGGAAAAGCTCTCTCCCCCCCCCCCCCCCCCCCCAACTAACAACTCTTCCAGTTGGACGCAAGGACTTAAAAGTCTCCAGATTACACTCTCCTGTTTTCACTTGACAACAGGTAGCCCAAACATTCACTAGAATCTCAACAAATCTAAAGGGTTTCTTTTTGTTGTTCATATTTTTTATGACTGATGAAAATATTCTTTTCTCTTGATTAATTCCCACAAGGAATCTTAAAGACCCAACAGTTTGGCGTCACCTCTGGATCAAAGATGTTGGCAACTGCTACATGTTTAACAGAGCCTTGGATGATAATCACAATAACGTGGAGCCATTCTCATCAACTATACCTGGCAGGGTGGATGGTTTGTACTGTATGGGGAGGGGTGGGGGAGGGGGCTATTCCAAAGATTTAGCTCACATGGATTTGCGGCGCGAAGGATCCGGAGTTTAGGCTCGCAAAGTTTATCTAACCCAACCGATTTTGAAGTGAAAGACTTTTTTGATGGCAAGAAACATAAAAGCCCTAAAATGTACTTTGCTCTGATATACGATTTACCTAGCAAGTGTGGCTCAGTTAATGTGTGCATGGCTTCCTGAGAGGATCCCAGTTCGATTTTCAGTAGCCTCACACACTTGCTTCGAATTCGGCCATTCCGTGTAGCGTTAATTAGCTTTAAATGCCCTTAAAATGGAGCGCTGATAAAGAGAGGGGGCATTGAGTGCGCCGTCGGCCGCAAGTTCATTAGTCAGATGATGACTGTTACGAGCTACTGAGGTAGCATAAGGTCCTTTACCTTTACGATCGGTTAAAAGTCATCAGTTTTGGGGGTTTGACGTCGTTTTTAAGGTCTTCGTTCGCGTCAGAACCTCGGTAAAATTGTGCGCAACACAGAGTTGCACCATGTATTCACCTCTGGAACATTAACTACACGTAACTGCTGCAGGTTCAGGATTGCGTTCGATCTACGTTTGCAACTTTTTTCTACATCATTGTGCGCGACATTGCAGGGGTGGACATCAAACGGAGCAACTGTACATGTGTTGCGCGCAATGTTGCACAAAAAAATACATTTTTTATCTGGGCCAACCTTACTGACGCCCTAAAACCTTGAAAACGACAATGCCTGCACAAAGCGAACGTGCTCGCGCCGTTCGCGCGCGTCGTCGTCGCGTTTCGTACGTTGCGTGATACGTTTTCATGCTTCACGTAAATTACATACGACTTGAAAGCTTGTCCATATGAGTCTGAAGTGTAATTTAGTCCGACAACATACTAACCAGCTATACCACGCTTGTATATTAATTTAAGGTCTTACACTGGTACTCAACGCAGAACAATATGAATATCTTCATGGAGTAACACGAGGTGCAGGATTTTTGGTTGTCATTGGCAACCAAGGAGAGATGCCTTTTCCGTATTTATATGGTGTTGATGTTTCTACAGGAGTGTCCACCAGCATAGAACTTAAAACGGTAAATGTAAGCCCTGGTCAGATCAGAACATTTAAATCTTTATATGATAATGGTTATATTACGGGCGCTCTGATTGGCCAAGGATCATGTGTGATTATAGTACAATGCACAGATGACGTCACAGAATCTTACGCGCGTTTTGTTTGTACTCATGTGCCGTTCTCGCATCGCGTTGCGCCATGTTGCGTTAGTTAAATCTATCAGTGGACGACGGATTTGGGGAAATATTGCTGGGTTTCATTCATTATTCCTTTGGGAATCAAAAGACAGAGAACCGATAGCCATGTTGGATGAACAAACAAGTGACGCTAATGAGAAATCTTTTGTTGAAGTTTATCCAAGATGGCTGCCGTGACGTCACATGCAACCAACGAATGGCGGTGAACAGGGATGAAAAAGATGTCTCTAAACGTATAAAACCTGAGCTTGTCTAGCAGTAGCTTTAGTTTATATCTGATTGTGTTTTCTCCTCAATGAACCTTCTCCACATTTATATGTACTGAAACTTTCGACTGAAAATGCATTTTGTACTAAAACTTGATTTTTGATCTTTTTAAAAGCGTAAGATGTCGAGGCCGGATCGATTTGGTAACAAGAGCTGTGAGCCTTCCTCCTTTGTTGACAAGAGAAATATTTACGCAATAAATAATATCACCTATACAAAAACAGTGAGTGTATTTATTAGCTTTAGTTCACCTTTAATTTGCATTATAATGATGATAACGATGATGACGATGATGATGATGATGGTGATGATGATGATAATGATCAATAGTTCCTTTCCTGGATCTAGTACCCCAGTGCGGTGACAATGGATATCACGTACCTCTATTTCTTTCACCCAGGAAACAATGCAGCCTTAATAATGCTCATGATTAATCGGAACTGATGCTCTGTGGCCGGCTCAGTCTTGATCCCGGACGACACTTTTAAGCCAATGAGCAACGCCGTTTTGCTTAAAACTAGTACTCTAGTTCTGTTAATCCTATATGTATTTGTAAACATATTAGTGTGGGAAGAGTTAAAACGAAGTTTATTGGTTCCCTTACAGGTTTGTCAATTCTCTTGTCTTGCCGTCAACGAGTATTTGCGGTGTAAATGCAGCCGACTCATGATGCCTTTGGGTGGTAAAAACTATGCTGAATACTGCGACATGACCAACAGAACGACTGGTAAGATTCAAAACAAATAATATTGATAAACATACAATAGCTACCCTGAAAACAAAAGGCATGTGGAAGTTCTGTCGCGTCTGTCCACGCTAAATAGTTGAGCGACTTTAAGGAGGCGGCAAAATTCCCAAAGGTTTTATGTAGACAGTCACAGCTTGAACAAGTTAATTTTAGTCTATTTATTTCAGTTAGATGTCTCGAAAAAGTGTACAGAGGAATGTTGGATGGGAAATGTGAACCTCGATGTCCTTCTCGTTGCACGTACGTTCATGGCTTTAGAACAATAACAGTTGGTCGGTCGATATTGGTTGGTTGGTTGGTCGATTGGTTGGTTGGTTAGTCGGTCGGTCGATTAGTTGGTTGGTTGCATTGGTTGGTTGGTTGGATGGTCGATTGGTTGGTTGCATGCTTGGTTGGTTTGTTGGTCTGTTGGTTGCTTGATTGGTTGCTTGGTTGCTGGGTTGCTGGGTTGCTGGGTTGCTGGGTTGCTGGGTTGCTGGGTTGCTGGGTTGCTGGGTTGCTGGGTTGCTGGGTTGCTGGGTTGCTGGGTTGCTGGGTTGCTGGGTTGCTGGGTTGCTGGGTTGCTGGGTTGCTGGGTTGCTGGGTTGCTGGGTTGCTGGGTTGCTGGGTTGCTGGGTTGGTCGGTTGTTTGGTTGGTCGGTTGTTTGGTTAACATATCAGTTGGCTGACTAGTGAATACTAGCACTTATAAATCATTATTATATCAGGGAAACAGAATTAGTGAAACAGATTTCAAGTTCTCGATGGCCCGCCATTAATTACTTGGTATGTAACTTGTACTATTATTTACCAGCATAAAAATTGACTTTTAGTTGCAAACGTAAAAAGATTATCGAATTTACGCCAAACTGTAAACATTAAAACTAGGTTTACTTGCAAAAACATTTGGAACTGAAGAAAAATTTAACGTTATCTGCACGTGATATCAGGTGAGCGCTTTTAATTTGCCAGTACTATTAAGAAGGACTGATAATAATCCTGCATCCAGATCATTTATTTTCATTAAAGCTCAATACTTATTCACAGTTCGTTTTGAACTTGCAGTCACAACTTGCTAGAACTTCACATTTACTTTGCTGACTTTGATTACGTTTATGTAGAGGAAACTTACAAGTACAAGGTAGGTTCAGATAGTGGAATTACAAAACTGCCAGTTGTGCATGTCTCTTGTCTTTTTCTCTAAGGTAAACAAGTTGAACTGAGATATATATCTTTTTTGTTTTTGTTGTCATAATTATTGTAGGCTTCTCCTCGCTTATTATTAGATCTAGAGCGAGCTGGGCATGCAAATGCATTATGCATGCAAATGTTTTTTTCTGTATCTATTTACCTTGTGTATTCCTCTATTGTATTGCTTGCTTTATAGTTGTTTGATATTCTGACTGATCGCTTGCTTGATTGCTTGCTTAATTGCTTGCTTGCTCCCTTGATTGATTGATTCATATACCTTTCTACCTATCTATTCCAGTTCGAGGATCTAATTTCAAACATTGGAGGCCTGATGGGAATGTGGATTGGTTTGTCTGCTCTTACCATTGGAGAAGTCTTCGAGTTAATTTGTAATTTGTTCCAGACCATTTTTACCAAAAAGAAAAACAACACAGTCGGTGTACGCCGAATAGAAGTTAACTAAAGTCACGAGATGTAGACTCAATACTAGAGAAACTAATTACTGGCAGGTGTTGTCCAAATGTTGAAGACAATTTTAATTTCAGGTCAAAAGAAATATACATTATGACATCAGTGTGTTCTGGGTATGTCATTATCTAGATCTCACGTCTCGTTTTTGATCTTGCGCCGCTTCAATTTTGCTAAATCTGCCTAGTATATTTAGTTCTATTAAAAAAATAACAGACCATTTCGCTCTTGGATTTTGGTATATGGTCTTTTATCTTGCCTTGTGCGATGAATTCCACAAATACTGAGAAATGCTTGTATCTTCCACCTGACCATATACGTCCTTCATTTCGAGAGACCGATGTGTATTATTACACAAGCAAAACTGAAATAGCAGTAAATTTTCTCTCCATGCCATTTGCTGCTGTTGGGAATGCTTTGGTCTTACTAGCCATCATCAAGACACCTTCGCTTCACACTCCTGCCAATATTTTTATTGGGTCGTTGGCCATGTCTGACTTCCTTACTGGAGCAGTACTTCAGCCTCTCTTCAATTTTATTCTCATCGAGAAAGAGATTGGCTTTCAATGTAAATACATGGATGCTTTCATGTTTTGCACAAATCTAATTTCTTCATGCTCTGTGACATGCATGGCACTAGTGAGCTGCGATAGATACGTAGCTCTTTTCTATCCTCTACAATATCCCTTATTAATCACACATTGTAGAGCATACGCTATTGTAGTGTGTACCTGGCTAGTTTGGATCGGAGTCACGGTTTCCTCAATTGCCAGCTTTAAGGCGGCACAAGGAATCATGCTTTTTGTTTGGTTACTTTCGTGTTTCACAATTTGCGCTTCGTACTTTAAAATCTTTCTTCTGGTTCGACATCATCGTCGCCAAATCCACGCCCAACAAGCTGCAGTTACAACTTCTGCAGAAACTGCATCACAAACAAAACACGCGGTCACTATGGGATACGTGATTGGAGCTTCTCTGATGTGCTATGTTCCTCTTTCCATTGTTTGTGTAATGTTTTACCGATATTCAAATGCTCCTTTATTTGTTAGTTTGGTCATTGCGCTGATACTAATGTTTACTAGCAGTAGTATTAATCCCATCATCTATTGCTGGAAGAGAAAAGACTTTCGGGAAGCATGTGTGAATATACTGAAAAAGTGTTTTCATAAGTAATACATTAACCGCATTCCATCTTGCGGTAAACTGAATATCCTAGTGATAAGACAGGATATATTTCTTGCCTTCGGTAGCAATATTAAATCCCTGATTCCAATTCCCGGCAATTCAAACAGATCTTAATTCGTCCCTTGCAGATCAAAGGTTAGGAATAATCTCGCGTAATCCTTAAAGTTCATGGCCCAACCAAAATTGTTTGATGGCAACTGCATGCGGTTCTGTGCGTTATTAACTCGTACAGATCAACCTAAGTTGAATTTATTTGAAGTCTGTGTAGCTAGAATCTGCAGAACAGCTTCCTAAAATAACCAACACCTACGCTTTCACAAAAGCAAAGTAAGCTTATACAGTTTGGCACTTGTGAGCCATTGGAGGTTGATGAACTAGAACAACATATAAGGGACATAATTCAGTGAATTTTCTACGTATGTATTGCCCAGTAAAAGTCGATTTTTATTGATAATAAATATAATGATCAGTATGAAAAGCATGCAGCAGAAAGCAAGAAAGTATTTAGTATTTAGGTTAACAATTTTGTGTTCGGAAATTTTGTAGTCTAGTAAAATTCATGTGAATGACTAATTATATGCTCTAGTTCAACGAAAGAGCCGGATAGTCGGCTGTCAAAGTTATAGTTATTAGTTTCGCTTCTAGAAAAATTGACAAAAACAAACGTCATTGTTGCCTCTCTCAAAGCCCAAAAATGGTAAAAAAGGGCGCTCAACCTGACATGTACTCACTTGTTTTTTAATCATCAGATACTAGGGGATGAAATTTCGTATCGTCTTATCAAAAATGGCGAATTCGAAGCAGGTGGTAACTCACCAATGATGAAAATCTGTCAAATTTGGAAATGATTTGAAATTATCTATAGGGCTTAAATAATTACCACGTAAAATGTCTTGAGTTCCTTTTATCAGTTAAAACGAGACAGGTAAAAATTACTAAATATTTTAGTGTCTAAATTGTCTTATTATACTTCTCTAGCTGTAGCAAGATTACATTGCATGCATGGCCATATAAGCTTCCCTCCGAACAATATTCCCCAGATTTATAGTGATTTTTTTGTCTTTTTTCTTTATGCAGCCTACTGTTTTAACTAACTATTTGATATCAGCGCGCGCATCATTGAGTATTTTCTCTCCCAAATAGCGCGCGCGCGAAATCGGCAAATTCTTGGAATTTGAACTGCGCGCGCATCACCAGTTTGCCATGAATGGCGTACCCACGCAGCATGCGCAGTCACAAATTTGGATTCTTTTTGCTCGAAAATAGTATGGTTTATAAAAAGAAGTCATTTTCTTTGATAATCTCAATGGATTACTTCTTGCTCAGCTATGAGTGAAAAGAAGAGAAGCAAAACGTCTGTAGTGACGTTGATCTGGAACTTTTTTGGCTACACGACGGCGCATGGCTTTGCTAGAATATCAGAATCAAAGACAAGACAGCGACGAACATTATGGAGCCTTATTGTAGCTTCTGCATTTGCAATGTTTTTCTATCAAGTTTATTTGTTGTCATCGACTTATATAAGTCGACCAATTGGAACACAGATTTTAATGAAGCACGAGACTGTAAGTATAAAATGATTCGTCAAGAAAGAAGGAAAGGAAGAAGGAAAGGAAGAAGGAAAGGAAGAAAGAAAGGAAGCCAGGAAAGGAAGAAGGGAAGGAAGGAAGGTGTAAGGAAGGAATCGAAGGAAGGAAGAAAGGAAGGAAGAAAGGAGGGAAAGGGAAGGAAGGAATCAAGGGTAGAAGGGAAGGAAGAAAGGAAGGAAGGAAGGAACAGAAATGGAAGGAAGGAAACTAAATGAGGAAAGGAAGATCGGCAGAAATCGAAGGACGAAAGGAAAGGAATGAAAGAAAGAAACGAAGGAAGAAATTGAGAAAGAAAGAAACGAACGACCGAAGAATTAAATAAAAAATTCATAACAGATCGTCTTTATGGTTGTCTTGGGCAAATGAAAAATAGCGAAATCTTCAGCAATTTTTAGTTGTCTTTTTATATAGTATCGATATATAGTATGAGCACTGAAATAATAAAAAGGTGATTTGATTTTATCTTTCAGAGTATTAATTTCCCTTCTGTTACTCTGTGCAATCTCAACATCATAAAAAAGTCCAAAATCTCTTCCGAGTTACACAGCTCTTTTGAAAATTTCTTGCAACACAGTAAGTACGTATACATGGTCATGTGATGTTAGCTTTCGATCAAACGAGAACGCAAAGAAGCGCAAGTCACCGCTGGTTTTGGCTTGTGCCTTCGTTTGATTGCTAACTTGCGTCGACTTGCGGCTACTTTGATCGGCTTGCGATGACTTGCGAGCAGTTTTAATCGCAAGTTGGTGCAAGTTTTGACTCGTTTGAACAGTCATCATGCTAAACTTCCCAAGTTTAGACAACACGGCACTGACGCGGTCACGGCACGGCGCGGTCCGTTTCACACTCATACGAAATCTGCTCTAATTATATGTACATATTAGATATATATTATTATATTGTACAATGATATGATTTTTCCCTAGACGACTCCACACCTACTCCTCACCGAAAGCGTCGATCATTGGAGGATCCGATCTGCTTTAGCTATTTGTATTGCAAATGGAAGTACTATAACGTTAACGAAACAATGTCAACGACCACAAAATCACCAACAACAACACAAACCACAACTACAATAACAACGACCACAGCACCAACAACTACTACTACTACTACAACTACTCAAAGACCGACAACAAAAGGTATTACAGAATTATATTTCTTGGGGTATTTATGTTAATTTTTTTGGGAGGGGGGGAGTAGTGGGGGGGGGGGGCGTGAGTGGTGGGAAGGGGGGTGGTGGACAAGACGTCAATTCGAATTTCTATTTACTCAAGTTGTATTACAGTTTTATGCAATGAGGTTTCCCAAACGCACATCCTCGAAGAATCCAATATAGAAAATTGGACATGTTTGGACGTACTGAATGTAATTGTGACAAATCTCGGCTGACTTCCGTTCACGTCTTTGAACTTGCAAATTAAGCTTATCAAATAAGATTGAAATTATTAATAAAGATTGAATAATACAGATTTTGCTTAAGGAGTTAAATAGTCTTCCAATCGCAAAAATTAAGACCCCGTAAAAAAGCATGGATAAAAGATGTAAAACGGAATATCCAACCGCAAAAGAAGTTTTGAAGGCCATCATTTGATCAAACCGCGATTATTGCTGGGGTGCATCCATACCTTTGGGAATCCAAAGACAATGAAGCGGTAGCCATGTTGGTTGACCAAACAATAAACGCTAATGAGAAATCTTTTGTTGAATGTCAACCAAGATGGCTGCCGTGACGTCACATGCACCCCAGCAATTGTTACCACTTATTACAAAGCTTTTAAAGACTATTCACGTAAGACCCCATGCACCCGGCACTTTAGCAATACCCCTTTTATTCGCTCAGACCTCTTGTAGGTGATAACTGAAAGCCAATGTAAATTATTATTTGATTTTCCAGCTCCAAAAACTGACAAAGTGACAACCACGGAGCCTCCTACTGGACCAACTGGTAAGACCGCTGACAACTTCACTACAACAAACACACGATACAACTTTTTTTAGCAACGTCGTGCGCAACACAATTGCACCGTAATTAATTATATTTTTACCGCTTTAAGCTGCGCGCAACGTTGAAAAACATAGTCGTGGAAATGCTAGAACTACAACTGTTGCAGGGATGGACACATTGTGTAACTCTGTGTGCTTTGCGCGCAATATTGCAGAAAAGGCTGCATGAAAGTCTGGGAAAACCGCATCTCTGAGCCAGGTTGTTCGAAAGACAATTCATAGCCCTTATACAGGATTAACTCTAAAGAAAACCATTCATTTTAACCCAGGATTAACTCTAAAGAAAACAATTCATTTTAACCCAGGATTAACTCTAAAGAAAACCATTGGTGTTAACCCTGGGTTAGCCGTAATTAACCATTTTTTAAACAACCGGGACCTGGACTCCAAAGAGTAAACTCTTATTTTGTTCTATATATTTTGTGACACAGAAAAAGTTTTGACAAAGGAAGAAAAAGAAGAGGCTGCTTTCAGTGGTTCACTGAGTCAACCTGACCCATCAACACTTACAAAAGAAACTCGACAAACTGAGGAATTGTCAGTGAACTTAGCATCCCAGCCTGAAGACCTGATGATAGAGGCTGGGCACAAGTTTAGTGATATGGTTCTCTCTTGTACTTATCGTGGCATTTCTTGCACGTATGTTTTTAACCTTTTAATTAAAGAGGCCCAACACCTGCTGTTTATTGAGCTTATCACTAGCGAACTTTACTGAGATGTGACTACGAGTACGAGATTGAGTACGAGTACGTTTTTTAAAATTGGCCTTGCGTGAGCTGTTGATACTGAACCGCAGTCCTGTACATAGATTGAAACATTAATTGTAAGAAATGGAAAATTGGCTATGATTCGGTATCAACATCCCACAAGACCAATTTAAAAACTCGCACTCTAAAGTTCGCTATTGTTTCAAATGACACTGCCGGTTGTGTACCGTATTTATTCCTGGACGTCTATGTATTTTAGAAAATAAGCTAAATGAGGGAGCGTTTAATGGATGCAGCGGTAGACGTTTATTTTACCATTAAAGTGGCTCTGTCGTCGTGAACCGGAATCGAATCTATTGTTTTATAATACAAAAACATAGTGTAGGTTCCTTTGTTTTAGTACTGTCCCATTGTGAGCGCCGTTCTTTGTTAACCGGTACACGACGACAGACTCATTCAAAGTCCGCAAGCGAGACTTTTAATTTATCAACTATCAATGGTACCTGGACAGCATAACCAAGAGACTGAGGCTGCGCGCGCACCCTAATAAAAACCTTCGCTATTTTTAGACCTCAATTCGAACGCAGTCAGCGCGCTCTGAAAGCAAAGGCATGGCAAATATTCAAAATATTTAGCGCGCGCAAGTGGATGGTACACTAAAATAGCTTGAATGCGGGACAACACGTCACATCACGTGACAGCTGTGTGTTTCAATCTTCTGGTTTTCATTGCGAAAAGGCTAGGTTGAGTGTTGATTGCTTTTTTCGCTATTTTCAGGAACTACACTGAAAAGTTATGGAGTCATTTTTGGCATTTTAAATACGGGAATTGTTACGTTTTTAACTCGGGGAAGGATTCACAAGGCATGGAGAAAAACATTTTGAAGTCAAACAAACCTGGACCAACAAATGGTGAGAAATTTGAAAACGAATAACGAACAAACGTACGACAAAACAAACGAACGAACGGATGGACGAACGAACGGACGAACGAACGAACGAACGAACGAACGCACGAACGAACGAACAATCCAACCAACCAACCAACCAACCAACCAACCAACCAACATGAACAGACAAACGAACGAACAAGCGAATAAACGAACTAACGAACTAACAATCGAACAAACGAAAAGTGAACGATTGAACAAATAACTAACACACTAACGGTAATAAGAAAAGTAATTTCATTTGTATGATGAATTGCAACAGTCATATGTGTACTTTGACGTTCATGCAGCTTTGATAATTTCGCACTTGAATTATCACAGGTCTAATTTTAGAGCTAAACATCGAACAACACGAGTATCTTGGTCAGCTGACTCAAGATGCAGGCATGCGCGTACTTATATCAAAACAAGGAGAATTCCCGTCTCCACTAGAGAAAGGATTTAGTGTATCACCAGGATATTCAACATCAGTAGGAATGCGGCAGGTACGCAGAATCGATTGGTAATAATCAATACGTTAGCTTTTTAAAGAAGCTGTTACGATGCAATCTTTACCGCAACTTGTCTCGCAATGGCGTTGCAAAACAAGTTGCACGAACAATTGTAAGGTTGTTAGGTGACGAAACGCCGCAAAATATTGCTGCAATCTTTTTTGCAATGACTTTGCTTAATGCAAGTGTGCTCCTCGTTAAAATAGTTCGTGAAATTTGTTTTGTAATGCTATTGCGAGTCGATTTGATGAAAAAAATGCACCGCGTAACATATCGCCTTAATTTTAACACTTCCCAAACGAGTACGCAACAGTTATATGTAAGCTACTAGCGACTGTGTGTCTAAAACAACCAAGGAATTTTTGATTTTATATTCTTATGATTTTAAATGTTTCAGACTCATATTATTCGTGAAGATCCATTCAAAAACAAGAGTTGCCTAAAAGAGGATGACATTGATCCCGAGAATCTTTACCGGTTACGATACAACGTAACGTACTCAGCAACTGTAAGTTGTCTTCTTATTGAAACATAAGCTACAGTCAAACGGCTTGTGGTAGTAGATGATAATTGCTGGTGATGGTTTGTTTACAAATATATTATTCAAAATCAAATACGAGGGGCACACGCTGTACGGTAAAGCCTAGTTCACTCTAGCGACGTTAACATAAGCGCAAGTACCATTCTCATACTCAACATGCTGAATATCACATTTATCACACAGATGTGGAAAAAGACAAGCACTGCATTGTTATTGAGCAGCACAGCACTCCTTAATCCTAGCACACGGACCGCCTATATATATTTTGGGTACGGCACTTCTGCCAGGCCAACAAGTTTTCTGTTCACACACGATGATAACTATGGGTGTCGTGCCAAAATTGATGGGTGTTTACGCCTAGATCTTGGATTAAGGTGCCGTAATCATAAAAGTGTTGTCGTGTAAATCGGATTTTAAACTTCGCATGTTGCTTGCGTTTATGCTTAGTTATCATAGTGAATATTACAATCTCTGATAATGAGTCGGTACACTACTAGTGTATCTGCGTATGTTGCTTGTGCTTATCCTTATGTCACTAGTGCAAAGACAAGCACTGCTAATGAGTAGTACATTACTGAGTCTGCGTATGTTGTTTGTGCTTATGCTCGCGTCGCTAATGAGAACTTAACCTGGCTTAACAGTACTGCATCGTCGTACATGTCGTGACCTTATATTATGCAATATCAAAAAATCTTGACTAAAATTAAGTTCCTTTTATTTGCAAAATATATTGCATATTTCTTTTGGATATCATTGATATCACTAATGGTGTATCTAATATTGTAGGCCTGTAAAGATTCTTGTCTAGCTTACCGTCAGCTAGAATCATGTGGATGTTTAGAATACAGATTTCCAAATCAAGGCAAACAAGTCTGCGATATTCTTGATCTCTCCGTCAGTAAGTACTCCCTCTGTGTATGGTTTCACAGATAGTTGATTTAACAAATAGATTCAATTTTTTGTGCGTCTATACAGTAATAGATGCCAAGATGACGTCACAACGTAATGAGAACAAAATACAAAGTACGCCACGAGACGAAGTCGAATGATGTGACTTGTCGTTCTCAACACAATTTGTTTTTTCTATTTCTTATTCTTCAAAACATTTCAACCAATCAGAGCGCGCATGAGATTCAATGGCGTCATGTATGCATGTTTCCTAAAATCACACACGGTTCTTAACCAATCAGAGCGCGCGTAATATACTACTTATATATAAATCGCTATCCCTCAGACAGATCCTTATTTAGTAGAGCATCGTTACCATGGCCCTCTTGAGAGGGTAATAAGGAGATCGAGGAGGACAGGAAAGGAGTTTGATTCCTTCTACTTTATCTTTCTTTTTATCCTTTGAAATTTACTTGTCTGACAAGATTGTTTTACCTTTTTAGTATCGTGTTTGAATAGAGTACAACAACTTTACCAGGATAATAAATTGGGATGCTCTGAAAAGTGTCGTCCGCCTTGCGTGTAAGCATATGTGCCTGTGCCTGTGCCTGTGCCTGTGCCTGTGCCTGTGCCTGTACATGTATTTGTTTGTTTGCTTGCTTTGTTTTGGAATACCGCGAGCTCAAGATCTTTACTTGGCGATGAATAGGAGTAATGCGTGGATTAGAATATACAGTCTAGCTAGTCAGCTCTCGCATTGTGGACACCCCGCTATTGCGGACACCCCGCTATTACGGACAGAATCTAAAATCCCCGGCCAGTCAAAACTACAAAGAAATGTATGGAACCAACTCCCGCTATTTCAGACTCTTGTTGTTACCGACACCACATGACGGCCCCAAGGGTGTCCTCTATAACGAGAATTGGCTGTACTACTTTTGTCATTCACCCCTCCTCGTGAGGGAAATTGGCTTGGAGATGCTTAATTGTTGTCACTGTTGTCAGTCGTTTCTTTTTTATTACAAACTACAAAAGTGACTCCTTGGTATGTTTTCCGATGGGCGCGGTTCTAAGCTTACGAGAGTACGCGCAAATACGTAAACATAATCGGTTCTTTCAAGAAACGTACCCTTAATTTGGAAGACCCCCATGGACGTCTCTTTGCCTCTTGCCAACGGAAAATTAATCCTCAAATTGAGCTACAAGGTGCCCCAGTCGAAATATAAGTGCAAAATATACTCTAAACCATTTATAACCCCCTGAAGGTTTAATTTGAACATATTAGGAAAAGGACGAATTTTACCAGTTGGAGTTAATGTTCCTCTGTTTTCTCAAACAGGGAGGATATTTACAGATTGACTATATCTTCATCAAGATGGCCTTCAGAGAATTATATGGTATGTAAGGAGACTTTTGGAGCTATTAGTTGAACGTGAATTAATTTGTACAACAGTTAATTACGCACGTAAAATGCGATCGTTCGTTAGACTCTGCAAACTTGACGAATTAAGCGGCATGACCTTTGATTGCGTCGCCGACTTCAAGAGACCATAAAATGAAGTGAAATGGCATTCAATTCTGAACGTGGCGTCACGAAACCATCACGGTTGTCACACAAGGGACGAACGTAATATTTTTATCTCCGTCCTTTTGCAGCATCGCGTCGCGCTTACTAAATCTGCCTTTTACTCGTTAGTAAACGTTAGCAAAAGTGCGCACGGTAATATGTAGTGTAATATAGGACGCACCACTCCCGTCGACCTTTGTCCAAATCAGTGCGCGTTTTTTCATACATCGTGGCTGTCAATGGCTTAAAATTAGAGTCGTTTTCGTATGAGTGGGAAACTTACCGCGCCGTACCGTAACTGTGTCGGTGCCGTAATGTCTATAAAAACATTCGAAATTCATGCCGTAACCGTATCGTGTCGTAACCGTACAGTGTTCCCACTCATACGAAAACGACTCTATTGATACGAATACGGACGTTTTAGTGCATAAACGCAGACCATTAATCAGTACGCGCGCTCGCGCACCTATAGACCAAAATGTATCTTGTTTTGAAGTAGTTAGAGTGATTTTATTTAACCATGAAAAAATAGTACGCAAAATTGTTAGTAGTAGACTCCAAACCTATTTATCGTTTACTTTTGTTCTTCATCAACTAGTACAAACTAAATAGCTAGTCATCTTTCTTTCACGGGTTAAATAAAATCACTATACATAATATAACAACAACCAGATGGATTTTAGATACTTTAATTCATGGCTGAAACTGATCGCAAGGCTTTTAAACAATAGAATTCAAATGCCGAAAGCAAACTGTCCCGTCCGTGCGCACGTCGTCAAAAATCAAATTCTGTTGTTTAAGAGTCTTGCGCGCGCGATGCCGAAACTACTAAAATTGCCTTAGTCACCGCGAACATCGCACAGATAATACCGAATACTCCATTCTCGAGTTCCTCTTTGCTCAGGCTAAGCCTCGATTACGCGAAATTTATTCCATAGAATTTTAGCAACAGTCCGATGGAATGCAATGAACGAACAAAGAGAATACTTTAGAATTCCACGGGGTTTTTGCTAAATTCATAAATATTTTACTTGGATTCGAGGCTAAGCCTGAGCAAAACGGAATTCGAAACTGGTCTATTTCGCTCTCTTAGTATTATGGTCTCTTGCGGACATCTGGGAAACTACATCGCGAGTTTTAGAATGGCGCAACATTTACAACTTGTTCTTTTCACGGCAATGCAGTACTTTTTGGTTCTTTGTAACAGTTCTAACGACCAGAACTTCAAGTGTAGTGCTCCTAAGAGTTTTATTGCTACGGCACTCCGAAATTGCTGGGTTTCATCCATGCCTTTGGGAATCAAAAGATAATGAAGCGGTAGCCATCTTGGATGAACGAACAAATGACGCTAATGAGAAATCGTTTGTTGAAGTTTATCCAAGATGGCTGCCGTGACGTCACATGCATCCCAGCAATACGCGGCATGCGCACAAACAGCATGCCTTAAGTATATGTCATGTTTTAAAAAGACAAGCATTAATGCTTTAGTCCGAGTATTGCGCTCATGTCACTATAGTGTAAAGCAAACTCTAAAAAAATCAGAGTTTTTATGTGTTGTCACATATTTCCATAAACGGAGAAATTTGGAGTTTACTCATTTTTAATACATCTAAAAATACACAGATAAAATACACTAAACAAACAAGACACTTTCAATATGCGTTTAGATAAATATTTTCAAGAGAGCTCTCTTTAAAAATATTATTTTTAAATGTTAATCCCATTACAGTGAATATCCCATACAGATTGCTAACGTGAAACTGGGATCCAAAATCACCGACTTTCAGTTCTATGGAACGTTGTGATACTTGAATTTACACGTACGTATTGTTACGGTTACGTTAGATCATTAGCGTTAGTGGTTAACGTACGCGTTAAATACCAAGTGCTAAACTTTCCAAAAAAATTTAAAATTCTGAAAAAGTCATGCAAGACGAGATCCAACATTGTAGCTAACCTTTCGGGTCTATTTTCAACTGTTCAACAGAGTTTTGTATAATCTAGTTACGTCATCGATTCAAAATGGAATGACAAGATGAGTACGCATGCGCACCAATAAGCTCGAGCAGCGACTAAAATATTTCTTAAAGAGAATACGATAATTATGAATTCCATATACTTAGATATCAAAAATGAAAAAGGAAAATATTCAATTAAAAACAAAATCTTAAAGTTTTTGCACAAAAAGACTGGTTGTTTTTATGTAATAAGGTACGTTCCTTTTACATATAAACAATCTACGTTCAGTTATTCACAAAACGAAGATTTTGCTTTGATTTTTGTTTATTTTCTTTTTCTTCCATTTTAGACATTATCACATATTCGGAATTCAAATTCTATTCTCTTAGAATAGAAGTATTCATATCGCTGGACTTGTCTTCACTGGTGCGCCATAGTGTTCTCTCACATTCCTTTTTTTACCTTTCAATCACGTGACTAGATGCTCGACCCTCTGAAGAGTGTCGAAATGAAACCCTTAAACATCAGCTAAAATGCCTGGATCTTGTTTTGCATGGTTCTCTTTCCGCCATCGAATAACTCAATTCAATCCCATTTGCACAACCTGAATTCAAATGACCCTGCATAGGAGGTCCACTGAAAAATTCTTAAAGCTGTCTGAATTGATTCAATCAAAAGACCCCAAACTAAGACATGGTTAAATTAATAAATTTGGCAGTGTAGTTAATTGATCTTTTCTGTATAAATGTTATCCGATCCAAATCTGAAGAAATACGACACACCTGAAATGTACAAGGGAATAACCATAAGTTAACCGTAAGTCTGCTTTTTAAAAGGAGTCAATCTTACCTCAAGACAAGAACTATATTTCTTACGGAGGCACTGTTAAGCAGCATGGTCATGTGCTCCAAAGAACATCATTGGGAATCGTGCATGGCGTTCTATATGGTTGCCGAGACCTGAAATGACAAAGTGTTATAAAATAATTTGCACTTTGAAAATGCCATTTTTTCGAATTTTTGATAGATATTCCAAGTCAGTTACTCCACATATAGTGCATGCGACCAGACAATATTGTATTGATCCATTCTGTTGTGGAAATGGGCAGTGAAATAACAATTAAAGTTGAAAACAACTAAAGAAGAAGAATGGTAATTAGTAGAACCTGAAAAAGATGTAGATTTCAAGTACTAAACTCATGAAAAACTATTACTTAAATCAAACACGATAGAGCATTCGTGCCCAAACATGTACTTAGATGAATTTAGGATCATGTTAGATTGGTCTCTGCAGTCTTGTCATGAGTTCAGTTTTTGGACTCCACAAAGTTTAGTGCACTAAAATACATCAATAATGGAGAGCAAAACAAAAACAAAAACAAAAACAAAGAGAGCTGGAAGAAAAAAGAAAAATTGGATTTGCAAAAAATCTGAAGAAAAGTACTAATCAGTAGAATCTGAAAGGGAAAGCTCATTAAAATTGAAAACTGAAAGACAAATAAATAGAATTAATATGCTGAAAGAAATATAGAGTTCAAATGCTAAATTCTTGAAAAACTAAACCAAACACAATTTACCACAATTGGCAAAACGAGCGAGAGAAGCAATTTTATTTCAGCAGTTTTTTATGAAGTCAGTTTTTGGACTCTATAAAGTTAGTACATAAAAAATAGCGGGAGAAGAGTAAAAACAAAACTTGAAAACAACAACAACAACAACAACGAAAACAAATCGAAGAAGGTGAGAAAATTAAAGAACAACGAAAGAAAGAAAATGAGCAGCGTTGAAAACACCTGGAACTGAAAGAAATAAGAAATCAGTAACACCTGAAAAGGAAAAGTGTTTAGCAATAACGTTGAGAACGACTGAAAAAGAAAAGAAATCACTGATGATTAGTAGGCTGAAAAAGATTGAAAGTTCAAAATGCTAAACCCATGAACTATTTCTTGATAAAGCATAAAAAAGATTATTATATATTAGACAACAGAAAGCCGCTTGCCCATTGCGTTATAGACGCACTTGAGAAAATATAAAGAACTCTTAACAAACTAGAGTCGCACTCGTCTACGCCTCGTGCCACTCTTACGTTTGTTAATCGTTCTTTATATTTTCTCTCGTGCGTCTATAACGCCATGAGCGCGCGGCTTTCTGTTGTCTAATTGATAAGTCAATACCAGATAGAATATTAGACATTGCTTGTTTCAGGAAATGCTTTATGGGTTTAGTTTATGAACTCTATAAGCCAGTTCGGAGTTTCAGAATCGTTTTCAGTGCGCATGTGATTTTATCCCGAACTTCTCACCTTCTTTTGTTTAAACCTTTTGTTTTTAGTCAAACAAAAGAAGGTGAGACATTCGGGATAAAATCGCATGCGCATTAGAAACGATTCTTAAACTCTGAGCTGGCTTATAGCATTAGTAAAGATAAAGTATCACAACTGATATTATGAAAAGTAAAAAAAAGAAAAAAAGATTACACAATATTATATGTAATACAACTCATGCAAAGATGAATCGTCCTAATGCGCATGTCGCAAAAAAATAGGAGTTTCAGATTCCAAAGACAAAAATAATTCGGGATACATACATAGAAGTCTTTGACTTAAATGTATTTTATCCTCAAAGTGCTTAATTGTTTACTGAAACCCTTCCTTCAAAAAAAATAAAACAATTAAATAATTTAAAAAAAAGGTTTCAGGAAAGCAAAGCAATTTGGGATAAATACATAAAAATCGATCGTTGACTTTAATGTATCTATCCTCAAATTGTCCGTTTTACTGAAATCCTGCCTGCGCAAAAAAATATGGAATTTCAGGAAAGCAAAGCAATTTGGGATAAATACATAAAAATCGATTATTGACTTTAATGTATCTATCCTCAAATTGTCCGTTTTACTGAAATCCTGCCTGCGCAAAAAATATGGAATTTCAGGAAAGCAAAGCAATTTGGGATAAATACATAAAAGTCGATCATTGACTTTAATGGATCTATCCTCAAATTGCCCGTTTTACTGAAATCCTGCCTGCGCAAAAAATATGGAATTTCAGGAAAGCAAAGCAATTTGGGATAAATACATAAAAGTCGATCATTGACTTTAATGTATCTATCCTCAAATTGTCCGTTTTACTGAAATCCTGCCTGCGCAAAAAAATATGGAATTTCAGGAAAGCAAAGCAATTTGGGATAAATACATAAAAATCGATTATTGACTTTAATGTATCTATCCTCAAATTGTCCGTTTTACTGAAATCCTGCCTGCGCAAAAAATATGGAATTTCAGGAAAGCAAAGCAATTTGGGATAAATACATAAAAGTCGATCATTGACTTTAATGGATCTATCCTCAAATTGCCCGTTTTACTGAAATCCTGCCTGCGCAAAAAATATGGAATTTCAGGAAAGCAAAGCAATTTGGGATAAATACATAAAAGTCGATCATTGACTTTAATGTATCTATCCTCAAATTGCCCGTTTTACTGAAATCCTGCCTGCGCAAAAAATATGGAATTTCAGGAAAGCAAAGCAATTTGGGATAAATACATAAAAGTCGATCATTGACTTTAATGTATCTATCCTCAAATTGCCCGTTTTACTGAAATCCTGCCTGCGCAAAAAATATGGAATTTCAGGAAAGCAAAGCAATTTGGGATAAATACATAAAAGTCGATTATTGACTTTAATGTATCTATCCTCAAATTGTCCGTTTTACTAAAATCCTGTACGATTTAGGAAAAAAAAAAAATGAAAATGAAAATAAAAAATGAAGTTTCAGGGGAAAAAATGGTGTTTCAGAAAGCAAAAGCAATTTGGGATAAATACATAAAAATCGATCTTTGACTTTAATGTATCTATCCTCAAATTACTTGTTTTACTGAAACACAACAATTGAAAACGTTTTTTAGTTTTAAAAGTTGGTCGCGTAAAAAAATGACCAACCAAAAGTTGAAGTCGGAAGAAAACAATTTAATGTAGATCTATGGTTCACACACACTCATACACATTGCCGGAATTACAGCACCTACGAGAAGCTACCAATCCTATACCTGCATTTGCTCATAAAAATTGTTATGGCCTTATAGCAGACGAATTGCCGGAGACACATGCCTATATATTGCCTTAGCCTTAGAAATAGGACAGGAGATACAGTTCAGTTACAAGAATCTGATGTATCCAAACTTGACCAAATTGTCCAGCCATAATAGTTCCATTCCATGTGGTGATGTTATGTAAATCCATGCCGGAAACACATTCCTAGTCCTAGCCTAAATGGAAAAGGGGGCCAGTGGGAAGAAAGAAAAAGAGTGAAATAAAAGAAAAGAAATGAAATGAAAAAAGACAAAATCGGCTTCAAGGGGATCTACAAATTAGAGTGATCACAGCGCAAACTCTGTCATCCTTCACGAAAAGTCGACAAAAGTCAAGTGCAAAAAGCTTATCTTTTGCCAACAAGATAACTTATCGTTAACCGTTAAATAACTAACTAAATATATCATTGCCAATCAGCCAAAATCTCACTCCTAAATTCCTAGTCTAAAGCTACCACTTTTGACAAAAAAAGTTATGGTACTTGAAAACTCGTCGTCGCAACCCAATTTGGTTGTTCTTGGTAGTCTTGGCTGAAAGAGAAGGCGTAAATGCCATGGGTGGTACAAGATCCCAGGGGGAACCCCCCTGGGGTCACACCATGACATTTACAAAGTGTTGTTAGGCCGGGCCAAAATAGATCCGAAACACTAAATTTGGATGGAGCTAATCTAGAGTACGACCATTACCGTCAGTCAGGACGTACAACCAGGACTTTCTTTTACAGTGGAATTTTGGAAATGTTATAAACTAAACCATGTAGGATATAAACCGTAGACCTGTAAATCCTGGCAGCACGTACCAACTGTCGTTGCAGCGTGACCAGCTAAGAAACCTAAGACCTAACTCGCCAGAAATCTAAGCCCTTATGCGCTGTAGTTTCAAGGGGGGAGGGGAGGGGAATGTATGCGTTGTATGTAGACTGACCAGCTGACAACAATAATGGTCGAACTCTACATCTAAAGATCACGACACAGACTCAGACTACAAAGGAGTTCTCTCAAGTTGAGAGTAAAGGTCGATTCTGTCCATGTCCATTGACTCCATCGGTGATCCAGCGTTGTCCTCTCGTAGGCTTAAGTATTTTTTGAAAGCTAACCTAAGCAGGCCAATTGACCCCGGCCGATTGACCGGTCAAAAATCTAATAAATATCACCTAGTTTAGAAGTGGTAGCTTATCTGATATTTCCACGATGGGGCAAGGGTGGAGCTCCTCCTAGTCCTAGCGAACTCCTATAGATAAATTTTCGTACGTTTTTGATCAGTAAATGAACTGCTTTTACTTGGGACTACAAGCCGAAATTAAAAACCGAATGAAAATGTTCGCCAGCGCAACATACACAGACAGGTTTACAAAACACCTCCAACACAGCCCGCAGCCAACAGGCGCCCGACATGACACGCCATATTTGCAAGCAAACAGACGAGTGCAGGCCATGAGGGGCGTCTGATTTCGCAGGCACAAAACAACAGTTATGCAAATATGAACATATAACAACACTAAAACGAGAAAGCAATGATGATAATATGATTCATCACAAGTAAAAGCAACCATTTGTCCTATTCTATTTTTTCCTTTCTAATTTGTGAAAATGAAAGCTAAGCTATTTGCCCGTTTATAAACAACAGAACCTCGAGGAATTCAACAAAAACAGCCAAACTAGCATTTGAACAGAGAAAATCAAACTAGAAATTTAGTTTACTCGAGGTCCGTTGTGCATACTAACTCGGTTGGTGTCTTCATCTGTTGATATTGGTGCTGGGCTGGAAAGCAAGACAAAATAGTTATCAAGGAATTAGCTTAAACTTGGACTGAATTGTTTTTAAATCCAGTGATACAGCAACCGATAAACACAGAGGATTATTAGCTGGGCTTATAAAAGTTACGACAGCTCCAAGAATAATATTTAAGATTGTAGCGACGATGTCGAGCAAAGGCAAACAAAGACAAGAAGTACAATTTCAAGCCACTTTTAAAGCATATTTTTGGAACAAAAATTTCGACTTGAAGTCCTACTTCTTCGTATGCTTTAGCGCTCAATATATAGCAAAACGAAAGACTTTACTTCACGAAATCGAAACAAAAAACTAAACGTCTACTTACCATGCAAGATGATCGATGCACTTTGAGGCCAACGTTTCTCAACATTCTGATATCTATGTTGTATCACGTGATATCTGGTTGCCAATCAGAAAGCGAAAAGCTCAGAGCGTGTAAAAGGAGTACTGTCTGATTGGTCGAGAAGGAAAACCATCACGGGCGAAAAAATAAACATGCACGGGAAAAAGTTTAATGAGGAATTGAACATGAAATACTTTTCAATTAAATGCAAATAAATACAAGTATGCAAAGACAAGTTAAGTAAACAAGAATGTAGAAGCTTTTGTCTCCTGTGCTTTTATTTAAAAAACACGCACCGACTGGGCAAAACTGACAAAACCTTATTTACTCGCTTGCATGTAGCATGAGTCCATTTACCGAACCAAAACTCTGTGATTAATTGAGATTTGATAAAATGGTGCAATAATGGAAAGAAAGAAAGAAATAAAGAAAGAAAGAAAAAAATAAAGACAGAAGGAAGGAAGGAAAGAAGGAAAGAAGAAAAGAAGAAAAGAAGGAAAGAAAGAAAGAGTTGAAAGAAAGACAGAAAGACAGAAGGAAGGAAGGGAAGGAGGAAAGGAGGAAAGAAGGAAAGGTCGTAATAATCCATGGCCCACGTATCAAATTTACACAGCGCCGCGTCTCTGTTAGCAACGTAACGTCTACGTACATCACAAAACTGAGTGACACATAGCTTAGCCGCAAAAGCGCAGCCTCCAATTTCGTGCCAGTCCCCTCCGAGCTCCCACAGGAAACCCAAAAAGCAATAAAACTCAAAAGAATTGCCTGCGGAGGAGGCTAGGATTCAGACTGCTTACTTACGGGTCCCTCTAGCTCATCTCGATGAAACCAATTGATTTTAAAAGTTTGAAGTTTCTTGTATGTTTTTTTTTTCAGAGCCAGTTTCTAGAAAAACTACGAAAGGAAAAAGACTTGACTTTAGCAGATGGAGCGAATCCAAGGTAAAAATAATTAAACTATACCTAACTAGTCTAGCTGACTTTCAGTATGAGGGATATCGGAACCTGCTGTTTTGGATAAAATGAAATTAAGAAAGAATAATATGTTTCTCATTTCAAAATATCATTTTACATTTGTATCACTTTAGAGCCTACTTTGTGAAATTTCTGTTATTCTTTGAGGAGCTAAACTATGAAGTTATAGAAGAATATATGGCCTATGAGGTAAATTTAAACCGAACCTAGGTTTTATGGATTTTTGTGAGCGAGCCAGTATGTTGGCAAACTGATGCGCGACTTGTCTCGGTGATGACCGCACAATGATGATTATGATGATGATTATGATGATGATGATGATGATGATGATTCTAGCTTTACAGGCCTACTTTCCTATTATGGTTGGCTTCCTGCACATGTATCATCGATATAAAACGACAATTAATATCTCTAAAATCCAAGAAACCATAATTTTAAGAGAGCGCGAAACTGGTATTAGAGTGATTTAGCAAACGGACGCCACAGGACGCCACACGCGACAACGAATTTTGTTCGAAATCACCGTTAACGTCGTCGACGCCAAGAAGAGGACCTAAAAACAAGCGAATGTGCTAAATCCTTCTATCGATGTCTGCGCGATGTGCTTGGCGCTAAAGGCTATTTTTAGTAACAGGAAGTTGACGCCACCGCGCGCGCAAATCAAATTTGATTAATTGCCGGATGAGAAAGGGTTCATATCAGCGCGCGCGTAAATATCAAGTTCCATTGTTTGAAAGCCTTTGCGCGCGTGATATGACGTCAACTTCCTGTTACTAAAAATAACCTTAAGCGCCAAGCAAATCACACAGATATCAATCTAGTTTTACCCTCTTAGTATAATGGCCTTTTGTTGAATCTTAATCTTGAGAACTTCATTATTAGCTTACTAGAGCTAAAGTAATCTGATATCAAAGTGACTTCTTTTTCAGACGATTAATTTTATATCAGACATCGGAGGGCAACTTGGTCTGTGGATTGGGATTTCCTGTCTCACAGCAACAGAGTTTATTGAGCTAGCCCTACTAATAATCGTTCGTATCGGACACAACATTATGGGTATCAGTGAAAACACTGAAGACGATAAAGACAGTGAATTAAGTGAAGCAAGCAGTGCCGAAGAACATCGAGTGGGCAGACGTAAAAGCAAACAAAGTGTAACAACTTCCAGTAGTTGTCATTCCCTTACTATTGAGAACTTTGATCCAAGATTACTAGATATAGCTCTTCCGCCATCTTCTCCTTCCGCTTCTGAATTAAGTGAAGCAAGCAGTGCTGAGGAACATCGGGTGGGAAGACGGAGAAGCCAACAAAGTGCAGCAAATTCCAATAGCTATCACTCCTTTACTTTTGAGAACTTTGATCAAAGACTGATGGATTTAGTTCTTCCACCATCTTCCCCTTCTTCTGCATCTAACTTTTCTCCCTCTCCCCCTTCGTCTCCCCCTCCTCCTCCCCCACACGCTGCTTTCCGACGTCTACCATTAACTTCTCCACCACCCCCCAAAAGGTTTTCCCGCCCTTCACTGGAGCGTGCTCAAGGATCAGGGCGAATGTATTCAAGCATTAGATCATACTATAATGACTAGGATAATACGTAGCTTTCGTCTCTAGAGAATATTACGCACATTATAAAAAGTACTAGATAAATGAATTCAAAATACCGCAAGGTGAAAGCACGTATTAGGACAAGGCGACCGAAAAGGTTCAAGGACATAACATGGGACAACGTTCTACCCAAAACGCCAACCTCGAAGAGGACAACGCGCGCAAGTGAAAGCTCACGTCTATCGCATCGTTACGTAAGGTCTTTACGTGAAAACGGAACAGCTACTTGTTGTGATCTGTTGAGTACTCGAATCGCTGATAGAGAATCATAGAACTCTTTAGGATCGCCTTAGCTAATTATGGAATATAATAAACGCAATAATATTTGATATCTGAAAGCTGGCTTTCACAGCTATTATTGCAATGCGCGTGATGCCATGTACGATTCATATTAGACTGATTTAGCAAACACGACGTGACGTCAAACACGTCGAAGACGCGCACTGCGCATTTTGTTCTAAATGACCGTTGACGCCGCCGACTGCAAGAAGAGGACGCGAAAACAAGCGAGGTGACGTCTTGAACGTGGTGTCACGATGTCCTCACGTTAGTCACGCAACGAACATAACGAACGTCTTACGTCCTGTTCTCGCATCATTTGTCGCATCACGTCGTGTTTGCTAAATCTAGTACACCCGCCTAGTGATAAGTGCGCAATCTGACTAATTGGGCTCAGACGCGCGCAATTTTTGTTACTTGAATGGATGATTAATTGAATGTTATTTGGATAATGCATGAAAATGCGAACAATAGACATTTGGGGTACTGCATTACAAGCTGAAAAACCTCTTTAACGATCACGCCTCTGTCATAAACTCGGTTCACCCGAGCTCCGGTGCATGCATGTCTGATATTTTCTCCACTGAGGGTATGAAAGGAAGGGGAACGAATCATCTTTCTCGACATGGAATATACGTAGCTACACATTAAGTTAAAAATCAGTAAGTCATACATTGGAAACAGTTTTGAAATGGCACAAGCAATTGCAATAATACCCATTATAGGCTAAATGTGACTGAGTATAAAGAGATGAACATTTCAAGTCTAATCTAGTGATATTTATTCGACAAGTTATCAATTCATTTATGTGCTGAGTACTAGTGATACCGGCTCAAGTTTGAAGTAAATTTAGGGGCGGGAAAGATTATTTGTCTGGTCTGTCTGACTGTCTGTCTGTCTATCTGTCTGTCTGTCTGTCTGTCTATCTGTCTGTTTGTCTGTCTGTCTATCTGTCTGTCTGACTGACTGACTGATTAACTGACTGACTATCTGTCTGTGTCTGTTTTCTTTCAAGCTGACTGTCTACCTTCCTGTCTGGCTATCTGCATTTCTTCCTCTGTGTCTATTTGTCATTCTAATGTGTCTTTCTATCTGTCGTCCTATTTGTCTGTCTGCCAGTCTGCCCATCTTCCTCCCTTTTCCTATCTAGATGACCCATTGCAAGATGCTCTGGATCCCCAGGGATATTAGTTTTAAAGCTACAATGCCGGACAAAAAGGTTAAGACAAATCGCAAAAATTGTGGCTTTTTGAGTACACCCATCGGTTTGCATCAATTGTTTTCCCCCCTCTCCCCCCGGACCAATGTTGATGCCAGCAAACAAAGTCGTCCACAGCATGGGCATTCTTTTGGTACAACATTGATCCGGGGGGGGGAGGGGGGATCCAGCACTAAAATGTAAGCAAGAGATCACCTATTGATGTAGCTATTGAGAGGCACGAATTCCATTACTGTCTCAAGCATTTATGTCCGGGATTGTAGCTCTGGGTTCTGCGCAATTTTTTCTTCACAAACCAAGCTTTCCGCAGGAAATCACGTTAATTGAAAAAATTAGAAATACCTACACTAGCCGTTTTTACCTCAAAATATAAGGAACCTGCAACAAGAAAAGATAACAAAAACTACAGTTAAACGTTAACTGTAACACTTCTCAACATAAATGCTGGTATACTTCCATATTATAATTAGCTAATTAGGTAATTGAAATTTTCATGATCATGTAATATAATCTAATGAAGCTTCTCTGTTGTTCCTTATCAACATTATAGCGGTTTTACTGTATTACAATAATCTCTCAACTACTATCACATTCATGATAAATTTTCATGTATTTAAAAAAGACGAGCAAGTCATCAAGCTGCAACATTTTCTGACTGTGCCTGTTGTGTAACAACGCAGACATCGTTGGTTTCCTTGGCCTCAACAGCTCGTCCATAGTCTAGAACTTTTCCTGCCAGTTTGAAGTTCCTTATGCATCCAACGAAGCCTCTTGAGCTTGAGCCTGCGCTCGCTTGAAGATAAATGAATAAAAAAGTATGAATATAAGCCATATTTGATTGCATTTCAACTAAACGTAAACGTTAATGACAAACGAGAGGGGGGGGGGGGTAGTTGTGGTGATGACACAGTGTGGAATTTTTACGATTTACGCAGTTACAATACAGTACAGCACAGTGCAATACAGCACAGCACATGCAGCATAACACAGCACAGCACAGTACAGGACAGTACAGCACAGTACAGTACAGTACAGCACAGCACAACACAGTACAGGACAGTACAGTACAGTACAGGACAGTACAGGACAGTACAGCACAGTACAGTACAGTACAGCACAGCACAGCACAGTACAGGACAGTACAGTACAGTACAGTACAGTACAGGACAGTACAGTACAGCACAGCACAGCACAGTACAGGACAGGACAGTACAGTACAGTACAGTACAGTACAGTACAGTACAGTACAGTACAGTACAGTACAGCACAGCACAGTACAGGACAGGACAGTACAGGACAGGACAGGACAGCACAGCACAGCACAGTACAGCACAGCACAGCACAGCACAGCACAGCACAGCACAGCACAGCACAGCACAGTACAGCACAGCACAGCACAGTACAGCATAGCACAGCATAGCACAGCACAGCACAGCACAGCACCAGCAGCAAGCACAGCACAGCACAGCACATCACAGCACGCACAGCACAGCACAGCACAGCACAGCACAGCACAGCACAGCACAGCACAGCACAGCACAGCACAGCACAGCACAGCACAGCACAAGCACGCACAGCACAGCACAGCACAGCACAGTCAGGGCAGCACAGCACAGCACAGCACATTTATTAAGGCCTTCGTATTTTCTTTAAATATGCGCGCAAGAATAGTTTGTAGTTAAATGATACAATTTTCTGTAACGTTGCAGCCTTAGCTAGCCAAATCATGATTTCTTTATTTGTTGCACAATGTATTTCATTGCACGAACGTTTAATTTTAGAAGTAGACCAAGAGTTCCGTTGTACTTCTGCGAGGTTTTACGTTCAATGCATGATGTATACACAACATATGCAACGGGTGGACACGATGCAATTTCACTATTGCGCGCAATGTTACAAAAAAGTTACAAGTTTTACACATGTCTAAGCCTTAATATCGGTACAGTGAACGCACGTGGAACAGCCAACGCCCAGTCATACGAAACTTTCTCTGTAATTTACTAGACTACAAATACAATTCTTACCAGTAGGTAACCCTCCAACATAGAGTTCACCTTCCAATGTGGCATCCATAGAAACAGCAAGAGATACAGCAGGCTGTGTATCTACCATGAGATACAAAGACGAAGAACTTCCAGTTATCTTAACAGTGTGCCAAGTCATGTTGCAAAGTATATGAGATGATGGTGGCGACCACGTTACTTGACGGAGAGTTCCTGAGGCATCTTTGTAAACCAGTAGAAGCTGAAAATATTGAAGGAAAAGCCAATTGGTGAGAGACTGAGATACAACTGTAGATACTTTGCATGGGGAATATATGATAAGATTGTGGGTAGCATGATTCCCTATTGGTGAGAACACTGGCCATTCATCGGTGCGATCCGGGTTCGAGTCCCGGCTCGGTCATCGGATCATATATATGAACTGAGTTTGTTTGATGTGTTGTTCTCTAACATGCTATGCATGAGGGTTTGTTTCCGGGTTCTCGGGTTTTTTCTCCCTCAGCAAAAATAAAAATATGAATTGAGCGATGTATGTAAAATATTTCATGTACAAGTAGTGAGTGTGAGTGTCAGGAGAAGAACAACCACAATGTGGATATGCTTCTGCGAAAAAGAGGTATTCGTTCCCATTCGTGAGTTCTGACTAAACGAAAAAACACACAACAAATGGAATAAAATATCAACGAAAAAGCGCCATCTATGGGAAAAGTTTCATTTTGGATCAACAATTGTACAAGTACTTGCATGGACATTTCTTAAGGCTAATTAACACTGCACAACTTTTTCCCACAACTGTTGAGTTGCACATACAATTCAAGCCTACGACTATTGCGTGCAACTTGAAAAAAGTTGTAGGATTTTGAGTCATGGTTTCTCTACGACTGTCTTAGCCAGAAAAGGTAAAAACGTTACGAATTTTGAAAACTTAAAACGAATTAAAGCGGGGTATTGCACCCATGGCCAGGGCGTCAGATGGAAAGGGGAGGGGGGGGGGGGGGGGGCGGGATGGGAGGGGCATTTAACTGGCGGAAAATGAAAAACATCCAAATTTCATGAAACAAAGTTAAAATAAAACAAGAGCCGTTGAAAACGACTAAGAGATGACGAAAAAGAAAAGATGTAGAAAATCAATTTTTTCGAGCAAGTTTTTCGCCAGTACCGTTGACAATAGTTGTACAGTATAATTCGGTCTTTAGGAGACCTTAGAAGGGCTGATAAGTGGACTCATGCCCTCAAGAAGGAGAAATTCAATTATTTGTGTGTATGGCCTATTCCGGGCCCTAAAATCGCCAAAAATCGCCTAAAATCGCCCCAAATCGCCTTAAGTTTTGAGCATCTTTGGGGATAATTTTGCTTAAATCGCCTAAAATCGCCTAAGATCGCCCAAAATTACGGCGATTTTAGGGCCCGGAGTAGGCCTTGTGTATATGTCATAATGGAAGTTTGTCAAACATACCTGACCATTGACTTGTTCTAACTTCAAGAAGCTATTACGACCTGAAATGAAATTGTCATTTGCATTAGATATGTTACGTGGATATTTTCTCAAGTTAGGCATAGCTTACAAGGTTTTATAATTCAAGGGTTACCTGTTAGAGGTGTTTAATACCGAGCGATAATAATATGACCATCAAAAATTCTCGAATTTGATTGGTTGGCTACTTGTTGGTTGATTGATTGATTGATTGATGGATGGATGGATTGATTGATTGATTGATTGATGGATGGATTGATTGATTGATTGATTGATTTCTGAAATCACTGTGTATTTTTGAAATTACTTTGTTTTTTTTTAAGAACACTACTGTGTATTTTTATGCTAAAGCAGCTTTTTTTGGAAATATCCAACTTCTTAAAAATTGGTAAAATAAAGCAAATTAAAAACATATCTGGCAGTCTGTTGTTTTGTGTATGAAATTGGCAAATCGCGCGTTTGGGATAGGTTGTAGGTAGCATTAATGAGAATAAATAAATAATTGAGGCAATGTAACGTTGATATTATGGTGCATATGAAGGAATGTGTTGCAATTTTCGGGCTTCCTGTGGTAACAAACTGCGTGTCGCTGTTTCTACACTTTTCCAGTCCTTTTTCGGCTGACTTGTTTAGCATGTTTTCACTCGAATAGCTGTAAATTTGGACGGAATTTTTGAAGAAAATCGCCTTTTTCGAGATGAAAATTTATTCCAACTTCCAAATATTGTATAATAAGTACAAATTTCCTTATTGGAAGAAGGAGCTCTCGTGAGCTCGAGCGAAAACAGAACATTTTTAAAAGGAATTTGTTTTGTAAGTATATTTCGTACCTGGTTCAGTTTTATTATTCATCAGGTGAAATATCATTCCTTCACGAGACGATGTTCTGAATTCCAACTGAAGATTCAAGGTCTTGATGCTAAGGCTAATATTATCTGTAGGAAAAAAATCATTCGCTTAATTGGTTGATGTTGAGTTAGTGTATGATCGCATTCAATAAGACTTGGGCTGGGACACTTACAGTGCTGCGCTTCGAACCGTTGCCACTTCCACAAAGTTTTTGATTAATTTTTGACATCTTTTTGACAACCTTGAATACCGCTAACCAATTAAATATCGTCGCTTCACTTTGATGTTTCGATATGATGTACAAACTCCGCCTATCGAGACATCAAAGTGAAGCGCCAGTATCTAATTGGTTAGCGGTATTCAAAGTTGTCCAAAAGATGTCAAAAAGTAATCAAAAACTTTGTGGTAGTGGCAACGGTTCGAGGCGCAGCACTGTAAAAACTTAATGGTCTGCAACAACAACAACTATAACTTACTCTAAAAACAACAATGACAATAACAACATCATTATCAACAACAACAACTCAGCAACACAACAACGTAACGACAGGAACAACTATACCTTACTCTAAAAACAACACTAATGACAACAACAACAACAACATCGATATCACCAACTGCAACAACAACATCAACAACAACAACACACTATTGTGTGTTACGTTATTACGTAACGACAGCAACAACTATAACTCACTCTTAAAACAACAATAATGACAACAACAACATCAACAATAACAATAACAAGCAACAACCAGAGCAGCTTAACAGCAACTTAAAAACAAGCAACAACAGCGTACGACAGCCACAATAACTTACTATAAAACAACAATAATGACAACAACAACAACATCATCAACAACAACAACAAGCAACAACGAAAAGAAACAAGCTAAACAAAGTACAGTGCAAAACAAAAGATAAAAAAATAAACATAAAAGCAATGCATCAATCACGGCAAATTTTTGCGAAATATAAAATCAAATGACATTCTAGAAGAAAATCTTACATACCAAACTTCACCCATGAGGATCCATTCAATCCAAACCCTGCTGACACAGAAGAACTTATGCAACCTCGTGTTCGATACTCCATATCAGGTTTTGTTAAATCAAAGTCATGCATGGTTTTGCCTGTACTGGTATCAATATCCTTAACACAACCACTAAAGCCACTTCTCTGGGTAACTAGTGGATGGAGAACCACATCTGATGGCACGCCACCAATAAACATTGGACCAGTAAGATTTAAGAGTTTTTTGATTGTCGAGTCGTTGGCCTTATGATATTCTTTGGTTTCTGGTACAAGGAAGGCTGCCATGTTTGGAGTGTGTAGAAGGTTGACCTAAAAAAGCGTAATATTTAGAAAATTTAACCATTAGAGTCAGGCACGATTAAGTAATACTTGGACCAAAAAAGCTCAGTTTTACAAGAACGAAACACGGAAAAGTTATTGAATAATTTTGCTGGGGGCGCTGTCTAAGATGTAAAATTTTGACAATGAAGTACAAGAATTTTGCACGAAAACGTACGACGGTAACCATGGCTAATTATTCAACGATCGCTGAAGTCTAAAATACCCTTATCGCATCCAATTTACACAATAAATTCACGTAAAGTGTTGACAATGGCTTTCACTGCTTAATGTACCTTATATATATATATATAAATTTAGCGCCCATAATATAACTCGAAAGTGCGGAGTTCTGGTACTTTTAACAACTTTATACTGACTTTGACGTGTGATATTTTCCCATCTGGGGTGCCTTCGATTTAAATAATCATCGACAGCGCACTAGCGGTAGGTAGACTGCCTACGTCTCAGTTGTCTCAGTATTTCGGTAGAACATAATTTTGAAGAACGTGATCGCCAAATGTTCCGTGTTAATATAAACATTTGATCAATATGCAAATAATTTGAAGCCAAAAACACAGACATGCGCAGACAAATTGTATACATGCTTGGTGTGGGATAAAATAGTTATACAATGGTTTCTCGTGGTACACCGTGGATATCCCACTCGTCACTTGTATTTTCTTCGTATACACTTTCTGGCGTGAAAAGGCTCGTGTGTATACTAGAAAATACAAGTGACTCTTCAAGTGACTCTTAGGATATTCAATGCACTCGAAACCGTTGTATAACTAGTATGTATTGTACTGTACATGCATACCACTTATTAGATATTTTCTTGTGTATTACGGGCTGATATTTTACAAGTCACGTATGTATTTTGCCGAGCCTTTAGGCGAGGCAAAATGCGAGCGATGAGTAAAATGTCAGCCCGTAATACACAAGAAATATCTAATAAAGGATTTATTATACAATTGCATTTTCGCTGTGTTTTTAAACAGTATTTTTTATCAAAACAGCCCTTTTTGCCAACAAGCGCGCGCGGAAAACCGTCAAACAGGTTTGAAGTCTTGACGTCATACAAGACCGAATACGCAAATCGGATTTCTAGAGGGTATCACCGTCCTATATTGGCCCTCAAATGATACCTTATTTGGTAAATTTACATCACAATTGTATAATAATGTGTGTTATTAAATTGTATTGTGTTGTGTTTACCCTTATGAAATTACGTGAAATTCTATTCACATAATCAATCGTAGATTCCATTTCAAGATGTCCAGGGTTTATATAGACTTGGTACTTTAAACGCCCTTCAATAAACTCCAAGGAAACAAATTGCTGAGGGTTCCTTAGGTTATCTGCTCTGTAAAGTGCAAGACCATTGGCTGATAGGGGTTTTACCATCATTTCAAGCCAAAAGCTGGAAAATTGAAAATAGTCATTACAGCAATGAAATTGGCTTTTTGAAAAGAAGCGTAGAGCAAACAGGACCTAGAGACCAAATACTAAGAGAGCGAAAATCAGTATTGATGTCTGTGCGATGTTCGTGGCGACTAAGGCTATTTTTAGTAACGTTGCCATCGCGCGTGCAAGGCTCTCAAACAATAGAATTTGATTTTGACTTGCGAGCAGACGTGACCGTTTGCTTTCGGTTTTTGAATTCTATTGTTTAAGAACCTTGCGCGCGCGATGGCAACGTTACTAAAATAGCCTTAGTCGCCGCGAACATCGCACAGACAACAATACTGATTTTCGCTCTCTTAGTATTATGGTCTCTTGACATCTTGACAGGACTTAAATATTTTGAAGTGCATGTGGAACAGAGATGTGTTTCTCGTGAACGTACTTATTATGATTTTCCCTTTCCCTTTTCACTATCATTCCATCTCCTTTTGTTCTAGATTTGAAAATACTCGACTACAGTCATCATATACATGATTTTAGACAACCACTGAATGTTTGATGATGATGATGATGATAGTGATGATGATCTAGTTAATATAAATGACTTCAATTATCCCCACTATAAAGATACAATTCAATGTCAAGAAAGTAAAATACTTCCTTACAGTTCAGTATAAGGAACGCTCGCCAATGAAAATTCAGCGTAGCTTTGTAAGTTTGGATTGGAAGCCAAAGCGCTTGAGAATCCAATCTGCTTTTGATCTTGTGAGAAAGAGATTGGCCCTGCAGGTGCTGCACACGATGGCAGTGGGGGAGGTGGTGGCTTGGCGGGAACAACACCACCTTTGATGACGTTGACAGACTTTTGAGCAAACAGGTTGATATTACTGTCGACAAACAAATAGAAGATAAATATGGGAAAGACAATTAGCCGAGTGCAAAACGAGCAAGGGGCTGGGTACTACTTTCTCTATTTGATGCGATACCCCATAACATGAAAAAGCACATCAAAATATACAAGATTACAAAGCCATTGTAATTTGTGGAATATTGGTTGAGTAATTCGTTTTGGGGGTTGTCACTGATTGTTTTTATACCAATTCAATTTATATTCAATTCCCAAGTGTGTACAAAAGTCTTCTGTAATATCACTGCAAATCTACACGCCCGCATTCAACCGATGAAGATCGTAGTAGCGCGATCGAAACGTCAAAAACTTTGGTATAAAAACAATCAGTGACAACCCCAAAAACGAATTATAACTATGCCTGATTACTCGATTTTCAAACTTATTGGTTGAGTAGCAGCCATTCAAATAAGTTAAAAATGACAAAATAGAATGTATGATTGGCGGACACAGTGTCCACAAAGATCAGTTCCTTGTGATTTTAAGAATCTCTGAAAGGCTACTGCAGCGGAAATATCCGACCAGTTACAATAAGAATTGGAAATCTTGTATATTTCAATGCTTATTCATGTTGCAGGATTTTATCTTATTAATCAACTAGTATCCAGTCCCTACTCGTATTGCACTTGGATAATAAATATATTTACAAAAAACTAAAAGATGCGAAAGTGAGTTAAATGCATAGTATTTGGTCCAATCTCCTAGTCATGAAGTATTTGAAGGGGTAGCTGTGAAAACTACCTAAGTGACTCAGTTTAAAAGCGCAGGTTTGGGTCAGTTTGACACCATTTTGGTATATGACTCGACTTTCCCAAAATCTTATTCATCTTCACGAGTACCTCTTCCTTGTTCGCGAAATCAGCCTGAAAACAGCAATTTCACCCAATATTTCAATTCGTATTCGATTTCGGTATTTATAATAACATAAAATCCATCGTTTTGACTACTCGATCTATATCCCAAACAAAACTTTTGATCTATTAATTACCAAACTCCTTTACACGTGCTCGTTCAAGAATTATAACAAAAAAATCGCTCAAATCCCTTGTTCCTCCAATTCTTATAGGTTTTCTTACTTGTTATTTATCATGAAGTATTTCATTGCGCCCTCGAAACACGTCGTTACAGCTGCTTTAAGGGGGATTTTCTCTTCAGGGGGGACACCACCCACGAATAACGGTGTATTTAGTCTTAATGGATTTCCCCTTGCTGTACCAAACCAACCAGTGTGCACGTGAGAGCCATTTACATACAACGAATACCTGTGGAATACAAAGGAATAATTACTGTATGGGTTCAAGAGCAGTTTAGAAGATACTAGGTAAAGACTGTCTCGCAGACAACCTGATGACTAGGAGAAAAAGTGATAAAAACATGCACACGCATTTCAAACGAATATCATCAATTTACGGGTAAATCAATGGATAAAGAAAGAAAGAGAGAGAAAAAAGATGGAAAGAAAGAAAAAAAGAAAACAGATAGATAAAAAGATAATAAGAAAGATAGAAAGAAAGAAAGAATGGATGAAGGAAAGAAAGAAAGAAAGAAGGAAGGAAAGAAGGAAAGAAAGAGAGAAGGGAAGAAAGAAAGAAAGAAAGAATGAAAGAAAGAATGAAGATGATGACGGCATTTTTTATGCATTTTCGTTCATTTCAAAATATATCAATTTATCAATTTATTCAATATTAAAAAGGCATTTTCAGCTAATCAGCCAATTAAGAGTTTTGAACAATAACAAAATCATTATTGGTAAAATAGTTTTTTGCCTTTGATCTACGCACTTACCCAGTATTCGTGCTGTTCATATAAACTACTCTCCACATATTATCACTAAAGGTAATACCACTTGTCACATATGGCTGCGCTTCACTACTGCTGCTATCATGTGTCAATATTTGTAGGTTGCCATGCCACAAGGCCATGTATAAGTAGATTGTCTTACTACTGACCTTGAAGGGAAAATAATAGACCATTTCACGGTTTTCGTGGCTCATCCTCAGCCTCGACATCGCGGTGTAATATATTCTTTAGAAATTATCTACAGCCTATGGTAATGTAATGAATGTACACACCAACAAACAATCGAAACACTTTAAAATTCCATGGGCTGTACTCAAATTCTAAGGAATATATTACACGCTGTCGAGGCTGAGGTTGAGCCACGACAACAGTGAAATCATGTATTGAGAATGTTGCGAACTTTAATTAGAAAAGAGTGTAGGGTGATTCCATAGAACTGTTGGGAACGCAACACGATAAAATGACGTTCACGCTCACTACACGACACATCACGCTCACGTTTGCTCTCATAACACGACACATCACGCTCAAGGAAAAAGGTTGAAATTATGTAAATTTTTATTGCAGTTGAGATATAAGTGATAACATAGAGCTGTAGAAATACAACACCATCCATATCACGATATCTTAGCGGTTAAGACGCGTTCACATATAGGACAACACAGACATTACATACGGTATGTGATGTCACATACGCCAAGTTTTTACCATTCAAAATATGCGCTCATTTTTTCACAAGTAAACATAGACCACTTTCAAAAATGGCGGCCTAGTACACGAGAACGAGGCCACAAAGGCCTTGTTACCAGAAAATAAGTTTGGTAACACTTCTGTTGCTATCAAAGACGATGTATTCCCCTTCTTTTTCAAATACCTATTTTCTGTGCATTTTTACGGAATATACTTAGACTCATTATATGCCATGATAATTTTGGAGGCCTTTCTGGCCTCGTTCTCGTGAACAATGAGCCCACCATTTTTGAAAGTCGTCTATATTGACTGGGTTTTGAGATTTATTTATTTTATTTTATTTATTATACTTTACCCCCTAGGGGCGGGTAACCCACAACGGTTTACCAATTACTGCAGTCAAAAAGGAAAGTCATCAACACCCAATTAAAATTCTGATGCTAGAAGCGAAAGGAAAATGTATGCTTAATTGTTTTACCTTTGCAGCACTGTACAAAAGGAGTCCAGTTTTCTTTGACGTCTTGAAGGTGAATGCTAAGCTTGTAGCAGTTGAAGGAACACTGTTTATAGCCACATACGAACAAACATTTGTGTCTTCAGTGTAACCATAGAAACGAGCCGCCCCTGGTTCAACCTAAATAGAAATACACCAAGATTTTGCACAGTATGATCTTTATTTTTTTGTCCTTTTTTCTTGTTTATTCTTTTTCTGTCTTTTAATCCTTTTTTTTTATTTCTCCCTGCTTTCCATCCATCCATCCATCTATCCATCTATCCGTCCGTCCGTCCATCTATCTATTCATCGATCCTTCCTTCCTTCCTTCTTCTTGTTTGTTTGTCTGTCATGTTTGTCTGTTTTGTTTTTCTTTCTTTCTTTCTTTCTTTCTTTCTTTCTTTCTTTCTTTCTTTCTTTCTTTCTTTCTTTCTATTTTCCTTCCTTCCTTCCTTCCTTCCTTCCTTCCTTTCAAAGTATCTCAACATCAGATTTGTCACGTACCTTTCCGACAATGACGTCTTTTGTTAACACTCCTTTCCTGGCAACAGATTCCTCAAATGATACAGTCTGGCGTTCAGTTGATCCTTTGGTTTTTATTTTTGCATCTTTCATATCTCCAGTAAAAGCAGTCCTTACCCGGAAACTCTCGGTGCTGAAATATAAAACGCAAAGGTTACAAAATTGACACTACTATCACACGCAGGGGTCATAATCTTTGAAAACAAACACTGAAGATACATGTAGCTATTTGCAAAAACACCGAACTTTTCAAAATACTAAACTCGCTGAGGCCGAAATGGGCATTAGCAAATCTGTTGCAGGCTACTCCTTCTTTGGGTTTCCTGTGGCATCCAACGGGAAGACTGGGGATACTCCTTTCCCAGACTATCCTTGGTTACACAGGAAGCCCAAAAGAAAAAAGGAGTTGCCTGCAGAGGAAGTCATCAGCAGATGGATTGCGTCCACTTTAGACTCTTAAAAATGTTCACAGCAAGTTTTTACTCACCTGTTAGGTGGAACGCTACCATACACGACAAAATCCGCTTGAGGTACCGATTTTATATTAGTCGAGTTTGTATAGCTGTCAACGGTGTCATTGTAACTAGTAATGTTAAAAGCAGCCAAACCATTCTTGTGTTCATACGAGAAATGAACCCAGACTCCTTTATTGTACTTGGTGCTAAAATATGAAAGAAAAAATATGATGACCAATGAAACAAAAGCTTTTATTTCCATTTAATTACGCACTAATTAAGTTGTAAAATCAAAACTCCCTTCTTCCTATTCCTCTAAGGGGCCACTGAATTGCAAACTACATTTCGAAAAAACATGTTAATATTTTTCCTTGCCATTACAGGTTACAGGTATACGAAAGGAATACTATTTACTATGGCAGCCATACACCAACAGGGGGAACTCCCATTAAAACTATATATATATATATAGCATCCCCATACAAAACATTGCTGCCTCTCTATCTAACCCTTTCCGGCTGCACGGTCCATAGACCCACCCCTAGATACGGCTGCGTAGACTACCGCACCCCATGGTAAAGAAAACGCATATTTTTCTCATATTTCTCGAAGACAAAAGAATAACTCGCAGATTTGCAATCCACGAGTAAAAACGCGGATTTGCAATCCACGTGAATAACCGTATAAAAGATGCGTTTTCACATTAATGTGGATGACGTGGCCTAAAACTTAATTAGGGACGGACCATAAGAAAAGTGATGGGGGGAATTTTCAGCTTGTATGAATATTTCTTCCTTCTGTAAGAATTTTTTTCCTCTCTTTTTCCTTTGTATAATTTTTTTGGTCCCCCCCCCCCCCCCCAAAATCATTTTTCTAATGGTCCGTCCCTTAGCGCTAATCCTTACCCTGTACTACTCCCAAGAGTGACCACCGTAGATTGATTTCTAACTTCCACGTAAAGGCGTCCTTCCTCCAGATAAGCAATCCAATAGGTAGGATTTGTATATAATGCCATCAAAACACAGTCACTTTCAAATGTCCTGAAGTAAAATTCTACTTCGAAATCTTCAAAGTCAAATGAGTCAGCGTCCTGTATAATATAGCTGTTTTCTCCGGAGAAGGTTACAGCTGCTCCATCGTCTGCCAGGAACATGTTAGGGTGCTCTGGTAGTACCAGTTCGGTAGTGTAATTGTCATTTGAAATAGAATAGCTCAGTAGGTTGTAGTTGTATTCATCTACCACAAGACTGGAGAAGTCACAACTGTATTCACTACCATGTGATAGAGTTTCGTCATACTGTTGATTTTAATACAAATGAAAACGGCCATATTAGACTTAAGTTTCTCGTGGAGAGAGGGGTTGTTTGTTTCTTATCATGCTGGGGGTGGTAGTGGGCCGGGAGTTTCTGCTACTCCCCATTTCCTAAAATAACTAAAGGTGTTCTTCTACCAAAGTTTCTCGTCATGCCTTGTCTTGTCATGCTATGATAGACTATAGACTATAGTGTCACGCTATGATGGACTATAGTGTCACGCTATGATAGATTATAGCGTCACGTTATGTTAGACTAGGGTCACGCTATGATATACTATAATGTCACGCCATGATAGACTATAGTGGTACGATATGATAGACTACAAGGGTAAAAAAAATCGGATTATGTAGTACAGTCCCCTTTGCCTTCTCTCAAGACCTGATTTTCTATGTAAAGTCAGGTCCTGGAATCACATATTTCCTTTCAACTTGAATGATACTCGGGAAGGAGATGGAGGGTTTGAAATTAAGGAGACCATACCTCTCCAATGAAAATATCTTGATCATTCGAGGTGAAATCAATTTCACTGCTGTAGTTGTACCCAGCGTTGTTTTTAACAGTATTGGACTGAGACGGACTCTCTACTGTTAAAGTGCCAATCGATCCTTGCCTGAATAACAAGAAGAAATCAACTTAGGTCGTAGTAGGTAGGGATACGTTGAAACCGCCCATCCCAGGGAATCTTATTTTAAATTTATTTCACTCCTCTTGTACCAATTTTCTTCGTGGACACGATCTTTACAATGTATAGAAAGACGAAACTAGATCATAAAACAGCAGAAAGGAAGTTAGAAATAGGAAGGAAGGAAGGAAGGAAGGAAGGAAGGAAGGAAGGAAGGAAGGAAAGAGGGGAGGGAGGGAGGGAGGGAGGGAGGGAGGGAGTAAGGTAGGGTAATCACCGGTAAGGTAGGATAATCACTGGTAAGGTACGGTAATCACTGCCAAGGTAGGGTAATCACTGGTAAGGTAGGGCAATCACTGGTAAGGTAGGGTAATCACTGCTAAGGTAGGGTAATCACCGGTAAGGTAGGGTAATCACTGGTAAGTTAGAGTAATCACCGGTAAGGTAGGGTAATCACTAGTAAGATAGGGTAATCACTGGTAAGGTAGGGTAATCACTGGTAACGTAGGGTAATCACTGCCAAGGTAGGGTAATCACTGCCAAGGTAGGGTAATCACTGGTAAGGTAGGGTAATCACTAGTAAGGTAGGGTAATCACTGGTAAGGTAGGGTAATCACTGGTAAGGTAGGGTAATCACTGGTAAGGTAGGGTAATCACTGGTAACGTAGGGTAATCACTGGTAAGGTAGGGTAATCACTGCCAAGGTAGGGTAATCACTGCCAAGGTAGGGTAATCACTGGTAAGGTAGGGTAATCACTAGTAAGGTAGGGTAATCACTGGTAAGGTACGGTAATCACCGGTAAGGTACGGTAATCACTGGTAAGGTAGGGTAATCACTGGTAAGGTACGGTAATCACCGGTAAGGTACGGTAATCACTGGTAAGGTAGGGTAATCACTGGTAAGGTACGGTAATCACTGGTAAGGTAGGGTAATCACCGGTAAGTTAGGGTAATCACTGGTAAGGTAGGGTAATCACTGGTAAGGTAGAGTAATCACCGGTAAGGTAGGGTAATCACTAGTAAGGTAGGGTAATCACTAGTAAGGTAGGGTAATCACTGGTAAGGTACGGTAATCACTGGTAAGGTAGGGTAATCACCGGTAAGTTAGGGTAATCACTGGTAAGGTAGGATAATCACTGGTAAGGTAGAGTAATCACCGGTAAGGTAGGGTAATCACTAGTAAGGTAGGGTAATCACTGGTAAGGTAGGGTAATCACTGGTAAGCTAGGGTAATCACCGGTAATGTAGGGTAATCACCACCAAAGTAGTGTAAAATAGACAACATTGAACAACCATTATATGACTGCCTACACCAAGTAGTTACCGGATTTACATGGTGTCTCGTCACGGAACGCTCCACTAGCTAAACACGGCTGCGAAGGACTAGGATTTTACAATGTAGGTATTATGTTATTATTTATTGTGATTACAATATAAGCGTTTATATCTGCAAGCTATGGACTCCCAGTCTTCACAACTTAATGAGTTACTGTTACTTGGAAGGGTGACTATGCCAGCTGTTGGAAAATGAGCAACATGAAGACGCGAAACTGCTCTGCCATTTTGAAAAAACACACGGTCAAAAACGCTCTTTTGCTAATTCGAATTTACTGGAGCATGGTGCCAGAGAAATGTATTGTTGTTACACTTTCTCAAATGCTTTAAATACAAATCAACAACCTATTCTTGGTTTTCACCTACGTCATCGAAAAATTTCCAGAGCCCTGAGTGAAATAAAAGTAATATCACTCTAAAGAGCAAGTAAAACTATGTAACTTTACGAATTTTCAAATTAAAATGAGCTTTTGTTGCGAAGATATTAATACCTTTGAAGTGCTCAATTTTTAGTAAGAAATGTATGGCACTTCGCAGTTGGAGTCACTCCACAGGTCATCAAAATAACAGCGGATCTCACGTCTCGGAGTAAAATCAGAGCACATCCTCTTAAAGAGGAGGGAAAACTTTATAACTCCAGGAAATTTTGAGTCCAAAAGATGTTGTGATGCAAAGATATCAACGGTTTTACAAACTCAGTTATTACAAAGAAATGTGATACTGGATTTGAAAATCCCAGAAGGGGGTGTACGACATTTGCATAATATGCACATTTAATCTTATACATGTATATAACAAAATATCATATCAAACACGACAGTGTAATAGATTTTACAATAAAGATTAGTTTCGGCGTCCTCCTGACACCATCATCAGCCTAAAAAACTTTACAAACTAGATTAATGTCAAATTAAGTTCAAAGTCTCTAGAGGATTACGTAAATAGCTTTGCTTTGAACTTAGTGTGACTTTGAACTTAATTTGAACATTAATATTCTAGTTTGTAAAGTTTTTTCCTGATGATGGTGTCAGAAGGACGCCGAAACGCTGCGGCAATAAAATGCTCCTTCTCGCAATCTTTATTGTAAAATACCATATGCAAAAACAAATTTCGGTACTTAACAGAATATTTATGCAACTAATTACTTGCTTAAATTCCGTTATATAACAAAATATAATATGGACAAAATATTATATCCCATACATAGTATATAACAGAATTTAAGCAACTAATTACTTGCTTAAATTCCGTTATATAAGAACAGAATTTATGCAACTAATAGACCCAATCGGCTAACGCGTTGCTATGTACGTTTCCACGCAATTCAAAACCTCTGGGAATATAATTCTTTGTCTTTTATCTCGTGGAAATTTTTGGAACAAAAGTTCTTATTCCCAGAGGTTTTGAATTGGGTGGAAACACGTTAGCCGATTAAGTCTAGTTGCTTAAATTCCGTTATATAAGAACAGAATTTATGCAACTGATCACTTGCTTAAATTCCGTTATATAGCTCTATATTTAATCTAAATCCAAATTATTGTTCAATGATTAATGTGAATAAATAAATGCCGAGAAATCGAGGAGCAACCACCCGAAAATGATTTCTTATAACGAAAATCACTTTACGTATATGGGAAAACCTACATAGCACTCTGTTGATGTAACTGGAATTAATAAAATCTATTGTATTCTGTTGTCGTTCTATCTAACAGCAAGTGATAACATGACGAGTATGCGCGAAGCGCTGGACGGAAGTGGCCTCAATTACGGTTTTAACCTAGCTAAGGACTACTTCTCTCATAAAGAGAGTCGTATATAGTCTCCCCAAAGTTTTTCGGAGCATTACAGTCGAGTGCAGAAGTACGAACAGCTAGAAATTATCCTTTCAAAATTATCCCTTTGTCCAAGACAATAGAAGTTGGAGACATGCGCAGATGTTATCACTTCCTGCTGTTCTATCTATTGTTTTACGTGTTATTGATTATATTTTTAAAAATATAGTCAATTGAAGAAACGTTGTCGGGTCTAAAAACATAGAAGCTGAGACCGAAATGGTGCATGGGATGTCAATAATTATATTCTGATTTATTCATTTAAGCTGCAACCGATAAAAAATCGAAGCCAAACGGCCCGCCAACCCAGGTCCTGAACACGCTTTTGGCATTTTGCATCGAAGGCAAAGCGTAAATGAATAAATCAGAATATTATTATTGACATCCCAAGCACCATTTCGGTCTCAGCTTCTATGTTCTATGTTTTTAGACCCGACAACGTTTCTTCAATTGACTATATATTACATCAACTGCGTGTTACGTAGGTTCTTCCTTATGTATATATCCGTTCTTATATAACGGAATTTAAGCAAGTAATCGGTTGCATAAATTCTGTTCTTATATAACGGAATTTATTATCCATACTTACTGAAAATGGTATTTATGCGTGACATTGGTAAAAAGGTCTATTATTGTAATTTTCCTACTTTTAATTTCTCACCGATTTTTGTGTTTAGGTGTCACGCAAGCAACTTGTCACAGAGAACACGCGATCGCGAGTTGACGGACAAAACCAAAATTTGAGACTTTCAAATATCTTATATTTGGTATATTTGGGGGCGGAAGTGCTCGGGTCTTCGTTTTACCTGGGTCTTCGGTTTTGGGTCTTTGATTTCTCGTTTTTGCTACACCCTTTCTCCAGTGGTCAATCTTTTAATAAATTTTATTTTACGTAAGATTTAGGCCCTGCATGTTTATAGGGAGGAAAGTTGTCTCGGGTACCCAAGACAGCCTCCCCCTTCCGTGACAATTTTACAGAGCGTTTATATGGAGTTTCGTACGTAAAACCTGGTTCTCGAGGACCCAGTAAGGCTGACCAACTGCATTTTTCTCTGGAAAATTAGCGTGCGCGCATATCATGTATGAGCTGTCTAGCCCAGGGAAGGCGATCGAGTTATGTGTTTATGTGAGAAAATGTCGTCCCGCCTCCCAGGGTTACCCTAACGTACCAGCCGGGACGAGTTATCTCGCCCCCCGAGTTGTCTCGCCCAACCGAGACGAGTTAAATTCTTCATGTAAACGCTAGGTTGAATTTTTCAAACAATTATATAAACAGGGCCTTAATCAAAAGATCGCTATGAACCTCTTCGTACAACAGGGGCCGGCAGGAGTTTGACGCATGCTCCATGTTGCATTTTCAAAACGTTGAACGTACGTTTTCCAAAAGGTTGAACTTTTAGTGAAGCATTTTCTATTTCTTCGATCTCTCCGCAGGAATTCCAAACCACACGTCGTACAACTTCCACAATATGTTTTGGATCATTGCAAGAAAAGCGATCCTCCAGAAAGCGTTCTGACCAATTTTTATGAAAAATGGTCAACTATGTATGAGAAGGTAATGGTCTGCATTCTTCTCTCCTTGTGGGTAGTGGGCTTCCTGTGATAGCGCCTAGTCCCTCTCTACCATCAACACCGGACCACAACGCGTACAGTAACCGCCAATGCTATGCTGCCGGCTGCGGCTGACTTCGATTGACTACGAGTGCGGTTGAACATCCTGTAGGGGGACCCCTCGGGACCAGAATTGGTGTCCGTTAACGTTGACGAGGTGTCCGCTTATGAGAGGTTGAAATGTAGAGTTTGTCAGGAGAAGGGATAGAGGGCTGCTGTCTGCTTATGGGAGGTGTCCGTTAGTAGAGACCTAGGGCCATGACCCGGCAGAACTACCGGTCGGGGAGGGGAGGGGAGGGGAGGGGAGGCTTTTATATATAAGAGGGCTGGGATACTCGTCGTACTCTTTAGGGGTCAAAATCAGTGATCTGCAGGTACCTTTTAGGGCGTCCTTAGACTTTAGTGGACTACCAGAGACTTAGCTGGTACCTTTTAGGGTGTTTTTCGGTAAATAAAATACCTAAAATAAGCATTACTGGGACGATTTTAATGATCTGACTTGTGTCTCTTGAGCACACTAACACAGGAGTTTTTATTTTTTAGGATGGCTTCACAATAATTTTGTTTTTGAATTGGTACCTTTTAGGGGTGGAAATCAATTGCTGCCACGCCCAACAGGATAAGACTCAGGGTCATTTTCGAAATTTCCGACGAGCATCCCCGGCCGCCCTCTTATATATACTGAGCCCCCCCCCCCCCCCCCCCCCCTTCCCGGGCTACCGGTACAGTATATTTTCTCGATTAAACACCGGGGCCGTTCATTTTACTCGCCTTGTACACCCAGTGTATATTTGAACCCGGTGTCTAATTGACAAATTAGGGTATAAAGCCGATTTCGTATGAGTGTGAAACGGACCGCGCCGTGCCATGCCCGTGTCAGTGCCGTAATGTCTATAAAAACATTCGAAATTCCAGCCGTAACCGTGCCGTGACCGTGCGGTGCCCTTTTCACAGTCATACGAAATCTACTCTATGTACTTCTGCATGAGCCCGTATTAAAACTGTCGTCTGTGCCATTGTTTTTTGCTCACTTCTCGTCTTTGCAAATAATGTTCTGTGGGCACCGCGCGAGAGCGTTGTCACACAACGCTCCATCCCCACAGTTGCGTGACGAGACTAGGCTCAGCTACGAAGGAAACTAGTGTATTAGGCCACTCCGATGCAAATTGTAGTAAACTGTACAGATCCATGGAAATTATTGCTACATAAATACTTTTTGTCAGGAATCGTCCGAGAGTGGCTACGTGACACCATCACTGTGTGGCAAAGTTTTTGACGCTTCCGTCAAGAACATGTATAATCAAGGAGACGATTCTTACAGATCTTTACGCATCCTGGACATTGGTGCAGGGACTGGAATGCTTGGTGAGTCGCTGAAAGAACTCGGCTACATCAATGTGGACGCCATCGACTGTTGTGAAGCCATGTTGCAGAAGGCAAAGGAAAAGAACGTGTATCAGAAAATCATGGTGAAGTTTGTTGACGAGAAAAAGAATGAAGAGATCAAAGACGGTGAATATGACGCATTGGTTGGCGCGGCAGCTATGTCATCATCTCAGATCCAACCTCGAGCCTTTGACGAGATGCTTCGTTGGCTCAAGCAAGGTAAGCAAGTTTACTACAATGGATGGTGTGGATTAAGATCTCTGTGCGTGTACAATAGACCGGATCCCGTTTGATACCATACTGGACCACAATATTCCCGTAATGATTGTACCTGATTGTACCTAATCATGATCACGTGTTACTCAATCAAGGCAAACTGCGTACAACAACTTTAATTCACAATAGAGCTATCGAAACTAAGCACGCAAGACCGAGTGTTGTTGTTTTTCTGATTTTCTTGATTTTCTTGTTGTACGTTCGTCCGCCATTTTGAATTTCTTACGCGGTTTTCCCCTAATGGAAGCTTATGGAAGTCGACTGTAGATAGTTGCGCTTAATCAGTGTAGGTGACCAATTTTGTTTGCTTCTTTTAGATGGACTCTTTTGTTTTTCTGTACGGAATGAAGGTCTTATAAAGGGATGCCCTGATTTTGGGGAAAAATTCCAACAACTTGAACAAGAAACGAGATGGAAGCTTATCTCCCAAGAAACAATTAATTATTATGGTGATGGGAATTCTTTGGACGATTCCACGATGCCTACCCTTGCTGTTTACCAGAAACTTTGATGTACCAGGAATCTACAGCTGCATATTCATTATCGATGAGTCTCATTATTCTGATTCATATCAGTCAGTTCTTGTTTAATTTTGGATGTATGACGTTCATTATAATAAAACATTGGTGTTTCCTTTAATTACCGTCTCTATTTTTCAGTCTCTAATTCATAATGGTAATAATACATGTGGCTTCACCCATTGAACACCCCCTCTCTCTTCCTTTCTCTCCCTCTCTCTCTCTCTCTCTCTCTCTCTCTCTCTCTCTTGCCCTCCTTCCATCCCTCTCTTCCTTCCTCCCTTCCTCCCTTCCTTCCTCCCTCCCTCCCTTCCTCCTATACAAAGTACATTCGATAAATCCACCAGATAGACATTTAGATTTGTTGCAATATAATACCTTGTAAAAAGAAAATCAATCCATTCATTGGTGTTCACATAAACTGGATTAATGAGCCGCACATTTCCATTGCCCGTGTTATAATCCACGTTTACTTTAGCATCTTTCAAGAATATTTTTATCCCAGTTTCCTAAAAAAACAAACACAATGGTATTAAACTAGTGATGAAGCCAATTGTAGAATGATACAGATTGGACCTGCTTAGGGGAGAGATTTATTGATTGGAACATACAGTTAGGCCAAGGTGTTGGTGACAGAGGGGAGAGGAGAGGGGGAGGGGAGGGGGAGGGGGAGGGGGAGGGGAAGAGGATGGGGGAGGTCTTGATACGCAGCAGGGGAGTTGATGTGGGATTGCTTATTTAATTTTCCAGAGTTTATAACTGACTCTAAATTTTCTTTGATCTTTTTATTGCAATCAGAGTTAATAATTGTCAATAAATGTTGTAATTTTGTTGATTTATAGCATTCAGATCTAGTGTACTCGTAAGGGTACAAAGACTTATTAAAATTCTGTCTGTCTGTTTGTGTGTGTGTCTGTCAGGTCTGTCGATTTTTGGAGGGGGTGGTGAAGGTGATAAACGCAGACGGCCGGTAAATTGTTGGGGGAGGGGTCCTATATGGCAAGTAATAGGTAAAGGTGAAAGCATGATGTAGAAAGAGGGCACCGACATGAGGGAGAGGTAGGCACCGATAAGTTCGGTTTAAAAAAACTGATCACACAGGTTAATTTCTCTCAGATACGTCCATTTTTAGATGCACACCAAGGTCCACCAAGCCACACACCTGTGAATTTACGGTCTTTCCCTTCATTTCAAGCAAACCACCTTGACTTGAATTGGTCTTAAAAGTCACTGCTATCTCATCGTAGGCTGGAGTAGATAGAGTCTTGTTTGCCATAGGGTAATCAACAGCACCGCTTGTCACTCTCAATCCTAAGTCCACCTGAGACATTCTTTTCTTTAGTTCATTTAGTTTTTTCTCCACGTTGCTTAAACATGTGGAAATATTTTGAGTCTGTTCGTTTAAAACTTGGTCGTGTTTCTTGATTTCCTGTACGCTAGATGCGCTGCTGTTTATCTTGATCGTGACGTTATTGACTGAAAAAGAAGAATATTATTGCCGTTATCTAATATACTGTAAGGCTTTTTTTATTTAGATTAATGGTACGTGCTTGTAACGAATTTATTAGCAAACGCGACGCGACGCGAGAATGGGATTGGAGAAGACGAATACGTGTACATAACATCCGTCCATAGCGTAAAGCACGTTACAATGTCGCGAAACAACGTTAACGATTTGATTTCACGTGCTAGCTCTACAGAACGTCGGCAAAGCCAGTGATCGTTTTGGTAATAAAAAAATTGTTCGTTCGTCAGCGCCTTCCAGCTTATTGCACAACCCACATTAGTGATCTTCCACATACTTTGGTAATATGCGTCCTGGATGAGCCCTGAGTCGCGTTGGGCAGCGGTCTTGATAAATGTCATTTTCTCCAACAGCGAAAGAACTTGTCGTTCAATTTCATTAATCTCCTGTACAGCACGAGCGACTGCTTGCTCGTGAGCACGGCAGCTTTCCTGGGCCTCCATAATTGACTGATAAATACTGGGAGCTGTGGACAAAATGAAATACAAAGAGGTATATGAGGAAAGAAGGAAATAATTAGTGCGTGGTTTGGGCTTCCTGTGTCATGATGAAGTGGCCTTTACTAATTTCAAACAAGCTGAAATGTAGCACGCGTCGCTCAATATTTCACTTGATTGCTTCACATCTTGAAATTCAAAATATTGGATAAGAATGAAGTTTAATCCTTATGTTTTAAATACTTATTTCAAACATATTGATTGAAGAATAGGGATGTCAAATGCATATGGTCCCTATGGATATCAGCCCAGTTGCTGAATGGTCTACCCTGTTTAAATAAACTATTATCATTATTATTATGTCAAGGCGAGACTTTGCGTGACTCCTTTTCACCGATCTCTTTTGTTTTCACAATTCGGGGGCTTTTTGCGAAAAAACGAGAGTTTGAAACTCGCGAAATCTGACCAAATTTTGCGAGACTCTGACTTTTAGATGGGACTATTGGACACTCCTTAGAATGTAGAAAAGTTTTACAAAGAGACCAAAAGCCATAGTTACCGTTGACAGCAGCGTTCTTCAGTCTCGATGCAGCATCAATCAATGTTGGGTAGTGGTTGTATGCTTGATACCATTGTGGAACAATGTCTTGGAGTGAGTTGTTAAGGAAGGTTAGTAACTGTTCCACGTGTGCTGAAATAAAAAACAGAACTCATGATCAACTTCTCCTCCCTTGAGCCTCCTCACAAATACTCTTCTTCGCAAGCCTTTTAAGGCTTGTCACGCAACGGCCCGTGAAGGAGCGTTGCGTGACGAGCTTACGCATAGTTCTGATTAGAAAGTGCAAACTTTTTATACGTTTTTAAAAAAGCAACTGTACAACCTTACAACCTACAACCTAATAAAGGTTAATCATGTCCTATCCACATGACAGCGAACCCTTTGAGCTTGATTTGGCGTTAGTTTTGTGCCTGTGTGGATGATCGAACTGAAAACACAGGGTTTTAAAACACTCCTTCAAAATAGAATTCAAATTTTCGCAAATATCACTTTCCCGATTTCGGAGACTGTATATATTTCACGACACAACTGCACGATTTTATATTATTTTCGTGATACATACCGACTCCGTTATCACTCAGATTGCGTCTCATAGTTTCATTATAAAGGGCTGAGGATTTGAGTAACTCTTGGTTGGCCATATTAATGAGAGTTGATGCTGACGTTCGACTCAGCTGAGAATAACAAAGAGATCATATTTTGGTGATCAATTTTCATCTTAGGAATAGTTGAGGAATCAAAATATAACTTGCATGTTTTCTTAAATTACTGATTATGCTGTATTTGCTTGCGTCCTTGTATCATGTTGCATGTTTGTTTCTTGGTTAGTTGGTTGGTTGGTTGCCGGTTGGTGGGTTGGTTGATTGTTTGGTTGGTTGGTCGGTCGGTCGGTCGGTTGGTTGAATTGTTTAGTTGGTTGGACGGTTGGTGGGTTGGTTGTTTGTCTATCTGTCCTTTTTGTTTTCCCAAAATTTTATGTATAGCAGTTGGTTGGTTGGTTGGTTGGTTGGTTGAATTGGTTAGTTGGTTGGTTGGTTGAATTAGTTAGTTACATTCGTTGGATGGTTGGTCTTTTTGTTTTCCCAAAATTTTATGTATAGCAGTTGTTACCTCCGATGCAATTTTCACGATAGTGGACTCCGCACGAGTCAGGGTCTCCATAGAGATGTTGATCAAACGTTCTATTTCGATATATCGATCAATAGCTTGTACCGCAGATGAGCCCTGACCTCTGACACTGGAAAACTCCCTAAAACAGCAAGCAAATGTGTTTTAAAATCTAAACAATATTTCAGTCTAAATTTTATGAAAAATTGTGTAGTGTTGCACTAACTAGGATACTTACCCGGGGGGTGGGGGAGGGGGGAAGACTCACATATATTTTGGTCTCGGGAATTCTCATTTTTATCCCTAAAAGGTACCAATAAAACAAGCAAACAAGATTTTCAAATTGTAGCTGCTTTTAATTTCGACAATACCATCCATCAAATGATTTTTAAAATTTCTATCAGTTTGGCGTCGTGCGATCTTGAGTACCTCAAAAGGTACTGGTTTTCGCAAGTACCAGCGTCTGTCCGTGAACTCTCTAAAAGGTTACCAAATATTGTGATTTTCACCCTTAAAATGTACCAACGATGTTAATCCCTGACCAAACTATATCGGAGTCCCCCCTCCCCCCCCCCCCCTCCCTGGATACGCATTTATTAAGCAATTTTTGGAATATCTAATCTTGGCCTTAAGCTTCGATCAAACGAGAAAGTAAGGTTGCGCAAGTCATCGCCAGTTTTGAGCTTGCGGCTCGTTTCTGATTGATAACTTGCATTGACTTGTGGCTACTTTCATTAACTTGCGATGACTTGCTAGCATTTTGAGCGTGATCAAATTTGATCGCAATTCAAGTTGATGCAAGTTTTGACTCGTTTGAACACTGAGTCAACGCATTAAGCTTTGGAATTGTTTTTCTTCTTTTTTAGTCCGAATTTGTGCACACATCCTCTCCTTCAAATAATCCAAGATACGATACAACAAATTGAATTTTCTCCTTGTCCTTCATCTTAGTGACTTTCGCTGAGAAATTTTGAAAAACCTGCGCTGACTTGCGCTCAGCGGTGTTCAAACGAGACGAGCAAGTTGCAAGTCAAAACTTGCGTTAACTTGCGTTAACTTGCGTTAACTTGCACCGCCTTGCGTCCTCGTTTGATCGGTGCAGAATATGAATTATAACTTCCTGTACTCACTGTTCTATTGCTTCTGCCTGGCTTTTTAACAACTGTGCGCGCTGGTGTGCCAGGGCAAGTCGCACTTCCAGGGTTCCTAAGATACCAGAAATTTTGTCTTTTTGTACTTGGAGCAGATTCGAGATATCGACCAAACCACTTGTTGATTTGAAATTACCATTCTCTAACTGAGTTACATCCTAGCATATAAACAAAGAATATGAAGTCTTAATATAACAAAAGTTTTATGCTTTGTACTGTATTTCGCCATTCCGAAATTAGGCTTCCAGTTGAATTATGGGACGGTTTTGGGGGACGCCAATATATTTTAATTTGGAGCAAAGTGCTTGTAAACAATCGTAAACACCTGATCCTGGTAACTTTTCTCTTATTTATGGTCTCTTGTCTCATATTTGATGAATTGTACCTCATTTCTTTGTGAATTTTGAAATTTTGTGACCCAATAATTCAACTGGAACTCTAATTTCGGAATGGCAAATAAGGATAATGTTTAAAGCGGATTTCGTATGACTGGGAAAACGATACGATCGTTGTATGGCACGGTTGCGGCAGGAATTTCGAGTGTTTTAATAGACATCACTCGACTGACGCAGTCACGGTACGGCGCGGTACGTTTCCCACTCCAACATCCGCCCAATCCTCCCTTTACTCATATTTGTACTCCCTTCTATAAAACTTTTATGAGAGGGTAGTCCAACAAAATATGGATGTGAGAATTGAGATTGTACAAACACGACGCAAAGACACAACTTACACGAGAACAAATGTTTATGTCATGACTATCGGGACAACGTCGACGCGCGCCATTCAAGGGACCATTCCATCTGTTTTAACGTCCTTTTCAGGCTGAGTTCCTGAAAGCCTTATGAGCACCAATCTAGTAAACAATCCTTGGAAACCATTCATTTTAATCCTAGATTAACACTTATCAGGATCTCAGGAACCAGCCCCATGCCTTTGGAGACGTCAATGTAATGCGGGTTTCCGGTGGTTTGGTCCCAGGACATGATGGGGAGGATTGGTCATTTTTAACTCGTGGATTGCAAACCCACGAGTTATTCCGGCTTACCTCCGATCTGAGTGGGTACCATTTAGTGCTAGCTACATCTCCTACAACTGACAAGTCTAGGACAATTTCTCCCATAAAGTCGTCTTCGTCTTCTGGGTCAGCATCGAATACCCGCATCTTCAGTTTAGAACGACGTAACTGATCATGCGCAATGTTGAACCTGAATATCTGTTCGAATTCTTCCCATGTGGGATTCAGTGTATCTAAAACACGACAAGAATCCAGTGTTATGATTTTTAACTCTGTAAGATTTCCATGTTGGTATGAAACTCCCATTAAAGGAAGTTATAAATGAATGCATATGGTTTTTGTTTGATTGGCTATTGAAGCAAGGATTTTCATAACAAACCAATTGCTATCATCTAAATTGAACTTCCACCCCTTCAGCTCATAGCCCTTCACTGAACGTGTATCGTAATTACAATCAAGCAGGAATCCCGACTCTGTGACAGACCCTACCTGCGAAGCTGGCGCTTCAGTCCTGGCGCTTCAGTTCCTTCTCCCCTAACCCTCCCCCCCCCCCCCCCCCCAACACCACCACCCCTCCCCTCTCCCAATTCCCAATGGCCAGCTACGCAGACCACCCTATGGATTCCTTCTCCTTCCTAATGAAGCGTATTGAGTGGATTTTGCCCTTACAACAGTGAGAGCAAAATTGATACCTCTCCCTTTCTAGCTGTTAACGAAAAACAAACAAACAAACAAACAAGCAAACAAACGAAAAATAACTTAGAGTTGTTACAGCCGAAGCCGAAATCCTTGCATCGCGACCTGCAAGTCACACCAAGATCGGTTTGATTTTGTTCTTTTCTGCAATCTAACAATAGGCAGGTCGCAGCTGAGAATGCCAAAATCAACACAACTTAGGGTAATCTACAGGTCGCGATGCAACGACTTTGGTTGTAATTGTATGACTACGAGGGAATCCTAGCTAGTACCATTGCTAGCCTCCTCCGCAGGCAACTCCTTTTATCTCTTGGGCTTCCTGTTGCAAAGAAGAGTCTTCCTCTCTTCTGGTTCCAGTCCCCCTCTCCCTCTCCTCATTTACCACAGGAAATCCAATAGAAAGGAGTAGCCTGCGGAGGAGGCTATACCATTGCATACTTTTTACCTTTTTTGACATTGGACTTTTGTTCACTAAAATTCCCAGGAACTAATGTGATTAGTACATAAGGGTCTGCTTTACCACCAGGGAGATCACGTGGAGATAGATTTCGACCAGCAAGGATTTTCATAACAAACCAACTGCCTTCATCTACATACTTGAGCATGGATACTTGGAGCTCGCCGCTGACCGCTGTGACCATTGCTTTGTATGACTACCGATGGAAGAGAAATCATTAGTTTTATGTTTTGTTTGTTTGTTCGCTTGAAAACTCAAACAGTTTACAAACTTTATTGGGGCCCCTATTTGAAATTTACAAACTATTCACAAACATTTTACAAACTATATTGTGGCTTCCCATTTGAAATTTACAAACTATTTACATCCTATCATGTACAACTATGGTATGTAAATTGTTTGTAGATTATTTTACATAATGTGTAAATCATGATTTACACATAATCTACATAGTATGGAAAAGAGTCAGATTTTCCAGTGCTTGTTTCACAGGACAAGGGACAATAGGACAATAGGACAAGGGTAGGGGGGGAGGGCAGGGGATAGGAGATACGCACGAGACACTCCCGTTTCCGCGAAACCTACTATCACCCCCTCTGCCCTTATCTATGCTTGTTCAACTTTATGATTACTTCTTAGCATCCGTCATTTTCTTCTACTAATGACAGAATTACTACAGAACTATTGAATACAGTTTTTTACTTTGAATTAGTTTAGATCTTTCAAACAGGTAATGAAGAATACTTGGAATATGGGAGGGGCGGGAGGGGGTCGACGCGGTCCAGGTCGTAAGAGGGGAACTACAATACCTCATACCTCGTATGATGTAAGTGCTGATTGCAGATAATTTTTGGTCTCGTTGAGAATCTGGTCTGAACTCTTTCGAACATTCTTTGTCTCGTTGAGCCTCTGAGCCTCGAGGGAGAGAATGATCTGCAAATAAAGTGGTAAAAATCGTGCGTCAATAAAAAATGCCGACTTCAAAAGAGTATTGACAGGAAAGATCTCAATCCTTCTAGACAGGTGAAAACTCGGTGTACGTTCGCACTTATTCGGATAAATTCAAAAACATCTTTTAACTTCCGTTTTGGTTTGCGAGGGAGCCTTACGTGGCGAGCCTTAAAAGGGGCTGCAAAAGAGACTACACCTTAGACAAAGAAAAATGATGACGTTCTATATAAATAAATTTAGAAATAAATTTGGGGTAGCTCATCACCCTTCCTCGCAGCCAAGTGCTGAATTACGAAGGGCGCAGCTCAACGTGATCGAGTCGAAGGTTTACAAGGGCGCTTTCATTACGAGACAATTGAACAATCACACATTTACATACAAATTTACATACACATACACGTAGCAGCCACCATACGACTCATGTCTGATCACGGAGCACAGCTTAGATCGAAACTAGTTCGTTTTTACTGGGGGAGGAAAAACCGGAGAACCCGGAGAAAAAACCCTCGAAGCAAGGGAGAGAACGAACAAGAAACTCAAGCCACGTGTGATGCCCCGTCCGGGGATTGAACGAGGGACCACAGCGGTGACAGACCGGCGCTCTCACCGCTCGGCCACCCTTGCTTCCCTAATATGGACGGATCGACCAAAACGCCTCGAGTGAAAGTAGATTACTGTGGACAAACTTTGCACGTGGAAGTGTTCCGGCCATTTTCAAACAAATCAGAGGTTTAATTAGTACTATAAAGTTGCATAAATTTGCCATATATAGGATGGGTTTGGAGAAGCCAATATTTACAAATCAATACAAAAACTCAATATATAGACCTAAGCACACTGAAGAACTTTTCTATGAAGTAGGCCGACCCAAAAGGTGTCAAAAGCCCTTGCTTTAAGAATTTTTCAATTCAGTTCGTCGCCCGGTTTTCCTAGTAAAAACTAACAGGTCAGCTAAGAGATTTATTTACAGTCTTTATTTATGGACGGAAGCCAATTTAGCTTTCGCTAATCTTCCATTGGGCCGTCTTTCATCTCACACTCACTACCTCTACATTGAATATTTTGCATACAACGATCAACTCACATGTTGATTTTTGCTGAAGGAGGAAAAAACGGAGAACCCGGAGAAAAAACCCTCGTGGCATGGTAGAGAACAACACATCTAACAAACTCTACTCACATGTGGCATCCACAGGGCTCGAACCAGTGACCCGACCCGTTGGACCACAGCGGTGAGAGGCGAACGTTTTACCGCTACGCCACCCATGCCACCCATTTACAGCATATAAACATCCACTGATAATGTGTAGTTTCTGTTCTTCAAAATGGTTGGTAGCCATGTTGGATGAATAAACAACAGACACTAACGAGGAATCTTTTGTTGAAGTTCATCCAAGATGGCTGCCGTGACGTCACATGCAAGCCAGTTAGTGCGCAAGCGCACGTGCTTAAAGATATTGATTTTTTTCACTCACCTGTGTTTCTCGAATGACATCATTTATTCCACCAAACTGACCTCTGACGTTGTTTATCAGGCCTAGGAACTGTGTATGCGTGGTATTCCATTCAATTAGAAGTTGGGTGAGGTTACGATGGTTATCCAATAGTCTTGAGTTCAATTCATTAGCAAGCGATGTTTGATTCATCAGCTATAAACAGGAATAAAAGAGTTTGTCCCATCAAGAAGCTACGTTTGACACACTGATAAGATTAAGATTACATGCAAGTGAAATTAAAGACGTCAGAAAGGATCATTTAACCTCCGTTTTGCGCCTTGCGTTGCCGTTTACACGCGTAGACGATTCGTTACCATAGACGTGAAAAGTCACCTTACTACGCCTAATGCCAGAAGAAAAGCACGTCATACAATTCTCATTGTCATCTGCCTTCTTCCGTTTCCCGTTTACATCAAGCTGTAACTCTCATCGCGGAAAAATTGCACGCAAAAACGAAATGTAATTACCCTTCGTGCCACTAAAGCAACAAAAGTGGTCAGGTTATCAGCATCGTTGGTATTTCTTTCAACAACGAGATGTTGCCAAGTGAAATTCCTGATCATGTGATGTGTAACACTCTCGTTAGAAGATTGTAGCATTTGGTTACTTTGTTGGATATTGGATGAAAACGTTGCAATCATATCGCGAATTAACAAGTCCAGGTCTAGAAGAAATAAATAAATATTAGTTAAAAGGGAGGACCAGTGAAGATAAACACAACAAGTAGCTGCGATTCAACGCGTTTTGATGTAAAAACGCAATTTTGCCCGAGTTTGATTTGTTTCCTTGCTCTGCTGTACCATATTGTGTCTTGTTGTGTTGTTGTGTTGTGTTCATGTTGTGTTGTGTTGTGTAGTGCAGGTGTTGTGTTGTGTTGTGTTGTATTGCGTTGCGTTGTATCGTGATGTGCTATGTTGCAAATTGTTGTGTTGGGTTGTGTTATGTGTTGTCATGTGATGTGTTGTGCATTTGCGCATTTGATCATATCCACATGGAAAATGCGCGTTATAAGTAATAAATATTATTATTATTATTATTGTGTTGTGTTGTGTTGTGATGTGTTGTGTTGTGATATGTTGTGTTGTGTTGTGTTGTGTTGTGTTGTGTTGTGATGTGTTGTGTTGTGTTGTGTTGTGTTTTGTTTTGTTTTGTTGTGTTGTTGTGTTGTGATGTGATGTGTTGTGTTGTGTTGTGTTGTGTTGTGTTGTGTTGTGTTGTGTTGTGTTTTGTTGTGTTGTGTTGTGATGTGTTTTGTTGTGCTGTGTGTTGCCTTGCTTTGTCGTGTCGTTTTATGTTACGTTGTTTGGAATATCAAAACCTGTTTATAACCCAAAACTCTGCACGATTTCACGTCTCCCTGCTTCTCTTTGCTACTTCTTTAATTTATCGTTATCAATCTCTCTTTTTGCGTGTCTATGTAAGCCTACAGAGAATAAGACAACGCCTTTTCCAGTGCCCACCTTTGATTTGAGCTTCTGCGTTCGACGTTTTCGAGTGCAGGTCCCTGATTCTCGTTAACTGCGACGCTACTTTACTAGATGCATTAGGAGATGAGGTCTTGAAAACTTCATTCTGAAATATATTGAGGAGGGTTAATTAGATTAACGACCTTGTAGGTGGGATGAATTGGTGGATAAGGAGTTCGGACTGTATATCGACACTATCTAAATCAGTCTAATAAAGCGATAATACCATATGAGTCTGTGGTAGAGCATCCAACAGGTATTTCGGAGAAGGTGTTCGATTCCTGTCAGGCTCGCGGACTCAGAATTTTTTCTGCAGTTTCTGAGTCACCCGTCGAGCGAGTGACCTGCTATTGTATATTTATTTTTCTCAGCATATTTTAAATTCTTTTTGTGGAGCTTACCTTCTCTTGTAAGTCGTAGTAGCTCTTGTTTACTTGAGGTAATTGCTGATTGTAGATTTCATTGTGTTTGCTCTGAGCAGAAGTGAGTCTGGTCATAAATTCGCTTGATTTAACCTTTCAGGAATAAAAGAGAAATTAAAGTTATAAAATTTGAGGTAAAATATCTCGTAATCTCGTAATATCTCGACTCACATCTCTAGCATGACCACATCTAATGCAGGGATTACTTCTCCAAAGTGTCCAAATTTCTACAAAGCCCATCTTTCAACTCATGAGCCGGGATGCAACTTTTTCTGAGCTATACTAGTATGTTCGTCACCGCAACAGTTACGTTCAAAAGTTGCATGTTTATGATGGAGTTGTACTTCTGCAACTTTTCTGCGCCTCGCGCAATATTGCAGGGGTGGACACACGGTGCAACTTTGTTACGCGCAATACTGCAGAAAAAATTTGCATCAGACGTACAGTAAATAATTGCAGTGTTGATATCCATTAGGGGTGCACACACGATGCAAGTGTTGCGTGCAATATTGCAGAAAAAGTTGCATCGCGTGTGCGACCCAATCGGCTGACGCGTTGCTATGTACGTTTCTACCCAACTCAAAACCTCTGGGAATAAGAACTTTTGTTCCACAAATTTTCACGTGATGAAAGACAAAGAATCTTATTCCCAGAGGTATTGAATTGGGTGGAAACGTACATAGCAACGCGTTAGCCGATTTGGTCCATTAACGCCAAAATTCCCGACCATTGAAGATCATGTGCGAATCCTTTCCCATTACAGTAGTAGCTGACAAAGAAAAGTTAAATTGAAGTACATACTGATGTTTGTTGTTCCATTGTTTCAATATTTTGCAACGGAGAATGAAGCGAAGCCAGATCAACCAGGCTATTTCCTTTGTCCTTTGTATCATTCAACTCTGATACTGTAGATTCTATTGATTTGAATAACTTGAGTACACACTCAGGACATGCTAAAAACAAAAGAAATAAAAGAAACGTTACTGATTTACAAAGACTCGAAAACGTTACGGGAATCGAAAGAGTTCCTAGCCTGCGTAGCTGGTGCTTCTATGGAAGGGGGTTGGGAGAAGAAGGGTGAAAGCACCTCCCTTCCCCCTCCCCCACCCTTCCCTCTCCCCCTCCCTGAGGGCTGGCCATGTAGGCTATAAAGAGCTGAGTCCCATGCAAGCGAGCTCGCAAAATACTTTTATAAGTGGTAATCAGAAACTTGCACGTTGTGGTTAACTTGAAATATTTCGTGTGTCGACCCCTGAGATTGCCGCGCATTATTCTTAAATGGGAGTGCAGTTGGGCATTTTCAACTTCCACGACTGTAAATTTTTCTCCCACCCTTTCACTCACGGAAAAATCCATACGCCTTTGGTTCACTTTTTTTTCTGCAAAAAATTGAGATAATGTTTTGTATCTTTACAAAAGTATTACTTACAAGAGCAGCCTTGGTCAGTAAAGTTAGTGAAGTATTTATCACAGCGATCGCACGCACGACCAGTGACTCCAGGTTTGCATTTGCATTGACCAATAGCATCATTATCACATATAGTGCCAGCTACTGTACCAGTCGCGTTACAGTTACATGCTGGGAAATCAAAGTGATTGATTCTTTTTAGTCCAAAAGTATAGGCAAGAGTAATTGAAAAGAAAATATAATAGAGGACGGACTAGATCGGTTTAAACGTAGATGGGGAGTAGGATGATTGGAATTTGAGCAAAAGGAAGATAAATTGACAAACAAAGAGACAAGCAGACAGACAGACAGGCAGTCAGTCAGTCATTCAGTCAGTCAGTCAGTCAGTCAGTCAGTGAGTCAGACAAATAGACAGACAGACAGCCAAACAAGCGAACGATAAACAAACGAACAACAACAACAACAACAACAACAAAACGCAAATAAATAAATAAAAAAGGAACAAGCAAGCAAACAAATAAACAAAAGATATATACAAACAAACAGATACAGGCACACAGCTGGACAAACAAGCAAGTAAACAAGGAAGCAAATAATTACAAACAAACAAATTACAAGCACAAACAGACAAGCAAACTAGCAGGTATAGCAAAAAATATTCATGCGTTCGGTAACGTCCACAGACAGACAGACAGACAGACAGACAGACAGATAGACAGACAGACACAGCAGAAAGCAAGCAGACAAGAATTCCAGTATGTCCAATAAACCCTATAGTTAATATTACCTTCACAAGTTTGGACACCAAGCCCGTAGTACCCTGACATACACGCGGAGCATTTCATTCCACCCGTTCCTATTTTACACTGACAATGACCTGTGTCATTGCACTGCATACTAGCTGAACCATAAACATTACATAGACAGTCCGTACATCCAGATGATCCATATCCAAATGTATTATTCTATAAAATTAGGAAGGGAGCATCGATGAGTACAATTATAATGGGAAATGCTGGAGTAGGCTCCGTAGCCTGAATTGAACATAACTATAGGGCGGGAGCTCCCCCAGATAGTCCTGCTATTCTTGGGTTGCATGTGACGTCACGGCAGCCATCTTGGATGAATTTCAACAAAATATTTCTCATTAGCGTGTATTGTTTGTTCATCCAACATGGCTACCGCTTCATTGTCTTTGGATTCCCGAAGGTATGGATGCAACCCAGCAATACAGTGTAAATCATTACTGACCGTTCATAGTTAGGGTCTGTTTATATGAATGCAAGTTATCCCTAGTAGCTAGGACAACTCTACTGGTTTCTTTTCCCTGGGGACCAAAGGGATATCACAGATGTCAGAGACAACTCGTCTTCATGCACATAAACATAGGTCCTTAGAGGGAAGCGGGAGCTCCTCCAAATGATATAAAGTCCGGGCTGTACTGAGTGAAGACCAATACTGAGCTTCAAATGCTTTCACAGTTTTTCTTCTTTCCTATTATCCTTTCCCGCTAGCCTGCGTGGCGGCCCTGGGGAGGGCAAGGGGAAGGGAGAGAGAAGGGGACTGGGGAGGAGGGGAAAGGAAAGGTACCTCCCCAAGGCCGCTACGCTGGCTATTTCCTCGTTCGTCCTTTTACTCTCCACCTTGACCTTATTATTTAATACTTTGGTCTTCTTTTCTTTCTTGCTCTCTTTTTCTCTGTTTTTGCTTTGTTTTTTGTTGTTGTTGTTGTTGTTTTTTTTATTCGTTAATTTTGTTTTGGGGATAAGACACTTTATTCGATCCATTCCTTCATTCTTTATCTTTTTATTTGTTTATTATTTTCTCCCTTCCTCTGAACTCCCACATGTTTTTCTTTGAGTTTTCTTCTCTTTTCCTCAGTTTCAATTTTCTGACTTTATTATATTACCTGACATCTATCACAAGTACGTCCTGATATTTTAGATTTACAAACGCATTGTCCTGTAACGACGTCACAGTAGTTGCTAAGAGAACCAGTTGAATTGCATTCACATGCTGTCAAGAAAAGACACAAAGAATGGTATCTTAACATGAACAATAAAGAAAACTCTTTTGATAGCTAACAGTATTCCATTGTTTGAGGCCCCTTTATTAGAGTGATTTTATTTAACCCGCGAAAAAAGATAACTAATTAATACGTGGATACTAGTCGATAAAAAATGGGTTTAGAGTACTACTAACTATTGATTTGCCAACTATTTTACGGGTTAAATAAAACTCTACTCTAGGAAAATACGATTCAATTTCTCTTGCAACGTTGCGCAAATTTTGAGCGTGTTCTGTCTACCTAGTCCTGTTAACCTAGGCCTGCGCGCAAATGATCTGAGAACGAAGCATGACCAGTGAAAGTCCAATTATACAAAAAGTTCATTTAAATGATGTAAAATCCAAATGGGGCATTACTCTACAGAAATGATAAGATTATTTCATATTCAACAATTCAACTTTGGTGCGCGCAACATTCCAGAAATACTGTATACTTATTGACTGAGTGGGAGGGCCGGACGGGAAAATATTGAGTGAAATATTTTCCTGCCCGGCCCGACTGAACTCAGTCAATAAACATTTTATCACATGACTTGATTTGTTGTTATAAAAAGTGCTAAAAAACTTCTCAAATACAAATAGAAATAAAGCGCGCAGAACGGTTACAAGAGAAGAGGTAGGATGCAATTTCGCGCATGCTGTCGCGCGCAAACAACAAACGCAAAAAATTATCATAGGTACACACCCCATTCCCTTCACCTTCTAATATAAATACCGTGACATTGCTGTGTAAGAGCATTCCCAAACGTCTCGTTAACACATCTCTCACAGTGTAATCCAGTAGTGTTGTGCTGACAGTCTAAGCACTGTCCATTCCTTAGACAATGGTCTGTATTGTTATTACACTGACACGGTTCACATGTACGACCAATTGTGTTAGCAGGACATTCACACATACCAGTGATTGGGTGACAAACACTGTTGGGACCTTTGCAAGCACACGCTAGAAAAGACATAGATAAATTGATAAGCCCTTCGTAATTCAGCACTTGGCTGCGAGGAAGGGTGATGAGCTACCCCAAACTTATTTATAATTTATTTATTTATATTATGGCTAAAGGTTTAAGTAAACGTAAAGCACTATATTAAACGTCGGTAGTTCATTCAGCTGGAAGCAAAGCTAGAAGATGGTCTCCCAGGAAGCCGACGGTGCGCTCATTCTACCCCCTCTCCACATCAGTGCTCAGTTTTATGGGTATTTAAAGCTACATAAAGCTACACGGAAAGCAAAGAAGTAGAAACAAGGATGTGAGGTCACTGAGAATCGAACCTCTCGCTCCGAAAGCCGCGCACTAACCAACTGTGCCATCTTTGCTCCTGAATAAACCTGGCTGTTCTACGATGTAAAGAAGAGGGCAGGAGGGGCACTATTGTTGTCTTAAATCGGTTGGTGTTCCTAATATTTTGCTAACATGAGTGTGCGGCGCGCCAGGATCTGGTTTTGGGCTGTCAAAATTGGTCAACTGTTTTTGGAGCAAAATGAGTTAATTTTCGATGCATGGTAAATAAACTAAAAATCCTTCAAAATGCACTTTTTCCTGTCTAGGCTAGGGTTTGCAAAAACGGTTGTTTTTTTCCGGTTTTGGACCGAATTTTTTTTAGAAATTTTCGGTCTTTGATCTGAGCCGCGGTGACATACCTATACAACCATTTTCTGACCAAGTACCTTACACCCCTCCCAACCCCAAGTACCCGCCTCCCCCATATACTCCAAGACCAACTCTATGATAAGGTCCTTCTAAAGACTATAAATTAATGACTGACTTACCTTGACAGCCGTCCTCAGTCATATTGTAAAAGCCAGGTTTACAGCGACTACAATCACGACCCTCAACACCAGGTTTACATTCGCACTGTCCAGCATACTCTTGACAAGTTGTGTGGTTAAAAGAGCCCATCTTGTTACACGCACAGGCTGAATATTGAAAATAAAAAAATTAGAAGTAAAGTAGAGCCTAGGAAACGGAATTTCTAAATCAACTCTTAAATTAATCTACAATCCGCGCCTTTTTGAATGACACATTTATGGAAGTTTGTTTAATTCAGTCATTCCCCCTCCCCCTATTCAATGTTGAGCTGAGAAAAGTCTCCCATCCTGGAATCTGACTAGTGGACAACATTGCTTAGGGGGCGAGGGGAAAAAGTCACAATTCATAACCGTAGAATTTTGACCATTTTTTCGAAAATGTGTCAATTCAAAAAGGCGCCGATTGTAAGCTCTACAAAGAGGAAGAGGCAAAATAGGAGCAGGGGTTGGCCTATTTATGAGCTGGAAATATAATTTGATGCACTTGGATAAGAATTTGGCCACAAAAAATGGGAAAGAGAAAATAATTACAATATTTTGATATTATTCTTCAGCAGGAGACTGAGACACGTTCGTCACGTGATGTGACATCTTGCCGCGCACTCTGTCTATTTTTAGACCGCCAGCCACTTGCGCGCGCAAGAATTTTTTAAAAATTTGCCATGATTTGCTTTCTGCGCGCGCTGGTAGCGTTCGAATTAGGTTCTAAAACTGGGCCAACACGTCACATTCAGATGTCGAGGGTGCTTATAAGGGCACAACTAGGGAGTCTCCTCCTTATGTTCTCCTGAACCAAGAAATGAATAAACGAAAAATCTTGCAACTTGTAAAAAGGTACCTAGTCTGGCTTGCACCTTCTGAGCTTTAAGCTAAAAAACGTTTTAGAAGCTGAATATGAAAGGCAATTCTACTTACGTAAGGAGCCATTGTTGAATGCAACTGTCAAGCTAAATGCACTAGAAAAGCATAGGGGAATATTTCTGAAAATTTAAAGTAAAGCATGTGGTGAGCTCACATCCTATTTATGTGATTTGTTCTTTTCTTTATTTTTTCAGATATTCTTCATTCATTCATCCTTGTCTGACTATTTACTATTCCCCCCCTCTACATTCATAAACTTCCAGTTGTATCCTTCCACCCTCCCCTCCTCAATTCCCTCTTTCCTTCCTTCGTTTCTTCATTCTTTCTTTTCTTTTCTTCCTTCCTTCCTTCCTTCCTTCGTTTCTTCATTCTTTCTTTTCTTTCCTTCCTTCCTTCCTTCCTTCCTTCCTTCCTTCCTTCCTTCCTTCCTTCCTTCCTTCCTTCCTTCCTTCCTTCCTTCCTTCCTTCCTTCCATCCAATGTTTCCTCCTTCCATCCCTCCTTTATTGTTCCATACATTCTTTACTAAAACAACTTCATTTTAAGGGGTAGGTAATAAGTACTTCATCTGGTTTTCAACGTCGCACTGGAATCTAAACGCTGCTCTCTGCTCAAGTATGTTCGCCTCGATGAAATCTTTGGGAAGGGCAGTGACGCAATCCTGCATGAAATCAAAGCGCCTCGTGTTAGTAATATGACTTTTTTCTATTCATAAATTGTATTTTTTTTTTGAAAACCAATTCACTAAGGGTGCACTTAATTACATTGTTGGGACTAGTTTAACATCGCTGCAGGGTTATTGCCTTCTTGCCGGTTTGCATAACGATTTTTAATGATTTTCGCATGGGAAGTCTTCTCTAGGATAATAGAGTAATTTAGCAAACGCAACACGACGCGGAAGCAGGACGTTAGATGACGAATTTATCGCATTCGTTTGTTGCGTGACTGCCGTAACACGTTCAGGATACCATTTCGATTCACTTGTTTTCACGTCCTTTCCTTGACGGCGACGACGTCAACGGTCATTTTTAATAAAATTCGTCAGCGCTCGCGACGTTCTTTTTACGTGGCGTCGCGTGTTTGATAAATCACTCTAATTTTAACCAATTCTTCATCACAGGACATAATGTAATACCAAATTGCTTCATGTAAAAGCGCTAGTAGACTCAGGACAGAGTAGTTGACAGCACAATCAATCATCCCGAAATATGTTCAGTTCTATGTAAAAACGCCCTAAAATCAGACTTACCAATTCTTTTTCACTTGTAGCTGTAATGTTGATGAAATAGTTGCCTTGCGGCAGATCACAGTATTGGTTATCCACACATGAACGCAGTAAAGATGTAGCTTCACTAGTTGTGCTTTCAATGGAGACAATTTGAGAGGCAGCCTTCTCTATTGACGATACAGTTCTGATCATAAGCTTATAGGAGCTGTTTTTAGGGATGGACAATTCTACAGATAAGTGGTTCTGTAAAAACAAAATGTAATTATTAGTGCTGTCACTAAATGATAATAGAATGAATTAGCAAACGCGGCGCAAAGCGAGAACAGGACATAAGACGACGAATATACTACATTCGTTTATTGCGTGACAACGTCGGGGTAAGTACTGGTTGTATGCCACACCAATTGTATCAATAGATGATATATCCAATGATATACAATAATGGGGTGTACATACACTTGGTGTTGCATACACCAAGTACTTACCGACGTCGCCATGATACCGCGTTCTGGACGCCCTTTCACTTGTGTTGGAGTCCTCTTTTTGAGTCGTAGTTCCCCCTCCCCCTCCCTTTGCCCATGCCATCCCCCTTTGACGTTGCGACGTCATGACGGTAGTAACGCAACGAACGAATGTAATAAATTCGTCGTCTTACATCCTGTGCTCGCGTTCGCGTTTAATAATCCACAGCCGGAGCATCCATTTGCAACATTGTCACTGTGAATTCCCTCAAGAAAAAAAAGTGCGTTTATCTATGTTTTAAAAGGAAGAATATTAGACGGATTTCGAGCGTAAGTTGGTCTGTTCGCTCCTCAGTTGGGCTTCCTGTGGTTGTAGCTCAATATATGCGTGCTGAATATTTTTAGAATCTTTAAAATTTATTAGCACTCACCGTTGCATTCGTGTAAGGATATCTACATGCACTAATAAAATGGAGATCAGGGTAGTAGTAGCCCCTCGCAACTCTGTTAGGAAAAGAAATGGAAAGGATACACGGTCAGTTACTACATAATAGGTTTTCTATTTTCATAATAAATGATGTATAGACGTAAAATACTTGAATTTATAAAGAGAAAACCCATCCATCGATGCGTTGTGCTCGTCAGTCCTACATAAAATGTACATAAACTTGCTTATCACACCTTCCAGCAAGCGCGTTTGTTTAACACGCAACCGTGGACGACCATGGCCGTTTTCGTATGAGTGGGAAACCATATACGCGCCGTACCGTAACCGTGTCAGTGCCGTAATGTCTATCAAAACATTAGCCTCCTCCGCAGGCAACCTTTTGGGCTTCCTGTGCGAAATTTTGAGAAGAAAAAAGACTGGGGACGAAAAGGAGGAGGGAAAAAAGCGCCCAGGCCACTACGTGTCTTTAACACAGGAGGCCCAAAGCGAAAAAGCGAACAGTTGCCTGGCGGAGGAGGCTATAAAAACATTTGAAATTCCAGCCGTAATCGCACCATGCGAAGCCGTGCCGTTGTCACAGTCATACGAAAACTGCTCTATTGCAAGGTATCGGCGATCTACAGGAAATCGAGCGCCACCTGAAAGTCTGGAGCGGTGTACTGGGCTTCCGCTGCTGTCGTACTGTTTGTGCCACAGGGAGCCCGGCTTTATTCAGCTATGTTTCTATACTTTATCGAAATGCTAATATTGGGATTCCTGTGGTATGAGATCGTTAATGTACGATCGACATCCGGTAAGCATGCGTGTAATATAAAGCCGTTTGACACTGCTAGTTCGTAAGCCGATAGGGGATTACGTTTATTGACTTTCGTAACGCATTCTCTAGTAACCACCTACACTGAGTGCGTTACTGATTCGAATATAATCCCCTTATCAAATTACTGTTTCAAGGAACGCCCGATAATCTGATTACAACTCTGTTACACGATACTTCAAAACGATCTCATATGCCACAGGAATCCCAATATTTGCGTTTCGATAAAATACAGAAATATAGCTGAATAAAGCCGGGTTCCCTGTGTTTGTGCTTATGATTACATAAAAGAAGAGTAAGATATTAGTTGTTGAAAACCGTAAACATTTACCGGTTACAAGTCCTTTCGATGACATTAGGCCGACATTGACACTGTCCTGAAACTTTATCGCATTTGTTTTGAGGGTACGTTCCTCCTTCATCACATTCGCAGGCTAAAATATTAGAATTATTTAAGAGATTAATTAATTTTATTTAAAAAATAGTTCATTTTTTAATACATCTATTCATTCAAACAGCAACTTAACCGACCACTAAGACCAACCAACAACTGCAATCAGCAGCAAAACCAACAAATCACCAACAACCTAGTCAATCAACTAGCCTCAATTTATATCAGTCAGCCATCCAACGCTATCAGCCAGATAGTCAACAAAGCAACTAATTGACCAACCAACTTACCAACCAACTTACCAACCAACCGCTATCCAGCCCACCAGCCAACTAGTCAACCAACAACTAATTAACCAACCAACTTAAATTACCAACCAATCAACCAGCCAATCGATTAACCAACCAACCATGACCAACCAAATAACCAACCAACAAACACATTAACCAACAACCATCCAACCCATCAGCAAACCAGACAACCAATAACTAACTAATTAACCAAGCAACCAATTATCAAGCGAACCAATTAACTAACCAACCAACCCAACCAACCAAACAACCACCGCGCAAACCAACCAATCGACCAACCAACCAACCAATCAACCACCTTAATTTATTTTATTTTTTATTTGTTTGTTTGTTACAATCATGATTAATATAATATAAATGATAACTTACATTGGCATCCAGTAACGCTATCGTTTCTCAGGTTATAGTAACCATGTTTACACTGACTGCAGTCTCGTAGTTCTACATTGGCTTTGCAAGGACATTGTCCACTGGAATTCTAGTATAAATATATAAAGATGAATACAATTAATAGATAAATTTTGTATGAAACAATAAGGGTACAAATGGGTATGAATATCAGGAAATACTAAAAGCCTTTACAGTATTTCAGTTCTCTAAGTATCTTTATGAAATTGAAGTATATTAATAAAAGATTAAGTGCTAGAGGAGAACTCCCACCGATCGAGCTGTGTACCTACAGTCGATTGCCCTTACAAATCAGAGAACAAAATGAATTTAGTTCTCTGACTTTGGTGGCATTCGTACCCTGACGACCCAACTGCGTCGTTCATTCATACTTCAATATCATTCTTTCTCAGTGTTTTTCATATATCTTTGTGATATCTTAAATTTGGACAGAGAATAAGTCAAATATTGGACCTTGGCGTACCATGATATATTTCTTTCAAATAAAAACTTGAGAAGAATTACAGCCAAAATCGTTTCATCGCGACAAGCAAATTACAAATTTTGTAATCAACCAAATTTCAAATCATCCAATCACTGGACGAGTTCGTGAAAGCTCCGCCCCCAAGAATGATGGACGGATCAGAAAAGACCAAAATCTTACCGACGTTGGAGGTCGCGATGCAACGATTTTCGCTGTAATGTTAGACCTCTTTGTCTAGCTTTTGATGAGTGTAGTCAGAATTCTGATATAGCTAGTACACTAAAAGAAATGGCATGAATTACCGTATTACAAATGTTGGATGCATTCACTGTTCCTGGCTGATGACATCTGCATTCTAGAAATAAAGATAATTGAATGCATCGTATTCAAGTATATTTATTATCAAATATTAGTGCAGGCTTTAACTATCTTTCGCAATATCTATCCATGTAATTTTTGTTTGTGTCTCCTCGTAGGATCTCATAGCAATTGAGGTCTGTTTGAAATATTCTACCTGATACATACCCCTATTTCAATAAACGTTGTCGGCAAAAGCCTACGCGACTCACCCGAAAGGGAGTGTGGATAGAAATTACTATAGAGCTATTAAAACCACACCATAACTCAACTTCAGCTTGCCATGACCTAATACATCAAAGAGCTTCATTTGCTGATGCTAAAATCAAGACCAATGCGAAAAAGAGAATAAAATTTTGAACTACGCATACTCCTTTTCGGTCTAGTCGCGTAGGCTTGAGACCTCTCGTACGACAACCTTTTTTGAAATCGGTATATATGTAATGTCTATAAGCATACGCACAAGAATCTTTTTTTTTTCTTTTTCTTTTTTGTGCTTGCGCATGCTAATTTTGTGAAAACCAAGCTGAGTTATCCGTTTTTTAGTTCCTGTTAAAAATTAACTTAGGTGTGTTTATGGCTATATTTTTCGAAGTGTAATACACGTACCAATGCACCCGTTGGGATTCTCTTGCGTCATGTTATAATATTCTGGCTTGCACTCGTGGCATTTTGAACCGATGACATTAGCCTTACAATAACAATCTCCAGGTTCCTAAATAGGAAAAAAGACGCAAGCCGCTTGCATTAAATGTAGTCAGTTACAAACTGCGTATACTGCAGTCCCACTTATATCAGGCACTGTAGTTGTACATCAAACACAAAATCCCGGGAAAATAAAGTTTCAGATACCTGAGCAATAGTTGTTTGCAACGTTGCCTGCATGCAACAAGCCACGCATGCGCAGTTTCAACCCTCTACTTTTTCCAAATTCCCCAAAAATCCCCCTTTGGTGGGACTCAAGGGAAAACTCCACTTACCTTGCCTGGATGTTTGGATAACTCATCTTCATCTGGTACACAATCAAGGAAAGCAAGACTAGACACGTTTTGGGTACCTTTGTCATCGCAATTGCATTCTGAAGAAAAAATACATGAAGCTTAATGCTAAGCATTCCTTTCGAGCTCTCTTAATTTCATCAGACAGAGAAAATCTTCGAGTTACTTTAAAAAAAAATTAGTTCAAATTCAATCAAATTCGATATCAGCGCGCGCGTGCAAAACATGCGCAAACGTTATGCGCACGAATGCGCGAGCGTATTACCTTAATCGCATTTTTGAGGACGTCTTATATCATATACACCTCTTTGTAATCTTAGACTTTTTATGTTGGGTTGCCTGTGTGACTGGTAGAAAGAGACTTGGCGTTCAAACACAGGAATCCCAAAAATCGCCAATTGTATACCTGATAATCCCGAAGTGTATACCTAGTTATACCAAACAGCCGTAATACCATATATTAAAGAATTCAATTATTAGCCCCACCCTATTTCCAAGACTCACTTTGACATGCATCTTCTCTGGTGTGGTCTCGTCCTCTCGGTCTAAAATAGAACACTTCACATTTCTCACAGTTGATGCCACGAGTGTTGTTCTGTAGACATTAACATTTGCAATAAGACAAATTCTATTAAAATATATATTTTTACAACTTAATTATACTTTTATTTCAGCCAAATCGACTATTTTATTGACAGTGAAAATTAGCAACAATTCACTGATTTTGTGCAAAAAATCAGATTTTAAACGTTGCACAAATTTTATTTATATTGCATTTTTATAATTTCTTTACTAAAACATAAAGTTAATCCTAAGGAACCCAGGGGCAAGATTCTCTCTTTCTCGTTTCTCGCTCCCAGAAAAGATACCTCTTGGAAAGTTATTGTCTGTTAGAAATTGTTCCGGAATTGAATTAAGTTGAAATTCAATATGGCGGCTCTCAAAAACTCCAACCAATCTGATTGGTCGATCCGCTGGCCATGAGGTCGACCAATCAGAATAGAAATAAATTTCGATGTCCAGAATAAGCTCTAATAGACAATGTTCCCAGGGTTTTTTTATGGGCCGGAGCGAGAAACGAACGACAGAATTTTATCCCTGAGTTTCCGAAGATACTCAAAGTCGTATGATACCTTGCAATTTTGACAAACCCCACCACCGCTCTTGTTGCCATGGATATCAAGACTCATCTTTAAGTCGTTTACAGTCTGATTGTAGACACATGCGTCAGAGTGATTAAAGCAATTGCATGCTAATTATTCAGAAAGAATACCAATTAGAAAATATAAAAACGAAACAATTAAGGGAATTTTCTAGGGAACGTTTTTCTGGCTTTATATCTGATTACATACTGCTAGCTGTAAGCTGTAAACTCATCATGACAAAAGACAGATAAAGATAAAATGAAAATCGAAGTAAAAGATAAATAGCACTATGCTCTTTTGAAACAGATATCTCTTTTCTCACTTTCTTTTCCCTTTGAACGTAACGCGCGCAACACGTGTACAGCGTGCGTCCACCCTAGCCACAGTAGCAGTTCTCTACTTACGCAATATTTTATAGTTGTGCGAAACTGCTCAGGAGGTGAACACACTGTAATTTCTAGATATCAGTGTTCACAACTGCTATAGGGGTACACGATACAACTCGGTTGTGCACAACTGTTGCAGGGACAATGCAACTTCTGTTGTGCGCAACTGTTGTAGGAGTGAACACACGATACAACTTCTGCATGTTTCGCACAACTGTTGCAAGGATAAACACACGATGCAATTTCTGCTGTTTGCAACTGCTGTGTATAACTGCTGCAGTAGTGAACATGCACACGGTGCAACTTCTGTTGGGCGCAAAATCGCATCGTTTGTCAATGCATCTAATGTCAGTGAAAAAGACGGAAAATTTCAGAAAAATTAAACAATAAAAGAAGTCCGTCTTACGTTCACATGATGTACTGTTATCAATACTCCATGGTGCAAGTGAGCCAGCAGACCAAGGTTTCTGGTTGTACAGTGGACAGCACATCTCACAGTTTTCTCCACATGTGTTTCCTTGACAAACACAAGACCTTCGTTTGGTTTGCTCATCTTGAGGGCAGACATAACCATCTCCATGGCCATTACAGTTACAACGCGCAAAGAACTCGATTTCTCGTACAGTGTAATGGTTCTGTAAAAATATAGATTAATATATTAATATTAATATAAGAATATATTACTCATTAAGGTCCGGTAATACGAGCAACAAAATCGTGCAACTTGTCGCGCAACAGATTGTTGCGTTGCAAGTTGCAGAGCAAATGTTGCTCGTATTACCACCCCGCGCGCAACAAATTTCATTTTTTGCAAAAAGTAGACAGTTCTTCTACTTCGTTTAACAAAGAAAAATTGCTGCGCGCGGGGTGGTAATACGAGCAACACGAGCAACATTTGCTCTGCAACTTGCAACGCAACAATGTTGCGCGACAAGTTGCACGATTTTGTTGCTCGTATTACCAGACCTTTACTAGATTTTGCTAATAGAGTGATCAGTTTCACTAATTACCCCGTGTAACGAAATCTATTTATCAATGTGTAATTGTCAAATATGTACACACAAAGATATTGAGATAAGGTTTAAAAATATGTGATATTGTTTTCGCTTGATTAAGTGAAATCACTCTTTAATTAATGTTAAAGAGAGAAATTCAAAGGAATATCAACTGGAGCTACATAAATAATGTGAGACGCCGAAATAAGAGGCTTCAACCCAAACGGGGTTGTGGCTATAGAGAGTTCCTGGAGTTTTGGAACCTAGTTCACTGCGAATTGCTCAAGATTTTGAATACTACTACACTGAATAAACTCAAAATTAACATTTACCGCACGGAGGAAGATCTGGGGCTATCCCAAGTGTCTTTGCACTGATGATGGCTGACGTATATAGCGCTCATATTAATGAAAGCAAATTTCTTGTTAGCAGTGTCTTTATAAAAGAATCCTGACGAGATTCTTTCATCTGGCCTCATTTGCCTACTCACCTGAACTCGAAAATAAAACTGATATTTGTTAAGACCCGTTTTTATCAAAGTTCGTAGAGGAAGCTTTGATATACAAACGAAGAAGTATAAATCCAAATTTCAGACGTTAAAACAATTACTTATCTTAATTTTACTGATGTTTGAAGCCTTCGTCCCAGTATTGTACATTTTATACGTATCTTTCAGATTATATATTCTTCAGAAATAGAAAAACTGGCATCCAAATGAACGCTATCAGTAATGATCATCGAGGCAAAGAGAATTGAAAATCTCTAACTGCAAGCAACACTGTGCAAAAATAATTCAGCGGAACGACTTTAGCGTTACAAAGAATCTTCAAACTAATAGATGAATTTGGGTTTGATTGGTTCCTATGTATCCCAAAGGAATTTGGACAAACATATTAGCATTATAATAAAACTTCGCCGAATAGACTACCCCAATTAGACATTAAAATTATTAAGTGTCTAAATAGCGCAGCGGGCTAAGGTGATATCTAAAGGTATGAACTAGGGTTCGGATATCGTCTCCCTCCCTGGCCTTCGGGCTAAGATAACTGTTATATGTAGCACCGGGATAGCGTGGATGGGGCCGAAATCTTCATCCGTAACGTAAGTCGATTCGATGTCTCAGCTTCTTAGAATGTCTCGGGAGAATCGTCCCATCCTTCATTTCAATTTTTTTCTGTTTTTCATGATTTGTTCATATTCTTACTTCGCGTCCGGGGGGGTGCCTATTTAGGAGTTACAGGTTCGAGTCCTGCCGATGTTTTTTTTTTTTTTTTTTTTTTTGCAGTTTTTACTGCACTGCTGCTGCTGTTGTCCCACTACTACATTTTTTACTCAAAGTATTTGAGTTTTATTCATTTATTTTTAATAAGCCACTTTCTTACCGTGAAGACTGGGTACGAGGCCATTCAATCAGTTTGCTGCTTAATCTATGCATATTTTTCTGATTTATTCATAATTGGGTCTAAATTCATTTCTTAGCTTTCTTTATTAGGTTGTACGTATCATCAATTTTCTATAACCTTCCTTTCTTTTTGGTCAACCTGCCTTTTTTGGACTCTCTAATGCCTAATAATACTTGCATAATACTTGCAACTACCCATTTTAAGTTAGACTTTTTAAATCTCCTTCAAGTACAGATGAGGTGCATTTTGGCTCCTTTAAAGCTGTTCATGCAGTTGAGAAAACAGCCATATTTGGGTTTTGTTTTGTTTTGTTTACTGTCGACTCCTATCATGCGTGCATGGTCCTTAGGGAGTGGGAGGGGGAGGGGAGGGGAGGGAAGGAGAAAGTCCCCTTCTTTCTCCCTCTCCCTCCCCCTCTCAGGAGCCTGCCACGCTGCACGCTATGAAAAGCCTATGCTTTTTTATACGATTTTAACTTACGAATTTGAAGGATATTCTGTCAAACGGCAAGTACATATTACGGAATTCAAATCGTAGATTGGTGACCTTTAGCCATGCCTAGTTCAAAAGAAGAAAAGAAAAATATATACACCTATTTCAAAAAAGGTTGTCACCGCTAAGAGCGATAGGCGATAGGTAATAGGTCATTCCAAGACCGCAAAGCACTATTGATTTCTAATTGATTTACATATGAATTGCCAAATATTTGATGGAAGAGTGTAAAGAAAGATTTAGGATGGCTTAATTAAGAAATCAATAGTGCTTTGCGGTCTTGGAATGACCTATTACCTATCGCCTATCGCTCTTAGCGGTGACAACCTTTTTTGAAATAGGTGTATATATCCAGTCAGCAAAGGGTAAGTGTTATATGGTTGCAGAAACAGTAATTTCGATTCTATGCATTAAAAAAAGATCCATAAAGATCTATCGAGCCAAGAGACCATAATAGTAAGAGAGCGAAAAAACTTGCATTGTGAATAGTGCAGTGGTTGTTCAAACGAGACAAAATTTTATTGCATCACAGCATGTATACAATTTGTCTGCGCATGTCTGTGTTTTGGGCTTGAAATTCATTTGCATATCGAATGCAAGAAATTAAATGTTGACACGGAATATTTGGCTGGCTATCTCGTTCTTCAAAATTATGTTCAACTACCGAAATACTAAGATAACTGAAACATGAGCAGTCTACCTACCGCTAGTGCGCTGTGGATAATTATCCAAACTGAAGGCACTCCAGATGGGAAAATATCGCGCGTCAAAGTCAGTAGAAAGTTGTGAGAAGAACCACAACTCCGCACTTTCGAGTAATATTGTGGGCGCAAAATTTATATGTAAGGTACGTTAAGCAGTGGAAGCCATTAACAACAAGTTACTGTGTAGATTAGACCTGATAAAGGTATTTTAGACTCCATCGATCGTTTAATAATTAGCCATGTTTACTGGAATGTCGTACTTTTTCGCTCAAAATTCTTGCAATTCACTTTCAAAATTTTACATCTTAGACTGCGCCCCCCAGCAAATTTATTTAGTAATTCGCTTTTTCCACGTTTCTTTCTTGCAAAACTGAGCTTTTTTAGTCCAAACTCGTGGTCCCTACATGTGATCTAAAGCATTTTTGTGAACGTGTTTCCAAGCACGTTGTTTGCATGCAAATTTCAGCGATGAATTTATTGCTCTTTTATAGAGTATAAAACGCTGCTTCATACGGCACAAACTGTATGCCTCACCATGTATAAAAATAGGTCATTAACTTCTAGATAAATGTTGCAGATTATAAAATATAGGCTACCGAATTTAGTCAATTTTAACAAGGCTTGAACCCGGCTGTAAACATTGCTTGAAATCACATGGCGGGACCAGGAGTTTCCAGCAAGAAAGCTCTGGTTTACAAAAACGAAGCATGGAAAAAGCGTATTATTAGATAATTTTGCTGGGGGGCGCTGTCAAAGATGTAAAATTTTCAGAATGAATTGCAAGAATTTTGCGCGAAAAAGTACGAGATTCCAGTAAACATGGCTAATTATTCAACAATCAATGAAGTCCAGAGTACTCTCATTGGATCCAATTCCAACAGTACCATGTTGGTAATAACATCCATTACTAAATTTACCTTATACATGAATTCAAAGCCAACATTATAACTCGAAAGTGCGGAGCTCTGGTCCTTCTCACAACTTTCTACTGACTTTGACGCGTGATATTTTCCCATCTGGAGTGCCTCTGATCTGGATAGTTATCCACAGCGCACTAGCGGTAGGTAGACTGCTCATGTTTTAGTTGTCTCAGTATTTCGGTAGTTGAACATAATTTTGAAGAACGAGATAGCCAGCCAAATATTCCGTGTCAACATTTAATTTCTTGCATTCGATATGCAAATGAATTTCAAGCCCAAAACTGAGCACGCTCAAAGTGCTGGCAAGGCAATGCAACTAATCCTTAGCAAAACTGAAATCGTCGTTGCAAGCTAAGTAAGCCAGACTTGCGTTCTAGTTTGTTCGGGCTCTTAATATTGATAGTCTCTTAATAGAGAGCAAAACTTACCAAAACTTCTGGAGTATATTCACCATTTTGAACTCCTTGTGATCGCCGAGTTAAATCAACTTCAATCTACAAACAGAAATATAATAATTAAGCTAAGGTGGTCTTAATAAAAAGAAAACCTTTTTAGTTTTCCTCAAGTACAATCAAATATTAGACTTCCAGAACTTATGTATATGCAGGCTACCTCAATTTTTCGTTTTTAACATTACTTTAATTTTTGGCGGGAAAACACGCGCGCGCTCCGGTATTTTCCCGCTATTTTCATATGAAAGTAAACCGCTTCTCATTGGTGCATGAGAGGAAAATGTGGACTGTCGATTTCTTTAATTTTCACACAGGTTTTACTAGCTAATATTGTCAGTATAATCATCAGACAATCATACAACAGATTATAAAAAGTACCGTTTCGTTGTAATCTAGAGCATTAATGCTATCATAATGTTGACAAAGGACTCTGTCCACTCGATCGATATTGATTCCCTTTGAGTAGTGCGTAACGCCAAAGACGCCTGGACACTCTGTGCTTTCTGGATGCTTCACCAAGTAATGGTAAGGAGAAAATGTTGCACCATAATCAATTGATTTGAATACTTTAATGGCACCTGGACGACGTTGCAGACCAAAAGTCAACACGATTTTGGTGGCAAAGAACATCTGGTTGAAAAGAAATGAATATGATTAAACGTTGGGCATTTTTCAGTAACGCAGTTACACTATGCCATCAGGGTCTAACCCCGCACCATCACGCAGGAAACCTTTTTAACAGTTAATCGCAATTGACTGCAAATTTAATAAAATCTAATAAAATGGTTTGCAATTTCCGTTGTCAATCTAGTATCAAGTCACTGACAAAAAGAACTCAGTATATTTTTGCATTATTCAACTAAACGGGCGGCCCATGCGAACTTTATTCTTTATCACCTATATCAATCTCCATCATCAATTTTATCATCATAATCATTATCATCATCATCATCATCATTTTTATTACAAGCGCTAATGGTAGTCCATGAGGATCAGCACACATCGATCAAATCGTGTTCCTATGTGAAAAGTTGTCGTTCGCACGGCTATCAACACTCTATCTATTTATCCGCAATTTACCTTATTTGAGAATCACGATAGAGTAGAACCAGTTTTGTTGATTTTCCTGTCGTTTAGTGCCTTAAACTGTCTAAATATGAATCAAAACTTGCAGATATTGTAGCGATGAAACGCATACGATCATAAAAATGGCTTAGAAACCTCGCATTTCGATAAACAGGAGGCCCAGTAGTAAAAACACAGGGAACCCGAGCGAACGACAACAATTGCTTGGAACAATATAAAATAAAATTGTTCTATTTACTTTCATATAAAATGATTGATTAAATCTAAGACTTCCATACCCTATTTTTTATATCATACTGTTAGCTTGAATAATAGATAATAATATTATTTTCGAGAATATTCGAGCTAACGGTAATGCAACAACCGAGTTAACTCTAGTTAGGCAGTTTCAATAAATTTTTCAAACATTTCATAGTTACATTGGTAGTTTATAGTTCTTAATTTTTATCATAAATAAACATCAAAATATTTTTGACCAGATACCTGTTGAAAGTCGATCTGTATATATGCTTTTTCTTGTTCAAAAGTTTTCCATGCTGTTGATTGCCAGAATGTGGTCATCGACCCATCAACCAGATAAGAAGGAGGATGTGCATTTTGAGGATCGCTAGCATTGCAGATCTCAACAATTCTATTTGACGGAGTTTTATCCGCTTCAATAATCGAATGAAAGTCTTCTGGAGGTGACCCGCAAGTAAAGTTTGCACTGACAGGTTTCTTGTAGGCGACATTCAATCGATTTTGAGACTTGGCAAAAGATGCCATCCAAAAGGCAAACACGAGAAGAAATAGCACCCTCATCTTCTCGAGTTTCTCTCTTTCGAGGGGAAATTTTCCTTTTCCTGAGTTATTTTTAAAATCACCGTATGTTGTTGCCAAAAATGTCTGAATGTTAATAACTTATTAAATTATTCATTAGATTTTAAAACGACGCTTATTTGCGAGGAGTTTTGACATTTAAAGGTTTCGTCTTAACCGCATAAAAGTCCACAAAATAAAAACAAATTCGACCACGAATTCCTAGATGTTACAACAGTCATATATACATATGCATTTGGCGAACTGAAACTGCATGCAATATATTGCAACTGAACTTCTATTTTCAGTAGCCGTATTTGTTTTTAGTGCCAAAGACACTCCCGAAATCGGTGCCACATCAGAATGAGCAAGATTACGTATTAAGTGTCAGTCTATGTCGTATAGCTCAAAATTGTAGTTGTAGATATAGCAGTTGGGAAATCATACCCAAAATAAAAGCAACTCAAAATGAATTAAATGGATGGCCATTCAAAATTGTTCATTTTGCTATTTTGCTTATTTTGCAAGAATGACTCCTTGAGCTGATATTTGGTAAAAAAAATATTTCTAATATTTCCAAAAATACTACGCTTAAACGTCAGTTAACGTAACACCTCACAACATATCTGAAAAGCAAAAGCCCCTAGCATTTATGTAAAACTTTAGAATTTTCGTGGACTGGAGAAAAACATCAGTCACACCATGGCCAGCCCAGTGTTCCAGACAACATGGTAGACAAAAAAGTCAGTACGATTTTTTTGGAAAAAACTTCCAGCTTTAGACGCATTGATTATTCCCATCTATATATTTATCACTAAAAAATATTCCTTTAGCTTGAAGCCGGCTATACTTAATGTACTAAAATCTCTAATTTGACACTGCTAGCTCACTTGTTTCATAATATGGAAAATAGTAAACTATTTGAACTGGTAATATTTTATCTGCAACACAAATGCATGCACCTTCAACGGTGACGGACATCTAGTGCTTGTTGCGAGAAAACCTGTTTAGTGTTGTGAGTAAACTCGTGGATGTAGTATAAACTAGTGTTAAATTAACAATATTCCTCACAGTGGTATAGCTTATAATTCATAACTTATAGTTTAGCTCTTTTGTAATAAAGCAGAATTATTAATGTTTTAAGATATCTTTTATTAGAAAAACACTGTTTCACCGCTTTTTTTCTCAGTGTGTTTCAAAATTGACAGCCATGTTGTTTCCATTCTCCAGCAAGCACAAAATTACTAACAAATCGTCACATTAGTTTACAACGATTTCAATTAAATTAAATACATTTTATATTTTGAGGGACTATTGCAGTCACTTCACACGTTATATTAATAAAAATTATATTATATTCTAAAATAAAAACGTATTTCTCTTAACTAGCGAGAACAATATACCAATCGTTATCGATCCGTTTCTATGGTTTCAAAATGCCAAGTTCGGTATAAATGAATAAATCATCAATATTTCTAATCAAAATGTCTTCTCAATGATACTAATGTATCATTATATTGTAAATAAAAACACTCAATATTGAAAATCTGATTACATGAAATACCATAACTTGCCATTAGAACATTCTCAAACCATAGAAAATAACCCTTCGGTATTTCATTACTAACTTTGGTTTGTTCCTAAGAAACAGCTATAATTATCCTGATTTCAAAAGTTATAAAAGCGTGTCAAGTTTTACTTGTCTTGAAGATCAGTTGTGAACAAAAAGGCCGTTCAATTCTGAGGTTTACCATGATGATGATAATAATGCTCTTGGCAGCTGCCCCCAGTTTCAATTTGCCTATTGTCTATTGCTATTCCTCAAGCTTCCTGCCGATTGTAGAACATTATATGGATGTTCGAAAAATTGGAAAAAATCAACTAATACGTGACGGTTGGAGAGTAACTGAAATTCAGTAGAAAATACTACAAATCTAAACTCCATGATATATTGCATGATAAAAGCTCTTGAAACTCAGTAACTGAACTGATTTTCGTCTCGTCTTCTGGGTATAAAATTAAACATGTCTTTTATAAGTTCACTTATAAGAAGATATCTGAGCAGTTCGTGGAACGAATTAAAAGTCTCGAATGTTTTAGAGACATTTATTTTGTTTATGAAGGATTTTATGTTTGTATATAACGCTACCCAACTGTCTCCAAAAGTGCGAATAAAAAGGCATGCCTTCGTTGCGAATATAGCGTTTTGTGTTGTGCCAATTAATTATTAAAATCACAAAACCAATACCTGCTAACAAACCTGCAATGCTGTCAGCCCAAGAATGCTTATTTGAACATTATATGAATTTGTTAATAACTAACTTTCAACAAAGAATTGAAAAAATCCGATATTTTTCCATAGAAGAAAGAGTATAGTATAAAATTGTGGTCTATATTAGTTTTGACATTGACTTGAAGTGGCGAGATGGTTAAAATTAACGTTTTTATCAGCTGATTGTTTATAAACAAGGTCAGCGGATTTCACCAAAATCCCGCCAACCGACGCTTCTTTTATGCGCACCAACATTGCGCACGTAATCATTGCAGAGAGACAACGAAAGCAGGAAAGATGTCGGACGAGGAAAATCGAGGTTTTCAGCCATTTTCTCTTAAAATATCTCACCGATTATTGTTATTTTAGCCTCATTATATTCCTAAGATGCAGATATTGAGTTCTGATGGTTTTAATGTTGTGTTTTTTTACGTTGTTTCAGATGGCGATACCGGCAAGAAGAAGTCGAAGTTCTTCAGCATGAAGAGGAAAAGCAAAGGTGGCCGTGGAAAACACACCACTAAATCGAAATCAATGTCCCTGCCCCACCTTGTTGACTTACGGTTAAACAATAATGGCACACATAAAAAGGATACTGATCATGTTCATTTTTCTTCAGCTAAGGGTGCGACTGAGGATCCTGGTTTGCAAGCGACTTCACAATCTGCTGAAGCAGGTTCGGTTGTCGAATGCACTGCCACAGACGTTTCTCCCGGGTCATCGGTAAGCACTATTGAAATTATGACTAAAACTTCACTTTATTTCACGAAATATAGCTAGATTGCTGGTAAACTTTAAAATCGATCCCCGATAAATTGAGTGTAAACAAACCGTGTACGAACGAAATACCGTGAGATTCGATCGTGGCACGACACAAGGGTTTTCCCTACTGTTACGAACTTGATTGTTTAAGCTCAATTTTAAGTTGATGTTTTGGGTTTCCTCGTAGGCTGGCGATGTCGCCAAAGGCGGAAAATGTGCCTTCTTTGCTCTAGATGTTGAGCTAAAGGAAGGCAAGGATTTAGCCGCCCGGGACAAAACAGGTACGTTAGTGTTATTGTTGACATAAGCATATGACTGTACACAAGGTTTTTATCACAGTAATCGTAAAGACGACATAACCTCGTCAACTTAACTACTACAAAAACACCACTGCTTAAAGGCAGCTTTTCGATGTTAACTTTGCTTGCTTTGATTCTAAACATTTGAATTCATGCTAATATAAAGCCATTAAAATGCTCCATTGTGAAAAATAATTTTCGTGTTAAACAATTGTAAATTCATTAACTAAATTTATTATAAATTCCTTGGATGAAAAAAATTACTCTTCAGCTGATATACCCACTTGTTGCATAAGCTCAACGCTTGTAAACAGTAATGAGAAAGTATAAACCCTAAAATGTTTGCATTATTTATTTAAAAAAATAAGCTTCACTCTCCTGCAAGACTTGATGCATAAAGGTGCATGAAATAAATATAGCCAATCATTTCCTTAAAACGTCCATGTCGATTTTATTTTTGAATATCACTGAGAACTTTTTTGGTCATGCAAAATTGTCAACAACCAACTACAGCTAGAAATTTTGTAAACAAAACAATCCACTGCAAGTAGATTATTTACAAAAACAATATTTTTAATTTAAGTAAATGCATTTATATTCTTTACTAAAAAACACTTAAGTTTTCATTTATTCCTGTATTTTCCAGCACTTAGAGTTATCCATTTTACACCCAGATTGGTCACTTTTAATTATATATACTGGTTATGTTGTTTTTGCATAATAACACATTTGAAGTAATATAGACGGCATAATAGTATTAATAAAAATCTCTCTAGAATGGCTTTAACCTTGCTAATATTCAAAATAAAGATGCCTAATTTTCATTCTTAATTCTGAAAATATAGGAAATTTGAAATGCATTATTTATTCTCCAAAAGGCAGAATTTCAAAGTATTAAAATATAGAGGGAAGATGTTTTAATTAGATTATGCAAAAATGAACTAATTTTGATGAGCATATTTTTATAATGCAATTCTATTGGTTCAAATATCCAAGCTGTCAGCTTGTGCATTCAGTAGTAACAGGTTGTAGCAGGTAGTTGAATTCCTAGCAACACTCGTCTCACTCTGGATTAAAGCATCTAAAAGTAATTTGAATTAATATATTATGAATCAAAAATGCCTTGAAAAAATTGTCTTCTCAAAAACTAGGTGAAACTGGTTGAATGTTTAGTGTTTAAAGAAAGAATTTTTTCAACAATTTGAAATGTAATCATTTTAGTAAATTCAGTGTAATAGGATTTATATTTATTGGTGATCTTAATTTGAAGGGCATATTTGTAGAAGTGTTGACAGTTTTGCATGACTGTTTCAACTGTACAGTATATGTCATGTATAATTGTATATAAACCCTTACATGTTTATTTATAGTTAAACAACCACATCATATAACCATCAAAACTGTGGCTTTGTGTTAAACCTAATAATTATTCATTATTATATTTAACTTTTAAAAATTATTGCTTACTAAACATAAAACTTTAAATCCTAACAGGGCAAGGTTGGTAAGGTTGATAAATCACTAAATTTCCAATTATTTTCAAAATTCAATAAAGTATTTTCAAAATTCAATAAAATATACAAATGTCAATAAAAATGTCTTGAAAATTATTACATGCTCTTACTATTGAAATTCCCCATGCTGGAAGTACTTGTATGTATTGTTTGAAAATTTAACCATAATTTTGGTTTATAAAGCTATAAATTAAAATTTTTTAATTTGATTTCACAATTTCTTAAAATCTAAAAACTGAAGATGAAAGGAGCATAATATTGTATATGTCTTGCAATATATATAGTCTTCATTTCAATCACCCCAGATAAAAATGGAATTAAAGTGATTGCATGAAATTTCAGAAGAGCTACAACTCATTTTCATTCATCTGTACAGTATTTTGAATTCATAGAGAATTGATGTTTTCACTGTTAATTAAAGATGCAAGACATAGCAATATTATGTAACCTTACAAAATGTAACTAACATTGCTAACTTCCTTTCTGGCAAACCAGACACTTACCACGTGGAATTTGAGCATGATGGCATTTATACCAAAAGTGTACAGCGATCAGGTTTGATTTAACTCTAAAAATTAACTCCTAATATTAAAACTTATTATTAAATGAAATTAAATGCCGAAATGTGAAGCATTGAAACCTTTAGAAAGTGATTGCTCTTAAAACATAAATTAAATGAATATATAAACTTTTTTACTTAAAATTATAAAGCTGCAGTTATGAAGCTGCTAAAATGATTTTAAACAATAAACTTGAAAACCAAGAATTAAATCAGATTAAAACATTTTAAAAATATCTGAATATAAAATCTAAACAACTCAATTTAAAGGTACTTTAATTCAAATAGATTCAACAAATTTCTATTTTGTACCAATTAAAATGATCATCAAAAAAAATATTCTTCAAACAGAAGTGTGATTATATTTAAGGAATATAAAACGCGCGTGCATGTCTCTGTTCTGTGATATAAACACGATGGAAGACGTAGAGCAAGAGAAAAGCAAGCTTAGGAACACAAGGCGTAGCCGAGTGTTTCTCTTGCTTTTCGAGTGCTCTACATCATCCAGAGTATTTATGTCACAGAACAGAGACATAAGCGATCGTTTTATATTGCTTTTATAAAATATTTTCGACGTTTTTTGAGCGAGCCATGTCTGATATAAACATGGTAGCCAGCCAATCAGCGCGCACGTTATATCTCAAGTATTTTATAATGTAATGTATAACCAATCATTATTGTAATTAAATTATTTTTTCATTATTTTCTTCTCAGGAACCAGTGATCCTTATGTTAAATTTAAGGCCGATGGCCGACAAATTTACAAAAGTCGCACCATTTCTAAGAATCTTAATCCTCAGTGGAATGAAAAGTTTTGTGTTCCTATCGAGGACATTACAACACCACTGGTGTTGAAGGTGTTTGATTTTGACCGTGTTGGCAATGATGACCCAATGGGGAAAGCTGTTGTGGACCTCACCAACCTAGAAGTTGAAAAGTAAGTAGCTAGTCTTTCCTTCATTCCTTCCTTCCTTCCTTCCTTCCTTCCTTCCTTCCTTCCTTCCTTCCTTCCTTCCTTCCTTCCTTCCTTCCTTCCTTCCTTCCTTCCTTCCTTCCTTCCTTCCTTCCTTCCTTCCTTCCTTCCTTTGATATTTCTTTTTTATTCCTTTTAATTTCATGTCTACATGCTTCCATGTTCCCATTCTTTTTCTTTCTCCCTTAGCTCATTAGCTCTCTTCCATGCCTACCTTTGAGCAAGTATTCAATTTTGTCTTTTTTTTTTAATTCAGACCAACTGAAATGGAACTTGAACTTGAAGGAGATGGTGGAGAGAAGCTTGGTACAATCATAGCGGTGTTTACAGCATCTCCTAAAAATATTGAAGACAAACAAGATGTCCAGCGCCGTGCCTCGGCAAACCGTAGGGCGCCAGCAGGTGGCAAAGGAGGTGCTGATAAGGGTGCTCCCGTAGGACAGTTGTGGGATGGAATAGTATCTATTATCTTGGTGGAAGGCAAAAAGATGATTCCTATGGATGATTCAGGTTAGTGAACTATATTAGAGTAATTATTGTATGAGTGTGGAATGGACCATGTCGTGCCATAAAGAATGTTTATAAAAACATTCAGAAATTCCTGTTGTAAGTATGCTGTGCCATGACCATCTTGTTTTCACAGTGATCATACAAAATATGCTCTTATATTACTGTTACTACAGACTATTGGATCTGTTTTCATGTCAGTGTGAAATGCTGTGATGTCCGTATAATTCATATCTGCAATTCCTATGCTAGTGTAGCAATGCCATTTTCATAACCATATAGAAACTGCTGTTACTATAAGAGCAATTTTCGTATGACTGGGAAAACAGCACAGTCACTGCATGGTATAGTTGCCACAGGAATTTTAAATGTTCTTATCAACAATACAGCATTGACATAGTTAAGGTGAGTTTCTCACTCGCACACTTATATTTTTATGTTAGAATAAAACCACTTTATCACTGATATTGTAATATATTTTTTGTATTTAAGGGACTAGCTATTGACAGTGAGAATGAATGGCAGGAGCTCGAGTGCCTGGAGGGGTGACTCCCATGTATTTTAGACAGAGATGATCAATGATTTAATTACCTTTTAAGAAAGTCAAACTCAGACATTTATAGTGCTTTTACAAAAATCAATACCAGATTTAGATTTTTGTATGTTTTATTGATACATTTACAGTGAAGGGATAAAAAATTAATGATTATCATCTGACCAAAATACATGGTAGCCCCACCCCAGGCTTGGGGAGGGAGGGGAGGGGGCAAACGTTTGTCAAAAAGGAGTTCTTCCTTGGGTTTAGATGTTTACGAAGCTACAGAAGGCTTACTATAAATAAATTAATTCCAGGTTTCAGTGATCCATACTGTCGATTCCGCCTTGGCAATGAGAGATACAAGAGCAAAGCCTGTAAAGAGACTTTGAATCCTTATTGGGCTGAGCAGTTTGACTTGAAGTTCTACCCAGATACACCTATGGTGCTGGAACTCACGGTGTATGACAAAGACATCAGGAAAGATGAATTCATGGGGAGGTATGATCACAATATGGTATTTTTTACGTATACTGGGCTGGATTCTGAGTTCAGATAGAAATACTGTGTAAGCAACGAGAGGATTACGTATCGGTGTAAGTGGAAATTACCATTATATATCTGTGACTGCACCGTTTAGAGTTTAGATGATTGAATATATAGCATTTCAGTTGTAGAATCAATGGGAAAATTTATGACGTACAGTTACGTTGATGATTCTGCTTTAGTAGTTTTTTGCTCCTTTGTATTTGCAGTAATTGATGCGCACAATCGACAATGAGCGAACAGAAATCGGTTTACACACATTTACATCCGTACATTGCAAATCACACCGCAACGTTCCTAAAATAAATTCGTACAGCATTTTCTCTACAATATTCTTGTTTCAATATATATACTGCGGTATAACGCCCATCCTGTAGTTCTACCTAAAGGGAGAGAGGTAAAGTGGGACTTCATTTCTTCCCTTCTTTCTAGATGCCAAATTGACTTGGCAAATCTTGCTCGTGAAAAATCCCACAAGATCCAGGCTGAACTTGAAGATGGTGCCGGTACTATCATCTTCCACTTGTCTATCACCGGTCAAATGGGCGGCGAGGCAGACCTCGGCTCCTTCAAAGATGACCCTGAAAAACGTAAGCAGATGGTACAACGATTCCACCTGAAGAACACACCCAAGAAGATGAAGGAAATTGGTTGGCTGCAGGTTAAACTGCACAGAGCTGTGGGTTTGGCGTCGGCAGATCTTGGTGGTGCTAGTGATCCTTTTGCTGTCGTGGAAATCAACAACCAACGCCTTGTGACGCATACTATCTACAAAACGCTAAATCCTGCGTGGAATAAAGTCTGGGAAATGTGAGTACATATGATTTTAAACATGATGCAAACTTGGGACATAAGCGCGAGAGCAAGCAACGTGCACAGACTCAGTAATGTACTGCTCTTTAGCAGTGCTTGTCTTTTTACTAGTGACATAAGCATAAGCACAAGCAACATACACAGACTTAGTAATGTACTGCTCATTAGCAGTGCTTGTCTTTTCACTAGTGACATAAGCAAAGCACAAACAACATACACAAACTCAGTAATGTACTGCTCATTAGCAGTGCTTGTCTTTTCACTGGTGACATAAGCAAAGCACAAGCAACACACAAACTCAGTAGAGTGATTACACTTAACCCGTGAAATAGTTAGTAGACTACTAGTTACTAGTAAACCTTACTTCCATTGTTCTCTTTTGTCTCTATTGAACTATTACACTAAAATTCATTTAGTGTTTCACGGGTTAAGTGTAACGACTCTAATGTACTGCTCATTAGCAGTGCTTGTCTTTTCACTAGTGACACAAGCATAAGCACAAGCAACATACATAAACTCAGTAATGTACTGCTCATTAGCAGCGCGCTATCATTTCACAAAAACGTAACGAAACAGAAATACAGTTGTACACTTTCCTTCCTCGTTCTTTCCGTTCTTCTGTGTTTCTAATAAGATATTTTCTTCCTACTGTCCTATAGGGAGATCTCCGATCCACACGATTTTGTAGATATCACCGTTTACGATGAAGACAAGAGAGGAGCACCAGAGTTCCTTGGTCGAATCATGATCCCATTATTACAAGTAGGTTATACATGTAAACGTAGTACTGAAATAGAATGAAGTTGAAGTGTGAGTAAAAGATGCAGTGCTATGTACTTATTGACTGAGTTTGGTCGGGCCGGACTGGAAAATATTTGGCTCGAGCATGGTTATGTCGTACAAATGACCAAGAGCCAAATATTTTCCCGCCCGGCCCGACTAAACTCAGTCAATAACAATTTATCATATGGCCTGTTGTTTGCTTTAAAAAGTCCAAAAACAAAAAAAACAAAAAAAACAAAAACAAAACAAAACAAAAACCTCTGTACTGGAATACAAATAAAAATATATCGCGCGGAAACGAGCAAGGCCGTACGGGTTTTTACGGCCCGCTGGAGCAAAGCCGTACGGCGCCGATCACGTCATCTTTTCCGAAGGTTTTATTAATTTAAGAGCGCGCAAGCAAGGAAATACGGCTGTGTCGTGCTCCGCCTCGGAAAACATTGGCGGTCTCGGGACCACAAAACATACTGTTTCCCTCGGTCCCAGTCAATAAGTGTTTTGTTATATACCAACTGTCAAAGAACAAAATAAAAAGCAAAACGTCGCTGCCTACAGTTAAAGTTTTTAATCAAAATTCACACAAAACTGACCTTTTTTCACTCATAGTTTTTCGGAGAATTGTTGCAGCTCTTTTGGTGACATTCCTGGTTGGTTATCATCTTTTTCTCGGAATAAATCAGTGTTGTATATTGGTCTTAAAAGTTTGACAATAAACACGAGTTTTGCAATGTCCGAATGAATGAATTTGTAAACTTGCGCTGCCAAAAACGCGGCTTCAAAGCTCAATCAACTTCCGGTTTTGTTATTACCGGTCAATAAAACTCACTCTTGCCCGCTGAGAGTTGTTGCTGGGGAAACAGCAAAATTTGTTGACGTTCACGTGATGCGCTCTCGCCCAATCAGAGCACGGGAAATATTGACTTTGACAGTTGGTATATAACAATAGAATTTATTTGTTTGTGCAAGACTATAAACTTTATTTCAAGATACCATGGTCTAATGATGATGGTGATGATGATGATAATGATGATGATGATGATGGTGGTTGTTAGATAACAATTACTATAAATGATGCGAAGTGCGCAAAGTCTCAGTGAACAAAACGCCCCGCCCTGTCGCGGCTGTTTGAATGCTGATTTAACATAAAAATAATTTTGAGCTACTTGCTCCTCAAATAGCACTTCTGTACAATGAAAATTCTGGAGAAAGTATACCAAAATTAGGGTCTTCCACAAAGTGTTAAACACACTTGATTGGTTAAAACTTAACAAAATTCCAGTCACTGATCAGCCAGTCATATTCTTAATTATCCTTTTTGTAAACAAGGCTTATTTCTATCCATCTAATAGATAGCATGTGGAGAGAAACGCTTGTACCAACTGAAGAACAAGAGTTTGGAAGGACGTGCCAAGGGACATCTTATCATGACTTTGGACTTCATTTTTAACCCAGTCAGAAGCGCTATTCGAACCATCAACCCACGCGAGAAAAAGGTCATGTTCGAACCACCAAAGTTCAAGAGACAGGTAAATGAGTCACCGTGAAACCTCAGTAGAACCTCGCAATCTCGAACCCAAGGGGAGTTGGAGATAGCGGGGGTTCGAGATAACCCATAATAATTGACCAAAAAATGATTCTAAGGCAAATCTCAAACCCAAGGGGCAATCTGATTGGGCCCAAGGGAAGCTCGAGATAGCGGGGGTACGAGATAACTAATAGTCATTGACCACAAAATGATCCGAAGGCAAATAATCTATGTTCCAGATAAGGGAATTCGAAGATAATTTGATTCGTTGGACGTCAAAACAATGCCTGTTCAAAATAGTTTATAGTTTAAGTACGTGAAATATTGGATGCAAAAATCATTACTGTTGAAATGGTTTAGGCATATGAAAAGTTGGAAATCTGTAAAAATGGTTAGGTACATGAAAGTTTAACGCCCAACCCACTTAAAAGTTTAATTGGATAGTGAGAACAATCACTTCCATAAGTCGGTTTGTTCGCTCCAGTCCTCAGTTGGGCTTCCAGTGGTGGTCTCTCGCTGTTTAGGTGAGCGATCTACCGATGCAAAGGAGTGAAAACTAAGACTTATGAAATCAGTCTGTAATCAATCGTGATGACTTTTGTTAACCGTGTGTTTCTGGTTTTCAGCTTCTCCAACGTAACATCGACAGAACCAACAAACTGGTTGCGAGTCTTACGTCTGCAGGAGCGTTTATTGGCTCCCTGTTTACATGGCAATACAAATTTAGAAGTGCTTTTGGATTTATGGTATGTCTCCTCACAATGTTACCATGTATTGGTTGTCATGTAGCTGCTGTTTTTGTTAATAGACCAAATCGGCTGACGTTTTGCTATGTACGTTTCTACCCAAATCAAAGCCTCTGGATTTTTTTTTTTTTTTTTTTTTTGCCGAGAACAAAAGTTCTTTTCCGAGAGATTTTGAATTGAGTGGAAAAGTACATAGCTTAGCCGATTTGGACTATGCTTTTGTTGCTCTTACTGGGCTATGCTGTTGTTGACTGTTTTGATACAGTTGTAACACTCCCTGTTACAACCGAACCTCCGTTAGTGTACGGCCATATAGTTTGTAAATTGAAAAAGTCGTATTCTTATAGCGATAGTCGCCTGTATAGAGGAATCTTTTACGGGCGCTGCTGTGCCGACTTCAACTGTAGTCCTTTTCTCAGAGGTTTGTATTCTTGGATTAGTCCCTGGATGTGTGCATGCTCAATTACCACAACTTAGTTAGGAATGAGCCCAATGCCCTTTGTTGTTTGTTTGTTTGTTTGTTGTTGTTGTTTGTTTGTTTGTTTTTGTTTTTGCTTGCTCTTCAGGGGCGTATCCAGGGTACTTCAAAGGGGGGTCACACTTTTCATTTTCCACCTAAGGGGGTCACACTTCCAATTCCACCATCTTTCTCCAGTCAGATTCTTTTATTTCTAATGCCTCTTTGGTTACAAAAGGGGGGTCACGGGCACCCAAGGATCCCCCCCTTGGATACGCCCCTGCTCTTGAGCCCCTGTAGTTGTTACAAATGATCACCATGCTTGTTTTTTCTTACGTCGTGCATAACTTTGTTTCTTCAGATCTACATCATGCTGTGTTTGAACTTTGACTTTTATATCATACCGCTGACCTTACTGCTAAGCTTCTTAAAACAATACGTGGTTTGTATGCTAATGGCCGACCGTAATGTCAACCCAGAGGAACAGGTCAGTGTACGATTGTAATTGGATAACATTCAATTGAATTGGCGTTTTTGATTGGACGATTGAACAGCATTTTATTGCCATATTTGGTATTCATTTGTTCACGCGTATTCTCATTGGTCGAGCCAACCAGGCCATTACCACTTTTGAATGGAAGATTGAAATACTACTAATTCTCTTACCTTGAGACTTGATTATTATTCCCTTTAAAGAAATTGATCAAAAACGTGAAAGATGTTTGATTATATATTTCACTCGATCAATTTGCTAAAATTGCTATTATTTTCTCGTAACACAGGAAGGAGGCGATGATGACGAAGACGATGACGACGACGATGAGCCGTCAGAGAAATCAAAGAAAGTAAGTTAAGAACGATAGAAGCTTTCAGTATCCCTTTCCATTTTTCATTTCCTTTAACTGTATAAATGAATGTCGCTTCCTGAATTCCCGTCGTATCCCACTTTTGGATTTTTCTTTGAGCATTTGAAATATTAAGCTCTTCCTTGGTTCGCCTGCTGGGTAACATTAGAGTATTTATGATTTGTGTATGTTGGTTTTGTAGAAAGGCGAAGGAAAGAGCTTCAAGGACAAACTAAATGCTATCACCAGTATATGTTCAACTGTACAAAATGCCTTGGATGACGTAGCCTCACAAGGAGAACGCTTAAAAAAGTAAGTTTGAAAAACGTTAGGACAATTCAAAATAGATAGTCAGATAGTTAACAAATGGTTATTCTATCGCGACATGAAGGCCGGTGACGTACGAAGGGTTTTGCTTAACCAGTTTAATATCATGAAGCACGAGCCGAACGCCAAGACACTTGACTGTGGCTCCCCTTCCCCTTCGATCCATTGATTGATTGATTGATTGATTTTTCTTAATTTTCAGTACATTCAACTGGACTGTCCCATTCTGTTCTTACCTGGCTTGTGCAGCATTCACTGCTGGTACCATTGTACTATATCTTGTACCACTCAAATTCTTACTGCTTGCATTTGGTATCAATAAGTTCACTAAGAAGCTTCGTAAACCACCCCGGTTTTGTTGATAACAATGAGTTAGCAGATTTCTTGTCACGTATCCCGTCTGATGTCCAAGTGGTGAGTAAACGTTTTGAAAAAAATTAACATGAAAATATAATTCCAGTAATTTACCCAGAATTTTCTCCAGATTGCATAACTTTGAATACAGGATACTTAGATTGCAAATTTCGTTCGTACTTATACGTATTGAAGGTGTTAAAGCTTTGAATATGAGAGGTAAAATGGATTACACAAACACGAATGAAAAAAAAAAAAAAAACGAGAAAACGGAACGAAGGAGAGAGAATTGCAAAGAAGAGGAGAATGGAGGAAGACTCGTAGGAGAAGAAGCAGGAAAGTGAGAGATCGAAAGAGGAGTGGAAAGGAAAGAGAAATGGAAGAAAGAACGGAAGGAAGGAAGGAGGAAAGGAAGGAAGGAAAGAAAGGAGGGAAAGAGGGAGGAAAGAAGGGAGGGAGGGAGGAAGGGAGAGAGAGAGGAAGGAAGGAAGGAAATTATTAGTATAACAGTTTTAGAAGAGTATCAAGCAAATGTTTTTCATTGGGAAGGAACTTAAATGCGAAATGACATTTCTATTCCAGAAACAACTAAAACTTCTAAAGACTGACCCAGCCTTGAGACTCAAGCGCGTTGATGACTAGCCACGATGTCCCGTTCTGCGATTCTTCCATGAAATATACATTCACTGGAACACAAATAATCCCTCGTCGGCCAGACACCCATCGGTAATCCGGGAGATGAAAAGCGAAAAAACTGAGATTCAGAAATCAAAATATTTTCCAAGTAGACACGAGGTTAACATATTTGCCCGAAAAATGCTTTTGAAATCATTGAACAGTTAATATAGAAAATTATTTAAGACTTGAAATTTCATATTTATAACTTTAATTGCCAATTGTACAGTCTTGTAGTAATAATATATTTATTGTGTATAGAAATATTAGGCCTAGTCCAGACGACATATCAGCTTCGTGCCGTACCACATTGCTGCAGTGAAATACATAAAAGTTCATCGTCTAAATATATTTGGTACTGCTGGTTGGATTAGATTGACCTAGGCATTCAGCACAGGAGTACCAGAAGAATAAGATGGCTTTAACTAGAATTTGAATTAATTGAGAACAGCACATGGAAGGTATTGCGTCTGAAATGGGCCTTAGTAAAGTACGTTAATTTGAATCAATTGTAGGTAGTGCAAAGTGTCAATTTTATTACAGCAAAAAGAAAATGCATTCCCATGCAATTCCTCTTAATAAATTTAACCTCACTCCACCCCCTTTTATTGTACCAGCGATTGACAGCTTTGTTTGTACATATAGAATTTTAAAGATGAAAGTCTTTGAGGACTGATTCTTATCCTAAAGTCAATTTTAGCAATGAGATAGAAGTTGTCCAATTCTGCTTGTTTTATTCTTTTTTTGTTATTTAAGCACCACTGCTTTGCACTATTGCAATAAAATCACAAATTTTATGATAATTTTTGATGTCGTTATTTGTATATCGTCCTATTCCCTACGAATGACTGAAACTGGCGATATGCAACTTGTACCTAGCCCACACTGGGTGGGGAAATGCGATTTAGAGAAATGCGCGCGCATATTGCTCTAACAACCATATTGAGACTTTTCAGAGGGAGAATTAAAAAAATTAAAGCCAATATACTTTCCAAGTTGTACTGGTTGCAATCGCAGGAATCACTATTGAAAATAAATAAGCTAGTCATCAGCCTACTCAGGCTTACGCCGACGATGACGTTCTGATGACGTCAATAACGTCTCCCTCTGCAGGAAGAGAACGCCCTGGAACTAGGCTGACTAGTCATAAAATGTCAGAACCTACAATGCCTTTAAACTGACGGACCCGATTTAAATTTTCATACGAATGACTTTGCTTT